>JANAVB010016599.1:22754260-22957173 GCA_029216955.1 Iris pallida
ACATTGCATTTCATCATCAATGGTGTCAACCGGAGGCAACAGAACGAGAGGATTGTTATTGTCGGGACACAATTTTTCGATAGAAAACTGTGAAGATGAAATAATTGTAAGAACAATGTTCCAACGCAACACTTTTAGAAAAGTTGTGCAAGTATAACAAAGATCTAAGAAAATCATGTTACAACAGCATATGATATCACAAGAATCTAAGAAGATTCGTAATTCACAGCAGCGAAGAAGATAACAGGCGATAGATGAAAAAACTCCTGCTGGAGTGAATGATCACCGTTGCTCAAAGCTATATTCGCCCCACACGAATAGCTTCCAGGAACCAGCAAGTTCGTCGGAGAACAATACACTAAAAGTGTTAGTCTATTTGCAAACAATCGATGAAAAAACTCAGTTGCAATCCCTAAGAAGAGATGCAAAGAATGCAGTTGCAATCCCTAAAAAGAGATGCAAATAATGCTGATTGCGTAGCCTAAACGATTAAAAAATCGAATCGCGTTTGCAATAGCGGTTTCTCGAAGGCAACAAGAGATGATCAACAACAGTTGAGTCTCAGATTCTCGAAGGCAACAGAAAGAGGGAGGAAGAAGAAGAGCGGATCTCGCTGGGGTGTTGAACACCGGCGCTCAAAGCTATACCCGCAGTACGGATAAGCTCCCAGGAACCAGCAAGTTCAGGAGAACTTCTGGAACGCTCGTAAGTCAATATTTGAGACTTGAACGGGCTTCCTGGACTTAACAGACTCCCTCAACTCTCTTCTTGGTGCATCTTTCAAAGGAGGCCAAGGGGCTCTATTTATAGAGTGGAGTTGAGACTTCACCTCTTCTCCTATCCGATGTGGGACTAAAATACCAATACTCAAAAATAGAGTTTGATATTTTAGATCATCCCACAATCCGCATAGAAGTGTGCCAGTCCACGCCTACCCCCCGAACCCTCCCGTGCATGCACGAGACATCTTGGAGTCCGCGTCCGAGTCCGAGTCCGCACAACAAAAATTAACTTGCATCCTTGTTGGATTTAATCCTTTTTCCTTCTAGAAAAATACTTTCACATGGCACAAACTTGTGCCCCACTACACCTCATGTGCACACCTCAACACAAGCAATGCATTATATTGAGATACTCACCATTTGGTGTAGCCGATGTGGGACTATCTTTTCTATTCCAAAGGCAAAAACACCAACAATCCCCCACATATCTCAATATATGGGTTGAGCGTTCCCCACAGTGATTGTCCATCATGCATTAGGAGAGATGTCGCTACAACTTGAATCTTCCCGCATAGGTTAAATAACAGCATGATACAAGAATGGACTAAGCCTTGAATTCTGCACCATAACTGCAATTCTTCCTACTCACATAGTGACATCAACTGTGCTTCTGGCTGCACATTGAAGGCCTTGTGCCAGCCTGGTTTCAGTGTATAGTTTTTGGGCGTCTACAAGTTTACCCTCAAGAGACGGCCTGATATCTCTGTCAATACACTATAGGTGAGTTCTATATAAAGAGTCATTGGCATGAAGCATTGCGCTTCTTTGCGGTGCTACGCCGCTATGACATGGCTGACAAAGCCGAGGCATTACCCCTACCTGGGAACCTCATCGTAGTGTCATACTACTGTAGCATGAGGTCTCAAGCCTCTTTGTAGTGCCAAACTACCCAGCATGAAGCCTTGCGCTCCCTTGTGGTGTTACGCCACTATGACATGGCTTGCAAAGCCGAGGCTTTACCCCTACCTGGGTACCTCATCGTGGTGTCATGCCACTGTAACATGAGGACACCGGCCTCTTTGTAGTGCTGCCTACATCTCTTTATTACGATTATGCAACATTAGGCTACCTGCCTATATGCGGTGCTACGCCGCCTGTAACTTGGCTAACAAAGCCGAGGCATTACCCCTACCTGGGAACCTCATGGTGGAGTCACCCCACTGTAGCATGGAGTTGTAACACTCCTTTGTGGTTGTTGCGCCACCATGCTTCCTGTAAAGCATAACGGACCTTCACTCAGTCTGAGAACTCATTAAGGCATTATGCCATCCTTCCCACAGGATCAATTTTCCGTAGAAAATTCATAGTAGACAACAGTGGTTCTGGGTCCGAAACCCTTACATGTTCCGTCGAACAAGTACCCACTGTTAACTAATATTTTTCCAGTCAATAGTCCTCCCTTGAATCAAAAAATTAGATATCTGGTAGATTTCTCTTTGAACCAATAACATAAAATTTATTGATAGGATTATAATGACACAATATTAGAATGCCTTCAAGCCCATCTTCCTTGCTGTGTCCTCGACCAGCTGATGCTTGAGACCCTTCGTGAATGGATCCGCCAGGTTTTCCTGACTCTGAACATCGATCACTGCAATGACGCCCCTTTTGATGAGATCGTTCACTGCTCTGTGCTTCAACCGCACAGTCCTCTTCTTCCAGTTGAAGAGTTTATTTGATGCCACTGCTGCTGCCGCCTGGTTGTCACAGTATATCGGAATCGCCGGTATCTGAGCCCCAACCATTGGAAGGTCATACATGAGCTCCCGAAGCCACTCTGCTTCATCTGCAGCAGCGTCCAATGCAAAGAATTCAGATTCCATGGAGGAGTGAGATAACATAGTCTGCTTCTTTGACTTCCACGATATAACAGCTCCACCCATGGCGAACACATATCCACCTGTGGAATATTCGCTCTCCACCTCTGAACACCAGCTAGCATCACTGAAGCCTTCCACTACTGACGGATCTCTGCTGTAGTATAGTGCATATGTCTGAGTCTTCTTGAGATATCTCATAACACGCTTCACAGCTTTCCAATGCTTTACGCCTGGATTGCTCGTAAATCGACTCAACATTCCCACTGCAAAGGCTATGTCAGGCCTTGTGGCAGTAGTAGCGTACATCAAACTTCCGATGACGCTAGCGTACTCCAACTGCCTGACGCTCTCCTTCGAATTTGGCTCCAGTTTCAGATCACTCCTGTACGGTGTATCAATAATAGGAAGATCTTGATACCCGTAGCGAGTGAGCATCTTCTCAATGTAATGAGACTGTGACAGCGCTATTCCAGTACCTGTCCGGATGATCTTGAGCCCCAAGATTACGTCGGCATCCCCCAAGTCCTTCATACTGAACTTGGTCGAGAGGAATTTCTTTGTCTCTGTGACGCAGCTTAAATCCGTACCTAGGATTAGCATGTCGTCCACGTACAGACAAACGATTACTCCTCTTCCGTCAGCAAACTTCGTATAGACACACTTGTCTGTTTCACTGACCCTGTAGCCATTTGACCTTATCACCTTGTCAAACTTCTCATGCTACATTTTAGGAGCTTGCTTCAAACCATACAGAGACTTCATCAACTTGCAGACTTTGTCTTCCAGACCTCTGACGACAAAACCTTCTGGTTGTTACATGTAGATCTCTTCGGTCAGCTCGCCATTAAGGAATGCCGTTTTCACATCCATCTGATGTATCACCAGCTTGTGTATTGCTGCTAAAGCAATTAACAATCTGATAGTTGTCATCCGAGCTACTGGAGCATAAGTGTCAAAGTAGTCGATCCCCTGCTTCTGAGCAAACCCCTTGGCCACTAGTCTGGCCTTGAACTTGTCAATGGTTCCATCTGCTTTCATCTTCTTCTTGAAGATCCATTTGCATCCGATGGGTCTTGCTCCTTCTGGTAGGTCGACCAATACCCATGTGTTATTGGAGGTGATTGAGTCAATCTCGTTGTCAATCGCCTCCTTCCAGAATATAGCATCTCTGGTCTTCATCGCCTCATCATAGGTAAGCGGATCTGCTTTCACATGATAGGTGACGAAGTCATCTCCGAAGTCTTTCGGCCTCCTCGCTCGCTTAGTTGACGGCTCAGCGAGTTCTGGTTCAGCTGGTGTCTCCTCGACAACAACTCCATCTTGGACTACTGGTTCGATAAAGATATCTGTCTGCTCCGCACCCTCATTATTCTCCGGAATGTTCGCGAGAACAATGTTCTTGTGCCTTGCAAACTTTTCTTCAAAATATTCAGCATCGCGAGATTCGATGATATGATTTGACTCGATATCAAGGAATCTCCGAGCATCACTCTTTTCGGCATACCCCAGGAAGATCGCCTTAGTAGTCCTTGTCCCCAGCTTCTGAATCTTTAGATCCGGGAGCTTCACATAAGCCAGGCACCCCCACACTCGAATGACATTCAGGTTGGGTCTGACTTTGAACCAGAGTTCATGAGGAGTTATGTCGGAAGTTGCATACGGCACTCTATTCAGAATGAAAGTGGCCGTTAATGCAGCTTCTCCCCAATAGCACTTTGGGAGACCCGCAGTCAACAGCATAGAGTTCATCATCTCTGTCAACGTTCTGTTCTTCCTTTCTGCTACTCCGTTGGATTGTGGAGAATACGGAGCCGTCGTCTCGTTGATGATTCCATGTTCTTTGCAGAATGATGAGAATTCATGAGACCTATATTCCCCACCTCGATCACTCCTCAGCCTCTTGAGTTGTTGTCCAGTTTGCCGTTCAGCCTCGGCCCTGAACTCCTTGAACTTCTCGAATGCTTCGTCTTTAGATTTGAGTAAATAGACGAAGGCATACTTGGAGAAGTCATCGATGAAAATAATGAAATACTTCATCCCGGCCTTTGTAGAGAATTGTTTGAAGTCACAGATATCTGAGTGAACCAACTCCAGAAGATCTGTGCTTCGATTGACCCTGTGAAAGGGTTTCCTAGTGATCTTCGTCTGAGCACATATCTCACATTTCTCTACCTTACCCCCACACTTGGAGATAAGTCCTAGACTAGACATTTTGTTAATTCGCTTACAATGAACATGTCCTAGTCTATTATGCCACAATTCAAGAGAGTAATTCAAACTAGTGATAGCATTGACATTATTATGCTGGGTTACAACAAGCTGAATTTTGTATATTCCTTCAGTCTGAAAAGCTTTTCCGAAGAAAGTACCCTTCTTGGACATCACCATTTGGCCAGCATTGATGTCCATCCTCAAGCCTGCGTTGCAGAGCAGGCTCCCAGAGATCAGGTTCTTTGCGATTGCAGGAACATGCTTCACACCTTGAAGCGTCAGAATGTTCCCCGATGTAAGCTTCAGCTCCACCGTCCCGATCCCCAGTACTTCAGCTTGTGCCTGGTTCGCCATCATGACTTTCTCGGAAGTAGGCTCATAGGAGACGAACTAGTCCTTGTCTGAACATACATGACATGTCGCGCCAGTGTCTATCCACCAGTCCAAGTCTGCCCCCACAGTTGCAACCTGTGCTATCATGGCAACCTGATTAGTAACCAAAGAAACCTTGTTAGGCTCACCTTGCTCTTTGGGCTTGGACTTGCATTCACTTTTATAGTGACCCTTCTTGCCACAGTTGAAGCAAGTCACATGGGACTTGGACTTCTGTTGCTTGAATCCTGGACCCTTCATTTTCAGATTCGAGAAGTCCTTCTTCTTGTGGTGAGAAGCCGCCTGCTTCCCTTTGTTCTCTCTGGTGGCTTGAACCAGATTCGCCGTTGCTAGTTGCTTGGACAGGGCGTCCAACTTCTGTTGAGAGCGCACCTCGTCCTCAACATGAATCTCGCTGAGGACATTATCCAGGCTAATCTCCATCTTCTTCCTATGCATCCTTGCATAGATGTTGCTCCATCCTGGAGGAAGTTTTGCCACGATCCCTCCAACGATGAACTTGTCGACGAGGGGCATGCTATCGTCCTCCAGTTTCTGGCGCAGCTTCAGGAACTCTTTCACTTGGGGCAGCATGGTCTTCTCGTCTTCAAAGACCCATTTGTGGTATTTTTCAACCATGAACATCTTCGACCGGGCCTCGTCGTCGTCATACAGCTTCCCCACGGACTCCCAGATCTCTTTGGCAGAAGTCTTCTTTGTGTAGGACTCGGCCAGAGAGTCTTCCATGAAATTCAGGATCAGCAGCCTGCATATGCTGTTATCCTTTTTCCACTTCGTCTGCTTGCTCATAGCAGCGGCCAGAACAGCAGCAGATCCTGTTGCTGGAACGATTGGTTCTTCCTCATCCAACACATGATCAACATCCACGAGTTGAAGGTTCAGAGTCACCTTTCGCTTCCAGATCTGGAAGTGCTCGCCGTCGAATTTCTCCAACTTGTTAAAGCCGGTATCGACAAGCGAAGCACGAGTGTTTTCCATCGAATCGTATAGCTTTGAGATTGTTAGTCTATTTGCAAACAATCGATGAAAAAACTCAGTTGCAATCCCTAAGAAGAGATGCAAAGAATGCAGTTGCAATTCCTAAAAAGAGATGCAAATAATGCTGATTGCGTAGCCTAAACGATTAAAAAATCGAATCGCGTTTGCAATAGCAGTTTCTCGAAGGCAACAAGAGATGATCAACAACAGTTGAGTCTCAGATTCTCGAAGGCAACAGAAAGAGGGAGAAAGAAGAAGAGCGGATCTCGCTGGGGTGTTGAACACCGGCGCTCAAAGCTATACCCGCAGTACGGATAAGCTCCCAGGAACCAGCAAGTTCAGGAGAACTTCTGGAACGCTCGTAAGTCAATATTTGAGACTTGAACGGGCTTCCTGGACTTAACAGACTCCCTCAACTCTCTTCTTGGTGCATCTTTCAAAGGAGGCCAAGGGGCTCTATTTATAGAGTGGAGTTGAGACTTCACCTCTTCTCCTATCCGATGTGGGACTAAAATACCAATACTCAAAAATAGAGTTTGATATTTTAGATCATCCCACAATCAGCATAGAAGTGTGCCAGTCCACGCCTACCCCCCGAACCCTCCCGTGCATGCACGAGACATCTTGGAGTCCGCGTCCGAGTCCGAGTCCGCACAACAAAAATTAACTTGCATCCTTGTTGGATTTAATCATTTTTCCTTCTAGGAAAATACTTCCACATGGCACAAACTTGTGCCCCACTACACCTCATGTGCACACCTCAACACAAGCAATGCATTATATTGAGATACTCACCATTTGGTGTAGCCGATGTGGGACTATCTTTTCTAGTCCAAAGGCAAAAACACCAACAAAAAGAGGGGTTTGCCAACGTAAGTTTTTTGGATTATCAACGGTTTTTTTCCGTTACTGATTCTTAACGGTTGAAAACTGTTAGGAACACAAAAAATCGTTAGTATAAATAGTAAAAACTTAAACTTAATTAAAGGACAAATTACATTAATATTACAACACTTTATAACTGTTAGTAAACATAAAAACAATTATAAAAAAATTCATGTGCCTGGCACGTGATTGAAAGTGTTATGGGGGAAAACACTTTCATTCCCCCCCTTTTTTTCGAGTGCCCTAATTTTTTCTCCGCGTGCTGCATGTGTTCTTCTCTGATTTCTTTCTTCCGCTGGTGAAGCCCTAAGCCCTAAAGCTCCGAGCACGTAATTTCTTCTCTTCTCCGCTGGTGAAGCTTCTTTCTCCCGTGGTAAAGCCCTATAGCTCCGAGCACCTCTCTGATTCTCTCTTCGCGTGTTCTTCTCTTCTCCCATGGTTGAAGCCCTGAAGCTTGTTCGCTGGAGAAGCTTCTTTCTCCTATGGTGAAGCCCTAAAGCTCCGAGCAACTCTCTTATTCTCTAAAGGTAACATTAATTTTAGGGAAAATATTTTTAATTGACCCTAAATTTTGGGGAGGATGTTGATTATATAAATTGGTGTAGTGTGTATATATATATATATATATATATATATATATATATATATATATATATATATATATATATATATATATATATATATATATATATATATATATATATATATATATAGAGAGAGAGAGAGAGAGAGAGATTGTTATGTGTTTGTTAAAATAAAAGATTTATTGTTATGTGTTTGTTACTTTTAAGCCTTAACTAAAACAGTCTAAAATCCTGATTCAGTTATGTTATTTGGATATGTGATGAAAATTTCAATTTCTTTCCATCATGTATTGTACTCGGTCACCTTAAAATAGCCATCACGGCATCATGTATGTTGCGAACAAAGTTTTTATATATGAGTTCCAGTCAATCAGACTTTCTACTTTTTGGAATCAGTTTTCTATTCTCTCCTATAAATGTGCTTTACAGGAACAACACATAGTACTTCTATAAGAATTAGTTGGATGTTTTGTAATCTTTTACCTTGACCTTAGTTGAACTTCTCTTTTTCCTACTTCAAACTCACACGTCAAAGCGGTAGGCACCTAGATGGATACAGGTCCTCTCTAATTGGGTATATTGTTTTATCTGGATTTCCAATTTATAAAACTTTTTGGCTCATTGTGTAGTGCCCGTAGTTCGTATTACGTATTGGGAATACGTGTACGTATTTCGGACTCGTATTTTTGATTTGATTAGTTAGCCTTGGATTTTTATTTTTGCATGTTGCATTAGCATGGTTCATCATGGCATTGCATTGGCTTGGTTTGGTTCGGTTTAGTGGGTTTGGCTTGGTTTGGTTTTATTGTGGAGAACCACTCCTACCTACCACCACTCCCACTATAAATATCTATCACACTCTCTCTCTTCCATTATTACTCATTACTCATTTCTTCTTATTCATCTTTACTCTTCACCTACCAGGAGAGAGTAGAGAGCTTAGGCAAGTGCATCTTGCTTCATGGAGGAAGTCCCTTTTTATTGTTCTATTGTCTTCCTCATGTGTTTCTAACCCACTTTAGTACTTGGCATTTTTCATTTCCTTGGTTAAATTTTTGTATATCTAGTTTTGTGGTATTTCTAGTTCCAGGACTTTTGATTCCATCATACTTGCATATTTTGCTAAGTTGCTGATCCCATGGTTGCAGAGAATTTTCTTTGGTCCAATTTTGACCTACGAGAAATTTCTGAGCCACATGGACATTTTTGCACTCAGCCGCATGGCATATTAATGCAATAGCCAACACTTACTTTTGCATGCATTATTTAATACAAAACAATCAGTGAGCCGCATAGGCAAATGCTATGTATATTTTATTGCATGACCAAGTATATTTTTATGTCATGTATATTTTAATACATGACCCTAGCATTCACGTGCATGCCATTTCCTGTTATTATTTATTGAATGCATTTATGCATTAGTTTGCATTAGTGAGCCGCATGTACATGTCTGAGCCGCATGGCCCTAATAATTGATGTGGGCCGCATGGAAAGCAAGTCATTGCATGCATAAGTATTTGCATGCATTAATTTATTAGCATACATTAGCTATTAAGCATGCAAGTGCATGCAGTAGTATTCTATTGGTATGCATTTAAGCTCTGCTTGCAATGAAATATATCCCTAGCCGCATAGGCTCAAGCACAGTTCCTGGCCACATAAAGAATTGCTTTTAGCATTTAATGGCTTAAAGCATTAAAGCATTAACAGATGCTTTAGTATAGGCTCATGGTGGAATCCTGGCCGCATATAGAAATGGTTAGCATTTAATGGCTTAAAACATTAAGCATTAGTATTAAATTAATTGATTTAAGCCTTGAAAAGCAAGCCGCATAAGGCTTGTATTCTAAAGTTTTTCCCAAGTGCTGTGCCTTAAGGCTTTATGCATATAAGTCCTTAGTAATTTAATTAATCGATTTAAGCCCTTGGAAAAGAAGCAAGCCGCATAGACTTGAATCCATGCATTATCATGCATTTGAGCCCATGAATTTATTAGTCCATACATCAAAGCCTACTGCATGGCCATCATCTATTTATATATTATTTGTTTGTACTTTCATGCAAGCAATGTGAAGGTGAGCCGCATAGGCTCCCTTCTCCTACTATCTAATATTTTGGTCACGTGAACCATTAATTAGGTAGCTCACGTGAACATTTTCTTATTGCATTTATTGTGGGGTCCCACTTAGCTTCCTTTAGTTGACTTGCTTGCTGAAGTGGGAATTTGCATTTAATGAGGGTCCCACTGTCTTTTGTCTTATTTGATAGTGACCTATTTATTGTTTCCTGGCCGCATGGGGTCCCTCCCACTCTTGGCCGCATGCACAATTGTATGCTAGCCGCATATGGCTTGCTGGCCTTAAATGTTTGACTGATTGTATTTAAATAATTTCGGAGCTGCATGGGTGGCCTCCCACTCTCTTTGATCGCGTGTTTGTTCTCCCACTTTTGGACCGCATGGGTCCCACTTTGATTGTTTAAATGTCTTATTTGCGTGAATTATGGTCAGAATTTCTTCCCACTCCCAACATGAAAATTGTAGAGTTTCTCCTTGGCTTCAAGAATATATATATTATTAATATACTATTATTTAATTATGCAAGTTTCTCTCCTCATTGATAAATGACATGACTTGATAGTGACCCGCCGTGGTGCACTCCTGACATGATTGTAGGCCCTAAAAATCAAGTTGTATCAATCAATAAAGTCAAAAACATAAGATATTTATCATTATGGTAATTTGCGAAGACAACAGATTGTGCAGACATCACTTTGCGCAGGTTTGTTTGCGCATGTTCCCAACTGCGCAGGCTGACGTGACAGAAGTCATCATTACTTGAATCAAATCAGATCTTTCTGACAACTGACAGCACGTATAACGAGGAGACTGTTCGATTTTGGCGCTGCACAGTGCTCGAGGACGGCTGATAGGTGGCAGCGCAATCCGTGGTTGCGCAAATGAAGCCTGCGCAGTCTGAGTCTGCGCAAACCAGTGTCTGCGCAGTTCACTTTGGGCATTCTACCAATATAACTGACAAATTATATGTGGCATTCATGCCATCAATTGCTCATTACGTGGCAACTGTCTATGCACGATCATGCACATTTCAATCAAATAATGCCATGTGTCCCAGATAGTTGGCCCACGATCCAGTAACTGCCTGCGCAGTCTATGTCTGCACAAATCAGTTGCTTCGCAAATCAGCTTGTGCAGTCCAGAATAACTGAAAGTTAGTTATTTTCAGAACTCTATAAATAGAGTTTCAAGTCTTCATTTCAAGGGGGATCAAGATCAGAGATCAGAGATCAGAGAGTTCAGGAGTTCTTGCCAAAGTGCTACTGCATTCTTCCGAGACTTTTGTCTTCAACTTCAGAGGCTTTTGCCTTCAGTTTCCAGAGTTGTTTTCAACTTCAAAGGCTTCGTCTTCAAAGTTCACATCGTCCAAGGGATAAAGCAATCGTCATCAAGATTGGATTCCAATAGTTGTAATTTTCCCAGAATTCTTGTAATCTTTATTACAGTTTGTATCAATAAAGTTTTATACTTTTGTTTTTGCAAACAAAATGGCGACTTTGCTGGGGACAACTTTCTCCTCCGACGAGGAAGTAGCAACTCAATGTGATGTAGCGTCTATCGGGAAGACGCAGAAGACGTTGGTTGTTAAAGTCAACCAGACAGTCTACGAGGCGATGCTCAACTCCAAGACCACTTCCCGTACTGCAGCCATTTCTGCCAAGAGCAATGTGCGCTCAGTTTGGATCTCCAAGTCTGCACAATCTGGCAGTTTTGCCACCAAGGATGCTGTGCCAACTGTTGCACAATCTGCTAATCAGACTGCTGCACAAACTGCTGGGCCAACTGTTGCACAGTCTGTCTCAACAACTGCTGCAAAATCTGTCGCAGTCAAGGCTGCACAGTCTGTTGCAACTGTGGCACAGGCTATTTCATATGCTGCCTTATCGAAACAGAAGACTCCTATGACTCTGGCGCAATTGGCAGTAGCTTTTCCTGCGCAAAATAGTACTCCAGTAACCAAAGTGCATCCCAAGCACTCTAAGACAAGAACTCCTGATGCACTTCCTACCAAAGCTTCTAATGCACAAGTGACTAGTGCACCTTCCACCCATACGTAAACTAAGTCTGCACAATCCAAGAAAAACAGCCTTTTGGCTAAATTCCCTTCATCCTACAACAAAAGAAGAGATTCTGCTCCTCTTCCCAAACACCCTATTGCCCCTGCGCAATCCACTGGGGGTAGTCCTTTGGCTATTCCTCTTTCTCTTCAAAGCAAGGGAAAATGCCCATTGGTCTTTTCTCAAACTTCCTTGTCTCATGACTTGGAAGATAACAGAGGGAAACGCTCTTTAGCTAACCCTTCATCTCAAAACAAGGGAAAAGGCCTTTTGGTCTTTTCTCAGTCTTCTTCAGTCTTTACTGAAGAGGATCCATCTGAATGTGCCTCGGCACCAATCGGTACGAGAACTCTTGCAAACAAGGATTCTTCTTTCCTTTATAACAAGAGTACTTGTACTAATCAAAGAGGTATCCTGCCTACTCCGATAGCAGAATTCCAGGACCTCCCGACTCTCCAAATTTCTCGTTCCAGACAGGAAAAACTGTTAGTGTCTCAAACAGAAACTCCTGGGGGTGAATTTGCTGATCTCAGAACTTATCTCAACCGACCCACTTCGATAAAACGCAAACAGCCAATGCCGAAGGTCAAACATCATCAGAAACAAATCTCTAAGGTCAAAAATCCTGACACTTATGCCAATGAAGTGAGTACTTCCCTGTATACTCAAGGGACTAAACATTTGAAGAATCGGAATCATGTTCCGAATGTTATCAAAGAATAGATCCATCGAAATTTTCCTCGTCCTGTTGTGGATCTTCGAGAATATTTAAGACAAAAATGGGACAATGTTTCAACATCTCCATCTCAACCATCTGATCATTACTGCAATCATAAAGTTATCATCCAATGTTGTTGTCAAACGACAAAACGATCTGTTTTCGATCGTTTAACTTTTGCTAAATCTGAACCTATGTCAGAAGAAGACGAAGTTTTGTATGCTTCTGTTAACATGACTTCCCGAGACACTGGAGGTAAAAGATGCTCTAAGCATGGTAGACTCCGCAAGCCAAGCCAACGGTATTTAGAATTACTTCAAGAATCTTCCGAAGGAGTATTTCAACATACCCATTCTCGAAACCGAGATACAATCGGTCAAAGGAATCTTCCTCAAAACCCTTCAGGTCATCTTCCTGTTTCTCAGTCAGGAGATGATTCGTTCTCTGATTATGATGCATACAGTGAAAGCTCTGAACAAACAGTATCTTCCACTGTGCCAAGAGAAGTGACAGCTTATGTTGTCACCGATGATCCAGATGCTTCAACTTCCGCAAATCAGGAACAGCGAATTGCTGCACTCGAAGACAAATTAAAAACCATGGCTGAGATGGTTGCTAGTATGCATTCCATCATTGTAGCACAACATGCTACACCACCAACTGTACCTATTATTAGTCCAGAGATCATAGCATCTTCGATACCTGCCAATACTGGGCTGGGGGTAGTGCCTCCCCAAATGCCTCATGTACAAGTGGAAGTACAAACTACGCCTAGCCAGTCAGGAGCTGGGGGTAGTGCTTACAACGCTGTTCCTCCTCCTACCACTATAACTCAACCTGCTCCTTCTTCTTCATCAGAAGACGCCAACGAAGCTGTCAAACTCTTACGAACCCAGTTTGAGGCATTTAAAGAGAAAGACAACTTGCAAAGGTTGGGGATTAAGCAGCCCTATCCGGTTGAATGGAAGGACGTCCCGTTTCCCCCGAAATATAAAATCCCTACAATCTCTCTGTTCGATGGTAGTACTTCCTCGAGTCAATTCATAAATCATTTTGAGGTAATGACTGTTCAACTTCAGCCAAATGACGCTCTTCTTACCAGAGTGTTCGTCGGTTGTTTAGCCGACGTAGCTTACGACTAGTACAAAAGTTTGCCAGATGGTTGCATCACATCCTTTTCAGGTCTCAAACAAATCTTTCTAGAACGGTTCTTTGAAGGATTTAATAATATGACAATGTCAGCTCTCAACAAAATCAAACAGAAACATAATCAAACTGCTGAGAGCTTTATTGAACGGTTCTGCCGTGAAGCTTTGAAAATGCCTCTAGGGACTCCAGCTGCTGTCACTATTGATACTTGTAAGGTAAATCTTTTACCTATTATCAGTATGTGGACGGGATCTACCCAATTCCAAGATTGGCCCTCATTCATCGTCAACGCCAAAGCTGCTAAAGTGAGTGCTGACAAGTTCAAACAATTGGGGGTACAAATGTTTAACCCTGATCGAGATGAGCATCAGAATTCAGGTGGTGGCAATCGCCAGAACAATCGCAAAACGAAAGAGACTTTGAACATTAACTTGAACAAAAATAAAGAATCTTTGGCTGTCAATGTGGCCCCACCTACATCTACTCCTACTCCTTCTGCACCTCCACCGAGGGAACCTCGTCCGAAGGTGGAATATTCCTTTGACGAGAATGACACTGCAAGTATCTTTGAATGTCTACTCAAAAGCAATAAAATTCAACTCCCTGATCCAAAGAAACCTGATGAAGTCAATAAGACTGATCATCCCAAGTATTGTGTCTATCACCGATTCATTGGACATCCTACTCGAGCATGCTATGTGCTCAAAGGTAAGATTCAAGAGCTTGTCAATGCTGGTGTAGTCACTCTGCAACAAGATGAGAAGACTGTTACTGCAAATATGGTTTCAGTCTAGTTTGGGGATTTCCCTCCGCAGATGATACAACACGGTGTCATTCCAATTCCTAAAGCAACCCTTGAGATTGAGAATCTCCCGCTTCCATCCAATGAAGGTCTTGTTCCTTTGTCTCTTGACAACGGTGAAATTATATGGATCCATCCTGTTCTTGCTCCAGAATTCGAGATATCTTTTTCTTCCAAGAAGAAAACTCGTTCTAAAGGCAAAACCAAGATTGGCAACATGGTATCTTTTGATCCCATTGTTGACGAAGAGATTCTATTAGACACCAGATCAGGGAAAGCTTATTTGAAAGATCATTCTGAAGGTCAAAAGGATCCTGCTCCTTCTTCCGAACCCGCTCCGGCACAACCCGTATCTGCTGAAGAGGTCCCTTCTACATCTTCACCAGTTGTAGTATCAATTCCTCCCAAGCCAACAACGGCTGACAAAGGCAAGCAACAAGTTCGATTTGACAAACCCCTAAAGAAGTCATCTCCTACTGGGCTTGAGAAGCCTTACAACTTCGATATATTGGCTCAACTAGCCAATACACCAGCAAGGTTGTCTATCTTTGAACTTTTGCGTCTTTCCAAGGAGACACGAAAAACTCTAAGTGAAGCTCTGATGCAGGCTGAAACTTGTTGACTTTTCTCAAGAAGCCAGAATCAGAACCAGTCTCTTGTCATCACTGTCATAGTGTCTTGGAGCTGATCCCAAACATTACCTTCACTCAGGATGATATGCTAATGGAAGATAATAGACATGATCGTCCTCTTTACTATACAGGATATGTGGATTCAATGAAGGTCGATCGTATCTTGATAGATCCAGGGTCTGCACTTAGCATCATGCCATAGATTATGCTAGATGCGTTGAAGATACCGGTGTATAGTCTTTCAACTACAATCACTACTATCTTAGGATTTAACCAAGGGAAGAGTGAACCTTTGGGTAAGATCCGCCTGAAACTTCAAATAGGCAATCTTCGCACAAAGGTGACCTTTTATATCATCGACAATCATGGTTGTTCTTACAATGCTCTCCTGGGAAGGCCGTTCCTCCATGAACACAATGTCGTTCCATCAACTCTTCATCAATGCTTTAAATACGTTGATGACAAAGGACAAGTTCACAAGGAAGTTGCAGATCTTTATCCTTTCAAGGGTGTTGAAGCTTATTGCAACGATGCTCGTATGTACAAGGATGAGTTTATGAAGGTGGTATTGGCTATGGATACTGAAGAAGATCAAAAAGCAGTACCTCAAGACACTCTTATTATACCTGTTAAGGGGCGAGTTTCTCATCCTCAATCTTCCAAGCCACTGGTTATTCACTTGCCAGTTCAAAAGAAATCAGTTGATGCTGATGAAAATCAAAGGGAGCTTACATCTTCTGAGCCACTTGTTATCGACTTACGTCGTAACAAAGACAAAAAGCAGCTCACTTCTTCTGAACCACTTGTTGTTGATTTAACTCGTAACAAGAAAAAAAGGGAGCTCACCTCTTCTGAGCCATTTGTTTTCGACCTCCGTCGTAATAAGCCTCCTCCATGTTCTTCTTCTCCCCCTCTTGTAATCAATTTGACCAAGCCTGCTAAGGCTAAAAGTCCTGATGTAAAAATAGATGTAAATATCAATGAAAAATCATCTACTTTCTAGTATACTGATGTTATTTATCATACTAAATATTATTTAGATATGTTAGATAGTTTTCAGTCATTTACAATGGGAGTTGTACAATCTCTTCAAACAAAAGTTTCGTTTGAACACCCAAAAGATTCATATCGTATTGTTCCTGCTCGCAAGAAAGGTGAACGTCCAATATTTTATAGTAAAAGACCAAAACAAAAGATTAATTATACGGATGATAGCAAATTTAATGACACAGGACCTCTTCAATTCCGTCGTTACAGTCAACAATCAAAAGACATCGTCCGAAAGATGGGTTACGACTTCAAAAGCGGCCTTAACTACGGTAAAGGTAGACGAACTCCCATTCGTACAACAGTTTCAAAAGGAAAATCACAAATGTATTATGGCAGGACCAAACGAGGTCTCGGATACGCTACTCCTCCACTGTTATCCCCAACAGCTTCTGATTCTGAAGAACGTTCTAATTCTTCTGATTCCAGATGATGGGATTCCGATACCAGCATCGGTGAAGTCCATCGTATAATCGTATCTTCTAATATGGTTTCTGCTGAACTTCCAGAAGGATATGATGAAGATATTGAAGAAAGTCCTGAGACGGATCCTTGGGCTCAACAAATGGATAATCAGTGGGTACTCCGATTTGAACAAAGAGAACCTCCTACTGAAGATCAACTAATTCAAATTGATGTAGGGGAAAGCGAGTCACCTCGGCCAATCTTTATTAGCAAGAATCTTCCAGAAGCAGATAAGCAAGAGTTGATTCTTCTCATTAAAGAATACATTGATGTCTTTGCTTGGAGTTATGAGGACATGCCAGGTTTAGATCCTAAGATTGCTACTCACAAGCTGAACATTCTTCCTAATGCTAAACCGGTCAAATAGCAACAAAGGCGATTCAAGCCTGAAATGATGGACGCAATTGATGATGAAGTCAAGAAGCTTATTGCTTGTGGCTTTATTCGAGAAGAACAACATCCTGATTGGGTAGCCAATGTCGTCCCAGTTCTGAAGAAAACTGGAAAAGTTCGAGTCTGCATCGACTTTCGAGATCTCAATGAAGCATGTCCAAAAGATGAATTTCCTTTTCCTATCACAGACGTCATAATTGATAATACTTGTGGGTTCAAGAGAATATCTTTTATGGATGGATTCTCCGGATATAATCAGATCAAAATACATCCTGAAGATGAAAAGCATACATCTTTCTGCACTCCTCGAGGAGTCTATTGTTACACAGTGATGCCATTTGGTCTCAAGAATGCTGGTACAACTTACCAACGAGCTATGAGTACCATTTTCAGAGAACATCTTCGTAAAACAGTCGAATGCTACGTTGACGATATTGCTGTCAAAAGTCGTCTAAAAGAAGATCACATCCAAGATTTGAGAACAATATTTAATCTCATGCGTCAACATCAGCTCAAGATGAATCCCACCAAGTCATTCTTGGGTGTCTCTAGTGGCAAATTTCTTGGCTTCGTCATTACCTCTAAGGGTATACACGTGGATCCTGAGAAGATCAAAGCCATCCAAGAGATGCGTCCTCCACGCAACCTAAAAGAGCTACGAGGATTCCAAGGTCGACTTGCGTATATCAGGCGATTCATTTCAAACTTGTCTGGACGCTGCAGACCATTCACTCAACTAATGAAGAAGGGTGTATCTTTTGTTTGGACTGAAGAGTGTCAGCGAGCATTCGACGATATCAAACAATATCTTATGAACCTACCAGTTTTGGTGCCACCTATCTCTGGCATTCCATTCTTGATGTATGTCCGTGCTATGGACCATTCATTGGGTGCTTTACTTGCCCAAAAGAACAAGGAAGGCCATGAACATGCTATCTATTATCTTAGCCGAACTATGATTGGTGCTGAACACCGTTATAGTCCGGTCTAGAAAGAATGCCTGGCTCTCATGTTTGCTGCGCAAAAGACGAGGCATTATATCATTGGCCAAACTATTCATGTTATATCCCGAGTTAACCCTCTTCGGGTACTCATGAAGAAGCCTAGTACACTTAATTCTCGGCTGGCTACATGGGCAATCCTGCTAGCTCAATATGACATGGTGTATGTTCCACAAAAGTCTGTCAAAGGTCAAGCACTGGCGGACTTCTTAGCAGCTCATCCTGTGCCTGAGACATCTAAACTCTATGACGAAATTCCTGACGAGACGTTAGAAGTTAACATGATCTCCGAAGAGTTTCCAACCTGGCGTCTATTCTTTGATTGTGCATCGAGAATTGGACCAAATGGTACTATCGTGGCAGGTGTTGGAGTGGTCCTCGTTTCTCCAGATGGATCAACTATCCAAAGAGCCTATTCTTTAGATGAATCTTGCTCCAACAATGTGGCAGAGTACAATGCTCTACTCATTGGCCTTCAGTTAGCTAAATAATTGAATGTGGAATATCTCGAAGTCTATGGTGATTCTAAACTAGTTGTCAACCAGGTTAGAGGAACCTATGAAGTCCGTCATCAAGACCTGGTGCCTTATCATGAAGCAGCAATCAATATAGCTACATCATTCAAAGCTTTTTTTATCGACTATGTTCGACGAGCTTGCAATACTGAAGCAGATGCTTTGGCCAATCTTGCAGCTGTCTTAGCCGTCCCTATCAAAAGACAGCAGGTGGTGGTTATCTCCAACCGAGAACTGTTCTGTATTAAAAACAATCGTAATATTGAATTCATCAATTTTGCTGAAGTCAATCTTATCAATGACGATTGGAGAACTCCTTTCATCGATTTCGTAGTACATGACATACTCCCCGAAGATCCTATGGAGGCTACAAGCGTTCGACGTTGATCTCTAAGATTCTATTACAATCAAACCACCAAAACACTCTATCGGCGAACTTATGACGGTCTTCTTCTACGCTGTTTAGCTGGTGATGAAGCCAAATAAGTGTTGCGTGAAGCTCACGATGGTGTCTGTGGAGCACATCAACCTGGTCCTAAACTACAGGATCGTATCCGACGCATGGGTTACTATTGGCCCTCTATGGTATCAGATGCCATTGAATATGCAAGGAAATGTCGTGCTTGTCAAATCCATGCAGACTTCATTCATCAACCATCGGAATTCTTACACCCGACTGCTGCTTCCTGGCCTTTCGAAGCTTGGGCTATGGACGTCATAGGTCCTATCAATCCTCCTTCTTCTAGAGGACATCGGTTCATATTGGCGATAACCGATTACTTCTCCAAATGGGCTGAAGCTATACCTCTGGCTGAAGTCAAGACTAGCAGTGTTATCAATTTAGTTAAACATCATGTCATCTATAGATTCGGTGTACCTCGAAGAATCATCCATGACAATGGACCTCAATTCATTAGTCAGAAGTTCACTAGATTCTGCGATGATCATCGGATTGACAATGTTGCTTCGACATCTTACAATCCTGCTGCTAATGGTTTAGCTGAAGCCTTTAACAAAACCATTATTAAGCTCCTTAAGAAATTTGTATCCACTAACAAACGGAATTGGAGTGAGAAACTTGGCGAGTGTCTTTGGGCCTATCGAACTACGGTCCGTAATCCCACAAGCTTTACACCTTTCTCTTTGGTGTATGGCTGTGAAGCTGTTCTTCCTTTGGAGCTGCAAATTTCTTCTTTAAGGATTGCTATTGCTAATGAACTCACTACAGAGAACAATGACCTTCTTCGACTCCAAGAGTTAGAAGCACTTGATGAGAAACGGTTAATGGCTCAACAGCACATTGAGTTATACCAAGCCCGCATCTCGAAGACGTTCAACCGCAAAGTTAAAGTCAGAACATTTCAGCAAGGAGAACTTGTTCTAACGGTCAGACGTCCTATGACTATGACTCATATGAGTAAAGGAAAATTTGACGCGAAGTGGGAAGGTCCTTATGTTGTAAGCAAAGTCTTCTCAAACGGAGCTTATCAACTTTCGGAACTTGATGGTCGAGTTGCTATGATGCCTATCAATGACAAATTCTTAAAGAAGTATTATGTATAAATGTAAATGCTTGTAAATTATCAGACAGAATCAAGTTCATAAATAAAATTCAAATTTTATTTCATTATATGATAGTACATATTAAAGGTCACTATCATCTTTTTCTACATTGGGACGAGGGCCACTGCCGTCCTTCTCAAAAATGCGGTCAGCAAAAGAGCCGAGAACCTCCTTGCTGGATCCCACAAGAAACTTGCAGGCGGCCATCCTCATGGCTTCTTCTTCTTTAGTCTTTCCTGGTTCGAGCAGGAAGTCCAGAATATCCCGTGGTGGCTGGAGTGTAGACGAACCTTCGCCTGCTTCTGCCTCCTTCGGCTGAATTGGATCGGCAGGGCATTCTTCAATATCCTTCTGAACCTTCGAGGCAGTCTCAGCCTTCTTAGATGCTTCTCCGGAAGACATTTTTATGTTGAAGAGTAGAAGTGTTTGTTCCTGTCAGATTTCTGCTATATTTATAGGCAGAAATTCCTAAATTAACGAAGTGACACATTCATCCGACGGTTCGTCCGTTCATTAACAACCCGACGGTTCATCCGTTCATTTATTACATTCATCCGACGGTTCATCCGTTCATTAAAACTCGACGGTTCATCCATTCATTTATCACATTCATCTGACGATTCGTCCGTTCATTAATACTCAACGGTTCATCCATTCATTTATTATCATTTGACGGTTCACCCGTTCGTTTATTATCATTTGACGGTTCACCCGTTCGTTCACTATCATTTGACGATTCATCCGTTCTTTCATCATCACTTGACGGTATTCCCGTTCATTCATTTCACATACATTGACGATTCATCATCGTTCATTTTCTACATCAGCAACTTGTCATTTTCGATTAAGTTGTCAATAAATATATCATGTCTATCTATTATTTATATCTGAATAAGATATGCAATAAATAATGGAGCTACAACAAAATGTCTTTTATATCAAAACATGAGACATTACAAAAATGCAGCTACAACAATAAAACACAAATACAAAATCAAGAAGGAGGGACAATCAGATTGTCAATTTGCTGCTTCAGTGTCTGCAGCTCTTCTTCGTGTGTTGACGCTACTATCTTTTTTGCTTCCTCCATCCCACTTTCTTCATCAAAAATGGGCATATCCACTGTCCGGCGGGTGATTTCTGCACCATGAGTTGTCTCATACTCATTTCTTTCTTCAATTAAAGCATTGAATTATTCAATCACCAGTTGGTGATTAACAGTTTCTTCTTCAAACTCTTGTTGGAGGCGAGTAATTTCTGCCTTCAGTTCAGCAAGTCGCCGTCCTTTGCTTTCAGCCACTAAAGTAACTGATTCTATCTTAGAGTTATATTCAGCTGATTTTGCTGAATGAGCCTCTAACAGATTTTGAAGGGTTAATCTTTCCATATCAGCAGCTTGAGCCAGTCGCTCAAATTCAGCTTGTACTAAAGAGTCTACATCCTTCTTCTTGAGTTCTTTATATTTCTTGATGGAGACTTCTAATTCATTCAATATATGTTCAAGAAGAGTGGCCTGAGCTTTATCTCCTTGGTCCCTTATGGCTCTTATCAAGAAAGAAGTGGGCTTTCTGACCATAATGAAGTCAGCTCCTTCTTTCTCTATCATTTTATGGACGAGAGATCCCAGCAACTCAAAGAAGCATCTGCTGAATGACTGGACAACTTGTTGATTAATGGCCAGAGTTCCTGGAGTCGCTGCTACTCCTGATGAAGACGGGGTAACAGGTTGCTCGATTCTTTGAAGTTGGACAACAGGCTCTTTAAATAAGGGAGCCAGAGTAGAGCTGGTTGCTCCTCCTGCTTGATCTTCTACAAAAGTAAAATTGTTATTTTACTAATTGATTGTTGATGAACAAAAAGATCAAATTAAGAGCAATTTTACCTTGGTTTGGTCTAACAACAAGTTCATTCCCTACTGGAATGGACTCCCGTTGAACAAAAGCAGCCTCAGCTGCAACAGCCTGGCTGCTGCCTGCCTCAGAACCACAAGATAAGTGATGACTACTACTAACAACCACCGTTGGTATAGGCACCATAGTTAGGTCCGTTGGAGGTGTTGGCAAAGTCTCAAGATCTGCAAAAATTACAAATGAAGATATTAGTTATCAGTTCATTTTAAAAGAAAAGATTGTTAAATCTTGTTTTATATCTTGAGGGTCGGTGGCGGGATTTTCTTTCAGCACACCTTCGTCGGCTACTTCTTCAGGAGATATTTCTATCTCAATATCGACAGCTTTTTCTGCAGACGCCTCCACTTCAATATCCTTTTTAGGATTTGAAATATCATCGGCAGTATCAAGAGATATGTGTTCTTCATTATCCTTTTCAGGATCTTGTAAATACTCATCAACATTTTCGGATGAAGAACCTTCCTCGTCTTCTTCTTCTTCTTTTGCTGCTGCATTTCCACTATTAGTGGCAGTCTGATCTTCCTGCAAGCTATAACTGCAATCCTCCAGAGCTGCAATCATTTCACGGTCTTCTTCCTCACGAAGAGTCCTGGGAGTAGGAGGAGGTTGAGTAATCTCTGCAATAGGTGAATGAGGTTGTACAACATTTTGTTCTTCCTCCAAGATGTGTTCTCCAGGCTTTTCAACTTCAGTTCTTGGGGCAAAATCTCCCCTCTGTTCATTCTCTTCAAGAGTTTTGCTACCAGATTCAGAAACAGGTGTGGGAGATGCCATTAGAATTTCTGCTGCAGCATCTACTGAAGTTAGGAGTTGTCTAGAAGAAGACTCTTCCAAAACTCTTCTGGTGACTACTCTCTTCTTTCTGTGTAGAGGTCTGACAGGACTCTCTACATTTATTGGCTCTGCTTGTTTTTGCACAGAAGTTGGTGTAGTGGCAGCTTCTTGATGTGTCTCGACTAATTGCCGAGATTGGGATCTGGTAGTCACCTTTTCAGAAGAAAGATCAAGAATCAATTTCTTCTTCACCACTGGAGCAGGAGGCTCCTCTCTTCTTCTTTTCTTCGCGGAAGATTTACCCACTTTCAGAGAAATACGAAGTGGTGCATTTACTTCTTGGGGGAATACAATATCCCTTGTAGTTTCTAGAGGTGCGTCCGCCGGTTCCTGCGCCTCCTCATTTATAGGGATCGATGGAGCAATTCTCCCTCTTCTCAATCTTGTTGCAGTAGCGAAACTATCTGCGAGATTAAAATTCTCGGCAAAGTATTCGCGGATGTGTAAAACACAGAGTATGTAAAGAGCATCCGAGGACCCTGAGGAGTACGCCTTGCTGGCATGGAAAAGGTGGCTTTTGTATCACGGGCATTGTAATAAGCCCAAGCTCTAGTCCCGTCTATCAAATAACCTTTGCCTTGGAGGCAGGTAATTGCGTTCCCTACATGGAATTGATCATACCCAAATTGCCGAGCAAATCGGCTTGGAAGATATGGTTCTAAGTAGCACTCTTCTTCGAATTGGTAGACCAGATGAGATGGTCGAATCGTCTTCAACCATTCAAAGGCGGCACGAGTCAGCGGCTGCATTTTCGAATCCACCATATTTGTGGGCATTAGATCATACCCAGCAGGGAAAGGAGCACAGCAGAAGTTCCAGCCTCTATTCAGATTCAACATAAATCTACACTCAGTTAAAGAAGTATATTTCCATTTTCCATGGGAATACCTTCGAAGAAAACTGCCATCAACTGGTCCCATGCCAGGATCCATTAAGGTTGGATAGTGAAGAAGCAACCATCCAAACAAATATGTATATGGCAATTCTAAGCGAGGGAATTCTTTCTCTCCCTTCGCTTTCAGCATCAAGTCAACATATAAACGAAGACTGGCGTTTAGCTTGCAGGTCATTGCTGATAGTAAGTCCATTTTATAACCGAAGACTAACTTAACAGCTGCAAACAGGACGTCACGGTGAAAACGATCCACGGTACTGGATCCGGGAACCACGAACCTTCGCAGCCAGTATGTTAAGAATCCTGCCAATTGTGCTTCTTCTGACATGGGTCTGTAGCCCATTCTCAAGTAACTTTCCAAATTGTCTCCTATCTTCAAAGGAGGATATTCATGATCATCTTTTACTTCTTTATCAAAGTGACCACTCTGTTCCATTAACTTTATAACCTCTGCATTGCTCAAAGGTCTGAAGAAGGTAGGGTAGCATCTATCATTCTTCTTGGTTTTCTTCTCTTTTATATGATTGAGAAACAGATATGGTAGCCACTTTGAAGAGTAACAAGTGTTGGCAGTGGCACTCTTGTAAAATAGAGAGCAGATCTTGTAATGGCACAATAGTTCTTCAAACACTGTCACCATCTCTGCATTCTCTTTTCTGAGCTTGTTCAACTCATCATTTGTCGGTACGTACTCCTCATACGGAGCATCTGCCATGGGCAAGTACGAGATATACTTCATCTCGTGGAGTGCAAAGCCCATCTCTCCACCTGGGGTCATGAAGGTTCCTGTCCTGTCGTTGTATCTCTCAGCTAAGACTAAGAACATATGAGGATTGGGAGCAAATCCGTATACAGTGGCATGCACTGCTTCATACAGGTTGATCTGTTGGAGTGTGTCTTGGAATTTTGCCAGAATCTAATTCGCAATATAACTCCATCGCTTGTAGTCTGGATTCACCAATCCAGTCAGTCTTATATCTTGTTCAGGATATTTTCCTTCAACCTTTGCAAACTCATTTGCGAATATTGGTGTCCAAACAGGCATCAGCATGGAGGAGTTCTCTGGTGGAATGCAGCCAGGTCTTAAGCCTCTCAATAGGACGCTATATCTGTCAGAAGAGCTATAAAACATATCCTTATGTTGTGGCCCCTTCTTTACGAAGATTTTTCCTGCCCTGGCATCCTGAAACAGAGTGATATTCCAATCCATCTTCCTTGGGTAGCTTGCATGAGCGTACCGTGACAAAGGGAGGCAGCGAGCAATGTCTGGTATAAAAAAGGATCTATCTTGCTGGTGAACTACTCTATCCTCCATCCTCGGCCTAGGCTGAGAGGCTCTCTCAAAGGCGTCACCGAACAAGAATAAGGGTTTCTTGTAAATTACAGCATCAGCTGATTCTAAAGGCTGTCCATTTATCAAACACATCAAAGTTTCATTATCCTGAGAAATCAATATAGCCTGACGGGAGGCCGGAAGATCGTACTGAGGGTAATGAACGTGAGACAGATCTTCTTTATATTCAGACTCTGTGAGGGTTCCTACAAAGTGTTCGTAATCTGGATCTTCATTGACTTCAACTGCATCAACAAACAGATGAAAATTAGTCCAGGTCAAAGATTCTGTTTTTAAACACAAAACATTAGAGTGCGCAACCTCAGATTGTGCTGACATGACTTGCACAACCTCAGATTGCGCTGACATGACTTTCGCAACATCAGTTTGCACATCATAAAAGTATGCGCAAAGTAATAGTTTGCGCTGACATCTGCGCAACTTAATTGATTGCGCTGACTTCCTGTCAGCACAAATCAACAATTTACGCAAGAATGCAGCCTTCATAAAAATGAAGAACTGATAGTTGATGCAACCAAAACCCTAAAAAGGGTGGCGCAATATGAACTTATCTCTAAAAAGAGATGAGTTTCGAAGATCAAAGGGAGTCGAATCACCCTAAGAAGGGGTTTTTGATCGGTTCAACTACCTCTCAGAGCAGGGTGCGCGGATTCATGTCGGGATGCTCGTCGTGCAACTCTGTCAGAAGACTCGGCTGGAGCTTTTTCCTTCGCGGCGGCGGCAGCGGCAGCATTGGATCGTCGTGGTGCCATGACAGTTGTCGGGGGAGGAGAACAGTAAGGGTTGGAAGATTTTCTTCTCAAAAAGCTCGAAAGATTGCAAAGTAAAGAATTAAAAACAAAGAGATGGGTATTTATAGTTTTCGA
This sequence comes from Iris pallida, assembly GCA_029216955.1. NCBI lineage: Eukaryota > Viridiplantae > Streptophyta > Magnoliopsida > Asparagales > Iridaceae > Iris > Iris pallida. The sequence goes on from JANAVB010016599.1 coordinate 22,780,195, forward strand.
AAATACGAAACGGATGCCTCGGATTGCGCCTAAAATTATGGTCTATTCGCTTTGCGCAGACAGCTCATCATGTTGCGCAAAATGATTCAACATTCAAAAATTCAAAGTATTTCAAAATTTTGAATACAATCAACTTTCGAAAACTTTGAAGGGGGTCTTGTAGGTCCTAAAAAATCAAGTTGTATCAATCAATAAAGTCAAAATCTTAAGATATTTATCATTATGGTAATTTGTGCAGACAACAGATTGCGCAGACATCACTTTGCGCAGGTTTGTTTGCGCATGTTCCCAACTGCGCAGGCTGACGTGGCAGAAGTCATCATTACCTGAATCAAATTAGATCTTTCTGACAACTGACAGCACGTATAACGAGGAGACTGTTCGATTTTGGCGTCACACAGTGCTCGAGGACGGCTGATAGGTGGCAGCGCAATCCGTGGTTGCACAAACGAAGCCTGCGCAGTCTGAGTCTGCGCAAACCAGTGTTTGCGTAGTTTACTTTGCGCATTCTACCAATATAACTGACAAATTACATGTGGCATTCATGCCATCAATTGCTTATTACGTGGCAACTGTTTATGCACGATCATGCGTATTTCAATCAAATAATGCCATGTGTTCCAGATAGTTGGCCCACGATCCAGTAACTGCCTGCGCAGTCCATGTCTGCACAAATCAGTTGCTGCGTAAATCAGCTTGCGCAGTCCAGAATAACTGAAAGTTAGTTATTTTCAGAACTCTATAAATAGAGTTTCAAGTCTTCATTTCAAGGGGGATCAAGATCAGAGATCAGAGATCAGAGAGTTCAGGAGTTCTTGCCAAAGTGCTGCTGCATTCTTCCGAGACTTTTGTCTTCAACTTCAGAGGCTTTTGCCTTCAGTTTCCAGAGTTATTTTCAACTTCAAAGGCTTCGTCTTCAAAGTTCACATCGTCCAAGGGATAAAGCAATCGTCATCAAGATTGGATTCCTATAGTTCTAATTTTTCCAGAATTCTTTTAATCTTTATTACAGTTTGTATCAATAAAGTTTTATACTTTTGTTTTTGCAAACAATGATAACCTGGCCTGACAAATTTGACATGATAACTTGACATGATAAATCTTGATAGTGGCCCGCCGTGGCGCACTCTTGACATGATGAACCTGACATGATACTTCTCTTAATGCTGTTACGACGGCTAAAACGACTTGACAAGATTGAATAACTTGGACACCGTGAACGATTTTGCTTGTACAAATAAACCCGTCTTGTCTTGCATCATATCTAGGACGGTGATCCCTGAGTACCACGATCAGGGGTACCCACTGAAATCGACTAAGGCTAATCACTAGAATAATCCAGTAGTCATGAAGAGATTTCCCCAGCTACAGACAATCCCGTTAGCTGGGCGCCCCACTTGGGATCTGTAGCCTGCCGTCGAGTAGGGCACATTTCTAGCACACTGTCATGTGTTGCACCCTCTAAGTCACCTAAGGGTACATGCATTTTCTGGACAATGTATCCACTTGAATTCAACTATAAATTGTGTCTGGATAGCCTGGATGGTCTGCAGGACTTGTGGCTGTGGAATAATCTCGCTGCATCTTGTTAGTAACTAGGCCTGTGATAACCCTAGTTAGTTAAAGTATCAAGCCGTACTTATTGCTTGGCCGTGAAATGTTGGATGAAGTTACCAGTCTATTTTTGCCTTGATTCTGTACAAGATTGTCACATGACCTGTTTCTTTATTTTATCTTGTCGATAAATGGTGGGAGAAACCAAGTTCGGTTCAGACGAAGGGTTACAACCCCGGTCCTTGTTTAGTTTACGGGTTGTAACCTGGTTATCTGAATAGTCCCATGGTTACCTCATCGTATATCACTTGTCCTGCTTTTCTTTAATTACTGTCTTTTATATTATTACTTTGGTGCTGATTGCTGGTTTTAGTTCCTAAGTGAAGCCTCCTTTGTGGCACTTCCTCTTTCTGGGGTCTGACCCAGCTGGTTTTGTATGGCCAGATACCAGAGCAGCTCCGGAGGATCTACCGGTTTTCCAGCCCGATGGTGACCACCAGGCGTAACCAGGGCAACGAGTGGGTTTATTTTTGCTCTCCCACTTTATTGTAAAATTATTCTTTTGAGACGTTTAGCCACCGAGCCAGTGTTAGCTCGTGTACATTTTACTTACTGTCTGCCTACGGGCTGTAGCATGATTGGCAACCTAGGGTTGATCATGTATGACTAAACTCTTGCTAGTCCTCACATTTTGTAACGACTAGCTTCATGATCAGCTGGATATGTAATGTTTGGGACGCCTTACTATTGTATATTTGGTGATCTTACATCTTATAACTCTATTTATTTGCTTGTGATTGAGACACTAGGCTTGTTATTGACCTTAAGAGACTGATGGTGTCACGACCCGATCCCAATTTCTTGGGTCGACTCGGATCATGCCCAGCCTGTACCGTTGTTGAGACGGCGGCAGTAAGCTGTATTCCATATGCAGGTACAATCAACAACATTTGAAACTATAATTGCCACAACATTTAATTTAACGATAAAATAAACTTGTTCATTACAGAGCTTGTCCACAACTTAAACATAACATATATTTGTTTAAAAGATAAACTAAGAACTCCAACTAAGCAGAAGTGTCATCATCATCTCCATGGACCTCGTCTGGGAGCATAGCAGGATACAGCTCCGGGTCGTAGTAACTACTAATCAGTAGCTCTGAGTCATCAATAGGACCTATTTGGTGTGGGGAATCCAGTCAGGAAAGGAGCAAGTACAATTATGAAAATTTAACAATTTGCATAATGAATAGAAACTTGCGATATTAAATAATTTTGAAACAATGATTTTCAACTATAAAACAATTGTGATTTGAGTATGCAGTATCTATGACCGGTTTAGGATGATTCAATTGTATCCTATTGATACGGTCCGGCCTAACCCCGTGTGAAGAGGGGTAAGCTCGCACATTCATTATCTATTGGGCTTTGGTCATAGAATACTACGCTACTCCCCATTATTCCCGATGCAATGATTCGATATTTTACTCTAGAAGAGAGTACGTGTAACAGTTGTGTATTTAACATGCAAAATTCTAATATTAATTAAACTGCAATTAACACAACCGTACTTGCCTTGAATTTTAATTGGACGAGATTTGTTACTTCAAGTTGACGATCAAGAACTTCCTCGAAATCCTACATTTCGGGAATTTGTCTCAGAATCACAATACTAAAATGATCTAATTACAATCTCTATTTGTTTCCTAGTCAATTTTAATCTTGTTTAACCAACACAACCAAAAACGCGTTTACTAGTGCGTTACAATTTAGAAACATCGATTTATGTCTATTTTCGATAAAATTGTATTTATTATTTTATTTAAGAAAAACTTGGATATTTAAATATATAAAAGTATACATTTTCCTTTAAACGAGAAATATCATGAATTTCTAAATTATAGTTAATAATAATTAATATTCCTAGTTTTACGCGCTCGCACAACATCCAGAAAATCTCAAATCTACTTTTCCTACTTATTACAAAATTTACAGAAAATAAATGAATGGCTTATGCCTTTACAATTTTAATTACAATAAATTGAAAATAAGAAAGGAAACAGGTTAGTCCGAAAATAACCTATAAATTAACAAAACTAATAAATTCCATAAACATTATTAAAAGAGAATTATAAGTCTCAGAATCTGGTCCAAAATTTCATTTTTAACTACTCTGCCTCAACGTCCGGTCGAACCGGTGCGTTTGCATTTCGTTGGGGCCCAGTGACCATTAAGGTCGTCGCCCAAAATATTATTAAAATAATATCGAATATCATTTTAAAATCATTTATTATTTTCAAAATTTTCGGCAGCATCTCCTCTGTTTTTGGTCAACCCAAAAACTGGGAATGCGCCGTAAAACCTGCAAAATAACTCCAAAACTCCCATATATATAAATACCACAGAAAATTATGTTCCAAAATCCAAACCAGCATATTAAACTTAATATAATCCCAAACCAGCACCCATAGTTTCAACAGAACTCAAAGCCAATCTTTTAACCCAAGTCCCAAAACTAACAGAACCATTTCCTTTTAAGCTAACAGAACAAAACTAAACAAAAACTAAAGAGCCAATATCCAAACCATCAGGGTTAACTCCAAAGAACCAAAGAACCAAATCCAGAGTTCTTCCGAGAAGAAAACTCAAAGTAACCACAGAACCAAATACTAACAAAACAGCATCCATAATTTTCCAAAGAACCTCGGAATAAAAAAAATGGCAACGTAATCGTTACGTTGTCAAAACCCCAAATTCCCGAGGAATTTGATTGGACCATTATCATCATAGACTAAAAGAGATTAATTGGGTCAGAGTGTACCAAAAATCGAAACCGAAAATGAAGCTCGGAACGGAAACGGGTCACAACGTCAGTACTGGAACCGACGGCAGTCACCGGGCAAACGCCGGCGAGGCAGCAGGTCGCCGGGGGTCGGGCGCCGGCCAGGGGGCGGCAGCAGGGCGCGGGTGACGGGTTCGCCGGCGGCGAACGGTGACGCGGGGGGGGGGGGGGGGGCGCGGGTCTCGGGATTTCGCCGGGGAGCGACGGGTTCGGCGCCGGAGCCTGAGCCGATGGCGAGGGGTCGGGTCGGGGCGCTGGCTCGCGGGGAGGTCTTCGGTTGGCTCGACGGAAACTCGGGTTCGCCGGAAAAAGGAAATCTAGGTTTTTAGGAAAAGAGTTTTTAGGAGAGCGGTGGAAGAATAGGATGGAGAGGGAGAAAATTTATAGGGGAAAAATTGGGGGTTATGGAAACCCTAAGGTCTCCATTGAAGGAGAAGAAATGATTCCTTCAATTCTCCTTTCGGAAAAGAACTGAAGAGGAAGGTGGATGGTTCATCCGTTCTAAATATGAAGGGTTTCAATCCCAAATACTAAAACAATCAAACCTACTCCTATATAACAACCAATACTTGTGGTGTAGTGGTGGTGCCTTAGGACTTGGTTGGGAAGGTTGAGGTTCAAACCTTAGGATTAACATCTATTATTTTTATTTATTTTTATAAATTCCTATTTTACCCATAAACCAATAAAATCGATTTAAAGAAATGATTTTAATTTCTTAATTATTAGTAAAAATATATATATACATTCAAGTTAAAATAATTTCTTTTACAAAATGTAATATGTATATTTATATAAAAAATTTATCTTTGCGTTACTTGAAAAGAAATATATATATAAAAAAATAACTGTCTAATTGAATATAAAAATTTGTTTAAAATATTTTGAGTACAAATTTGGGTTCAATATCTGGTTTGGTCTGGTTTTCAAACAAAAATCCATGTAATTATTTTGAAAAAGAATTTTACACTTAATGAAAATAGTACCAACATTTACTAATAATTCTCAATTAACTTCTAACATTATTTTTTAGAAAAATTATATTTAGCATCTAAATTTTTTATAAAAACTTTAAACTAAATTTATGGGTTTCACAACCTTCCCTCCTTAAGAAATTTCGTCCTCGAAATTTAAAGAGTTAGGTTAGAAAATACCTCAGGTCTCAAACAAGTACGGGTACTTGTCCCGCATCTCATCTTCTCGCTCCCAGGTAGATTCGCCTGGGGAATCATGCCTCCACATCACTCGGACAATGGGAGTTACTGAGGTTCTGGTCTTCTTCTCGCCTCTGTCCAAGATCGCCACTGGTTTCTCTGGTATAGTGAGGCTCGGTCCGATCTCCAACTCTGAATGGTCCAAGACGTGGTTCTCATCAGGTACATACTCTCTGAGCTGTGAAACATGGAAGACGTTGTGCACGCCTTCTAGATTAGCTGGTAGAGCTAACCTATACGCCACTTCTCCAATCCGACTCAGAACTTCGAACGGGCCAATGTACCTGGGACTCAGCTTCCCAGCTCTACCAAATCTGATTGTACCTCTGGTAGGAGAAATCTTCACGAAGACCTTATCTCCTTCTTCAAATGCCAACGGTCGTCGACCGCTGTCTGCCCAGTGCTTTTGTCTGTCTTGAGCGATCCTGAGCTTGTCTCTAATTATCTTCACCTTCTCCGCTGCGTCAGTCACCATCTCTGGACCCAGCAGTACTCTTTCACCAATGTCGTCCCATGCCAATGGTGTACGGCAACGACGTCCATAAAGAGCTTCGAACGGGGTCATACCAATACTGGCTTGGTAGCTGTTATTGTAAGAAAACTCTACCAAGTGCAGATGGTCTTCCCACGATCCTCCAAATTCCAAGACACAAGCTTGCAACATATCTTCAAGTGTCTGAATAGTCCTCTCAGATTGCCCATCTGTCTGGGGATGATAAGCCGTGCTGAACTTCAACTGAGTCCCCAAGCTGTCATGCAAGCTCTTCCAAAAATGTGAGGTAAAACGAGTGTCTCGGTCAGATATAATGCTTACCGGTACTCCATGAATCCGGTAGATGTGCCGCATGTACAATGCTGCCAACTTCTCAGTGGATAAATCAACTTTGAAGGGAATAAAGTGAGCTGACTTGGTTAGTCGGTCCACTATTACCCAGATGGCATCCTTCCCTCCTTGGGAACGAGGCAGTCCTGACACGAAATCCATCGTGATATGCTCCCACTTCCATTCTGGAATGTCCAGCGGTTGTAGAAGTCCTGTAGGTCTCTGTCTACTAGCCTTCACTTGTTGACAAATCAAGCATCTAGCAACATACCTGGTGACATCTTTCTTCATTCCACTCCACCAGACAATAGTGCGCATATCCCGGTACATCTTATTGGCTCCAGGATGTATGGAATATTGAGACTGATGCGCTTCCTTCATCAACTCGTTCCTCAGTTCACCAGACGGTACGCAAAGCCTCGTACCATTCTTCAGAGCTCCATCACTGGCGATTGAGAAACCCTCTAGTGTTCCTGCCAACACTTGATCTCTCAGCTTGCAAAGTGCCTCGTCTTGAAACTGCATCTCCTTGATCTTGTCCATCAGGTACGAGCTCACTTGCAACTTCATCAACACAGAATCAACATCAAATTCCTTCCGTCTAGGCAGTACAATCTCCAGTTCAAGCTTCTCGATGTCCTCCAATAGGTGCCTCTCCTTGGTTAAGAACATCGCCACTGGGTATCGACTAAGTGCATCAGCGACCACATTAGCCTTACCCGGGTGGTATTGCAGGTCGATGTCGAAATCCTTCATTAACTCCAGCCATCGCCTTTGCCTCATGTTCAACTCTTTCTGAGTGAAAACATACTTCAGACTTTTGTGGTCCGTGTATATTTCTACTCTCTCTCCATAGAGATAATGCTTCCAAAGCTTCAACGCAAAGATCACTACAGCAAGCTCCAGATCATGAGTGGGATAGTTCTTCTCATGAGTTCGTAATTGCCTAGATGCATAAGCAATCACTTTCCCATGTTGTTGAAGAACGCAACCCAGTCCTTTGCCTGAGGCGTCACTGTAGATTGTGAAACCACCGGATCCTGCGGGTAGCGCAAGGATTTGGTGCAGTGGTGAGCCTCCTCTTCAACTCCTCGAACGCTGCTTGACAGTCCTCCGTCCAGATAAACTCCTCATTCTTCCGAGTCAGCTTGGTCATTGGTTCAGCAATTCTAGCAAAATCCTTTACGAACTTCCGATAGTAGCCCGCCAAGCCCAAGAAACTTCTGATGTCAGCAACTGAGCTTGGGGTAGGCCACTTCTCCACAACAGCTATCTTCTTAGGATCCACAGAAATTCCTTCTCCTGTGACAACATGGCCAAGAAAATCCACTTTGTCTAGAAAGAAATCACACTTGGATAGCTTACCGTACAGCTTCTCCTTCCTCAAAGTTTCCGGAACTTTCCTGAGGTGCTCTTCGTGCTCCTCCTTCGTCTTTGAATAGATCAGTATGTCATCAATGAAGACGACGACAAACTGGTCTAAGTATTCATGGAAAACCTTGTTCATAAGGTTCATGAATACCGCAGGAGCATTCGTCAAACCAAACGGCATGACCAAGAATTCAAACTGCCCATACTTGGTGTTGAATGCCGTTTTGGGAATGTCTTCCTTCCTGACCTTGATCTGATGATAGCCAGACCTGAGATCAATCTTGGAAAACACCTTGGCTCCACTCAACTGGTCAAATAAGTCATCGATCCGGGGCAGAGGGTACTTGTTCTTGATTGTGACATTGTTTAGCGCCCGGTAGTCGATGCACATCCTCACCGTTCCATCCTTCTTGGGCACAAACAAAACAGGTGCTCCCCAGGGTGAAGCCCCGTCTCGAATGAATCCCAGAGACTTCAGTTCGTTGATCTGCTCCTTCATCTCTTTGGCCTCCTTCGGGTTGACTCTATAACATCCCTTAGAAATCGGGGGAGAGCCAGGGACTAAATCAATAGTAAATTCTATGTCCCGATCTGGGGGTAGCCCAGGAAGACTATCAGGGAAAACATCTATGAATTCCGCTATGATAGGATGGGGTGGTCCAGGTTCTTCAGAAATAGAGTAGACAATACTCTCCATAACCTCCGGAGCTCTAGAGACTTCAAACTCTGGCCCTCCAGGTGGGCTGAAGATTACACATCCTCTGTGACAATCTATCAGCGCATGCTGCTTGCTCAACCAGTCCATTCCAAGGACTATGTCATAGTTGGGCAAGGGCATTACCAGTAAAGGTGCTACAAACTTATAGCCAAATATTGTAATGGGGCTATTACAGGTCTCCGTTATAGGTAGGGGTCCACCTCCAGTCATAACCCTACAAATCCTCTTGCTAAGGCCCGTAACTATGTGGTGTGCAGAGATAAACTTTGTTGCTATGAAACTGTGTGTTACACCAGAGTCGAATAAAACTAATGCAGGATGAGAATGTACATAGATGTAACCTGATATGACATCCGTATTAGGTTCCTGCTCCTGCTCTGGTTCCTCTGCAGTTAGGGCAAAAGCTCGCCCAGTCCTCTGTTGATGCTGTCCAAATTGTTGCTGCTGAGTGGGCAGAGGTCCCCTCTGCTGATTTCCTCCAGCTCTGTTGGTCGCTGAGGGGCAGTCCTTCACTTGGTGGGTGGTAGACCCACAGATCAGACATTGTCCAAGCCTCTTCCGACAGATGTTCACCTGATGACCCGGCCTTTTGCAATAGCTACAGATAGGGATCTGCTTCTGGGGTGCTACATCATTATTCCTTGCTTGCTGATGATGCTGAGCCCTGTTGTTGTTGTTGTTGTTGTTGGGCTTCTTCTGATTTTCCTGGAAGTTGCTAGTTCCAGGATAATCTCTCTTTGAACGGGCAGGTTGGCTCTTCTCTATATCTTGGGCTCTCTCCAGAATCTTCTCATAAGTCTTAGCTCCGCCAGAGATCACATAAGTGCAAATCTCCTCTCGAAGTCCATACTTGAATCGTTCAGCACGATCAGCAGGATCTGCCACCATGTTCTTGGCAAATCGGCTGAGCTGGCCGAATTCTGCCGCATACTCTCCCACAGTCATATTGCCCTGCTTTAAGTTCTGGAATTGTCGCTCCATCTCCCGCATCTCAGAAGTTGGGAAGAATTTCCTCTGGAACAACTTCTTGAAGGTGAAGGTGTCCCAGCAACCTGTCTATCCTGGAGTCGGGGTTTATTCCGATACCAGGTGCTAGCTACATTCTGCAGTTGAAGTCCCACTGCTTCGGCCTTGAGGTCTTCTGGAAGTCGAGCGACGCTCAGAAGACGCTCCATATTGTCAAGCCATTCATCAGCATAGACAATTCCCTCGGTACCCTTGAAAGGTCGAGGGTTCTGCTTCTTAAAGCTCTCAATATCGCCCACCATGGCAATATGATTTCCATTAATTAAATGACCTTATTATTACATAAATTAATCCTTAAATTTATGTTTACCTTGGCAGGCCTTGGTTCCTGTTGAGCTGCTTCTCCTCTTTCCAGTGCAGCCATTGCCACGCTATGGGCGTTTTCCATGCATTCTCTCATAATGGCCGTCTGCTCACGATGAGCTTCAGCTTGAGTTCTCTGGGCTTCAAGTACTCCTCTTAGCAGACCTATGAGGTCAGTGGGGTCCACAGGCACCGATGGGGCAGCTGGAGTAGGCGTAACCACAGGGGGTTGCATCTCCGTCCGAGAAGATGATGGATCCATTGTTGTATTGTGGGGACGGTCGGTCAGCTGCCGAGGTGTAGGATCCGGACTTGATTGGGGAGGTGGGGTATGATCAGGTGTTGACATCCTATCGCCAGCAGGGTTGGTATTGTCAGTGGTCATTCTCTGGAAGTTTTAGGATAAAAACATAAGCAAGGTAGCCTATCTATAGTCAAACAAAAATATTTAATATGTATATATATTGGTCCTATGTTGTGGTAATTTGATGTTCTAGTGCTCTAATGTTTTTATCCTAAGTTTTCCTAAGTTGTTGATTCAGAGATCTGCATGGGCCACCACTAAAAACATGTCACGACCCGATCCCAATTTCTTGGGTCGACTCAGATCATGCCCAGCCTGCACCGTTGTTGAGACGGCGGCAGTAAGCTGTATTCCATATGCAGGTACAATCAACAACATTTGAAACTATAATTGCCACAACATTTAATTTAACGATAAAATAAACTTGTTCATTACAGAGCTTGTCCACAACTTAAACATAACATATATTTGTTTAAAAGATAAACTAAGAACTCCAACTAAGCAGAAGTGTCATCATCATCTCCATGGACCTCGTCTGGGAGCATAGCAGGATACAGCTCCGGGTCGTAGTAACTACTAATCAGTAGCTCTGAGTCATCAATAGGACCTATTTGGTGTGGGGAATCCAGTCAGGAAAGGAGCAAGTACAATTATGAAAATTTAACAATTTGCATAATGAATAGAAACTTGCGATATTAAATAATTTTGAAACAATGATTTTCAACTATAAAACAATTGTGATTTGAGTATGCAGTATCTATGACCGGTTTAGGATGATTCAATTGTATCCTATTGATACGGTCCGGCCTAACCCCGTGTGAAGAGGGGTAAGCTCGCACATTCATTATCTATTGGGCTTTGGTCATAGAATACTACGCTACTCCCCATTATTCCCGATGCAATGATTCGATATTTTACTCTAGAAGAGAGTACGTGTAACAGTTGTGTATTTAACATACAAAATTCTAATATTAATTAAACTGCAATTAACACAACCGTACTTGCCTTGAATTTTAATTGGACGAGATTTGTACTTCAAGTTGACGATCAAGAACTACCTCAAAATCCTACATTTCGGGAATTTGTCTCAGAATCACAATACTAAAATGATCTAATTACAATCTCTATTTATTTCCTAGTCAATTTTAATCTTGTTTAACCAACACAACCAAAAACGTGTTTACTAGTGCGTTACAATTTAGAAACATCGATTTATGTCTATTTTCGGAAAAATTGTATTTATTATTTTATTTAAGAAAAACTTGGATATTTAAATATATAAAACTATACATTTTCCTTTAAACGAGAAATATCATGAATTTCTAAATTATAGTTAATAATAATTAATATTCCTAGTTTTACGCGCTCGCACAACATCCAGAAAATCTCAAATCTACTTTTCCTACTTATTACAAAATTTACAGAAAATAAATGAATGGCTTATGCCTTTACAATTTTAATTACAATAAATTGAAAATAAGAAAGGAAACAGGTTAGTCCGAAAATAACCTATAAATTAACAAAACTAATAAATTCCATAAACATTATTAAAAGAGAATTATAAGTCTCAGAATCTGGTCCAAAATTTCATTTTTAACTACTCTGCCTCAACGTCCGGTCGAACCGGTGCGTTTGCATTTCGTTGGGGCCCAGTGACCATTAAGGTCGTCGCCCAAAATATTATTAAAATAATATCGAATATCATTTTAAAATCATTTATTATTTTGCAAAATTTTCGGCAGCATCTCCTCTGTTTTTGGTCAACCCAAAAACTGGGAATGCGCCGTAAAACCTGCAAAATAACTCTAAAACTCCCATATATATAAATACCACAGAAAATTATGTTCCAAAATCCAAACCAGCATATTAAACTTAATATAATCCCAAACCAGCACCCATAGTTTCAACAGAACTCAAAGCCAATCTTTTAACCCAAGTCCCAAAACTAACAGAACCATTTCCTTTTAAGCTAACAGAACAAAACTAAACAAAAACTAAAGAGCCAATATCCAAACCATCAGGATTAACTCCAAAGAACCAAAGAACCAAATCCAGAGTTCTTCCGAGAAGAAAACTCAAAGTAACCACAGAACCAAATACTAACAAAACAACATCCATAATTTTCCGAAGAACCTCGGAATAAAAAAAATGGCAACGTAATCGTTACGTTGTCAAAACCCCAAATTCCCGAGGAATTTGATTGGACCATTATCATCATAGACTAAAAGAGATTAATTGGGTCAGAGTGTACCAAAAATCGAAATCGAAAATGAAGCTCGGAACGGAAACGGGTCACAACGTCAGTACTGGAAACGACGGCAGTCACCGGGCAAACGCCGGCGAGGCAGCAGGTCGCCGGGGGTCGGGCGCCGGCCAGGGGGCGGCAGCAGGGCGCGGGTGACGGGTTCGCCGGCGACGAACGGTGACGCGGGGGGGGGGGGGCGCGGGTCTCGGGATTTCGCCGGGGAGCGACGGGTTCGGCGCCGGAGCCTGAGCCGATGGCGAGGGGTCGGGTCGGGGCGCTGGCTCGCGGGGAGGTCGTCGGTTGGCTCGACGGAAACTCGGGTTCGCCGGAAAAAGGAAATCTAGGTTTTTAGGAAAAGATGTTTTAGGAGAGTGGTGGAAGAATAGGATGGAGAGGGAGAAAATTTATAGGGGAAAAATTGGGGGTTACGGAAACCCTAAGGTCTCCATTGAAGGAGAAGAAATGATTCCTTCAATTCTCCTTTCGGAAAAGAACTGAAGAGGAAGGTGGATGGTTCATCCGTTCTAAATATGAAGGGTTTCAATCCCAAATACTAAAACAATCAAACCTACTCCTATATAACAACCAATACTTGTGGTGTAGTGGTGGTGCCTTAGGACTTGGTTGGGAAGGTTGAGGTTCAAACCTTAGGATTAACATCTATTATTTTTATTTATTTTTATAAATTCCTATTTTACCCATAAACCAATAAAATCGATTTAAAGAAATGATTTTAATTTCTTAATTATTAGTAAAAATATATATATACATTCAAGTTAAAATAATTTCTTTTACAAAATGTAATATGTATATTTATATAAAAAATTTATCTTTGCGTTACTTGAAAAGAAATATATATATAAAAAATAACTGTCTAATTGAATATAAAAATTTGTTTAAAATATTTTGAGTACAAATTTGGGTTCAATATCTGGTTTGGTCTGGTTTTCAAACAAAAATCCATGTAATTATTTTGAAAAAGAATTTTACACTTAATGAAAATAGTACCAACATTTACTAATAATTCTCAATTAACTTCTAACATTATTTTTTAGAAAAATTATATTTAGCATCTAAAATTTTTATAAAAACTGTAAACTAAATTTATGGGTTTCACAGATGCTTGTAGATAAACCCTCGTATATCTAGACAGCCGTGACCGTATAGTGGAGTGGATTCCATTTCATTATACGTAGCTGGCTATGTCTGCCCCTGCTCTCCAGTATTCTGGTTCTGGGGCGTGACACATTGAGTGCCTATTTCAATGTTCAAGCTTGAATTTGGACCAGTTAGTATGTTAGTTTGGTATTCTTTTGGTCGATCCTCGCCATCTTAGGAGTTCTGCACATAACTGAATGATCATGTATATATCAGTTCTTATAATTTATGTATTATGCTATCTTCATATTTACTCGGTTCTCATTAGTGTAACTGCAACTTTGTGCATGTACTTACTGTGACTACAATTTTGTGTCCTTATCACCTTAGTTTCTTGTTATAAGTTATAATGCATACCTAAATGTTCGTCTCATGAATTCTTGCAGGTTGAGAAGCGCCATACTCCCCTTCTGAGGGTAGGTTATTCTTTCCTCAGGCGAAATCTTCTATTTTGTTAAGATTAGAATATAATGCATCTCATGGTTTAAAGCAGTTTATCAACTCGATATCTGCATCAAGTGTTAGCATATGCTTGTCTGGACTTGCTTTCTTTATTAAGGGGATAAAGTTAATGCTTGATCTAACATATTCTTTCAATCATGATTATAGCCATTCCCTGATTTGTTACTCTTTCTGGGAATTTTGTGTATGGTTTATGATGTGCATGTACTCCTGCGTATGGAACAATTGTTAAGATGACATCAAAAAAGAAAGTAAAGGTTTCCTTATATCATAGATGCTTATTTTTATGAACGTTGGAATACTAAACATCAGTCTTAGTTAAGCAGATCTTCTTAGACATCGACCATATCACATGCTTACATGTTTTCTAATGGAGGAAATTTTGACTAGGTGCTTTTCTTTCAGTTAAGCTATTGGATGCTGGACCTATTAAATTAGTACAACAACAACATATCCCCAATTTGTGGGGTCGGCTATTTGAATCATTTTCTACCATTCAGCTCTGTCAAGGACCATGTCTGATGTAACGTTAACAAACACCATAACCTTTCTTACAGCTAGTCCAAGTTCATTTTTGTCTACCCCTAGTTCTAGCAGCTCCTTTGACTAATCTCTTATTATTACTCATAATTTATGCATCTGTGGGTCTATGCTGCAAACGTCCAAAGACTCCAAACACCTGTGATGATCTTTTCTCATCCTACCATCAATTGGACCTATTAACGTAGTATGTCACATATAATGTTAAAAAGGGTAAATTTTACTTAACACCCCTGTTTTTGGTCAAAAATTGATACCCTGATTTTCAAAACCAATTATGAAGCTCCCCTATGTTTACAAAAGAAATAATGAACCCACCTGTGTTTGTTCACTCGATAAGGGATGGCTTATATTATTAATATTATTTGGTTAAAAAGACTTGAATACCATGATATTTTTGCCGATGTATCACTTTTCCTAGGCTCATCTTAACCACAACCTGAATCCTTTCTTAACATCGACAGGGGAGGGCTTGTATTGTTAATGATATTTGGTTAAATGGATTTGAATACCATAATCTTTTCGCTAGTGTATCACTTATCTAGTATTATCTTAACCACAATCCTAATTCTTAAGCTTAACATCTTTGGGCTCTTAACAATAATCCTAATTGTAATACTGGTATCGAAACCCAAGTCGCTATTGGTGGTATTTCTGCAGGATTCTAGAGATACAGGAAGATCAACATTTTTGTTAGATAGAGATCACATGACATTATTATTTTATCACCAAATCGGAAGGTGGTGGGTATGAATGTGCAAAATATTAGTATAATGTTTTAATGAAATCGAGTAAAGGAGTCATACACCAAATCCGATGGTGGTGGTTATGGATGTGCAAATTAGTAGCACAAGGAAGAAGATTGATAATGTGTGCTGATGGAACTGAGTAAAAGAGTCTTATTGCCTTTACTGGTCACTGAAAATTGTTTTTTAATTCAATACAAACATTGTATCTGCTTATGTTATCTTCCTAAAGCTATTCAACCTCAGCACTGCTGCAGTGGCAATAGTATCAACCCATCTAAGAGGAATCTCATATACGGGTAAATTTTGCTGCTTGCTATGGTTCATTTGGTTTTGGAAGTTCTTATTATTTTGCCGAATATAAAAACTTTTAGGCCTCAAATTGAAAGAATAAGTTGCTTTCATGGGTTAAGAAATAGGAAGTGATAACAATTTTAGTAGGGTTGACAATGGTCGGGCTTATATGAACTGGTGTGTAGAATCTCATAGATCGATTTTGCTGCCTGCTTATTATTGTGGTTCGTTTGGTTTTGCAAGTATTCTAAATGTTGGTTCTCGAATATAGGAAGTTCTTGTTATTTTGGCAAATATAAAAACTTTTATGCCTCATATTAAAAGAATAATTTGGTTTTATGGGTTAAGAAATAGAAACTGCTACAATTTTAATGGGTCTGACAATGGCCGGGCTTAAGTGACCGGGTGTAGAATTTCTTCTTATTATTTGAGAGATTTTAGCTCCCAAAAAATTCTTGATAAATACTTCTCTGTTATGAAATTAACTATTCATCAAAAAATGCTTTCCTGCAAACTCCGAAGTTCTAGTGAATATCATCTAGTGTTCTCAATTGTCAATGCATGTCATGTCGTCACTGTGTTTGAACTTGGGACCGGAATTTGTTTTTGTTACTTGAGATATTTTAGCTCCCAAAACTTTGATGCTAAAATACTTCTCTGTTATGACATAAACTTGATTCCATGTGAAAGAAATGCATAACTGCAAACTTCAAACTCTAGTGAATATCATCTAGTGCTCTCAATTGTCAATGCATGTCATGGCCCTGCAGTATATGATGAATGCTTGGAACAGGAATTTGTATTACATATTGTGGATTAGAACAAATGCTTTCATTTCATGAAAATGAAGAACTTTTCTGTTGATATTGTGCTTCCGGGCTGAAATTGCTTGCTTACAGTTGCTATAAAAGTTGTACAAAATTTTCCTTAAATGACGTCCATTTTTTAAAAGATATAAACTACGCTCAGTTTAGGGCACTTATTTGGTCTGCTTTTTTGCCTTTTTTAAAGCACACTAGGAAAACCTGTTTGTAACATAATTTTTTTTTGTAAGCTAGTTTATTTTTTGGGCACATTTTGAAAGGGCGGGAGGGATTTAACAAGCTACTTCTGTATTTTGAGCAGCAAGAGCTGTCACGACCCGCACCCACTGTGAGGGTACGAGAACGTAACAGCGCCCAGCCTACGCCGCAGTGTCGGCGGTAGAACGCTGTTCTAGGTCATGAACTAAAACTAACATAATATGAATACTCTCCATAAGGAGGCCAACACAGAGGTACAACTCAATCACGATGTAGAGATAGAATATGGCACGATAAAATAGATAAGAAAAATCCTCAACTGAGGTACAACAGAAATGAAATACAAGTCTTATCATCTCTAAAAAATATACAACTCTGGAAACAAGGACAACAACTAAACATGAAAAGAACCAGTCTAAGCTATCTATACTATGGAAGGGTATCATCCTCAGCAGCTGCCTAAACCTCCCCAGGGGTCCAGGTCGCGAGTGTCATCTAGGCAAGCTCCAAAGTAAGGGGTGCAGGGTTCTTCATCATCCTCTGTAAAATTTTCAACAGGTCCAGTCAGGACGGGAGCGAGCATAGTACATCTCAACAGTTCATAGCAGGTTAGAAAATATAATCTTGCAGTAAAGTAAGATATAGATACTGAAGGAAATACAGTATGTAAATTGAGAGAGAACCGTAATAAAAATATCTACTATAAGTAAAGAGCTACCAGTGACTAGTGATTTAGAGTACAAAGTCGACATGTGAACGGCTTGATTTGCACATGGCTATACTAAAGAGGCGTACATGGCTATTCTACTTTGGAATATTCATATGGCTATTTATACTCCCCCGTACCTCCAATCAATACACAAAGATCCAACCAAGTTATGTTATGATTCCATGTAACAGCCCCCGAAGGGTGGTAAGCCCCCGAAGGATGGTAAGCCCCCGAAGGGTGGTACATAGTAGTTCCGTAAATAGGGATTCTTGGAAACCCAATAAATGGGATAAGGATTCAAAGAAGACTCTGTGATCATAAGAGTATATTTCACAAGTGATCAAAGAACCAAAGAAGCATATTGATACGCCATGTAAGTGAAACACACAGAACATAGAGTACCCGATGCTCCCTGAAGGGATAACAGCACAAGAAGGGATCCATATAGTACTAATCCGTGTGACCAACGTGACAGTATCAAGTAAAATAATTTAAAGCAGAAAAATAATTCTAAGCAGGATATGAAATGATCAGAAAATGTACTCGCCTGGTATCTGAATGTCTGAAGTAAATGTACTGTCCGAGATGAGGTACCTGGCTCCTATTTAGAGCAACACAAGTCAAGATGTATACATGGGATGGTAAATGTAATCTACGATGCGTCTGTATGCTGTCTAGGTGAAACTAGACTAAAGTCAACACTTGGTCAACTCCAGTCAATCACACTAGTCAAACTAGGTAAACTAGGTCAAGTCCTAGTCCAAACAAGTCTAACAAGTCTCACTAGGCCTAACCAAGCCTAGTCTAGCAATCACACACCAATCACAAGGCTATACAAGCCAACACAAGTCACATATCAAGGTACATCACATTCATGCATAATCAACATTATATATATATATATATATATATATATATATATATATATATATATATATATAAGAGGAAGGAACTAACATGTAAAGCTATGTGTGTGTGTGTGAACATGGAGGTGTACATGAAAAGAGAATTCATCACTAGGCCATATATCACATATATGTATATATAACTATAGGAAAACTCTATTTACCACATTAACACATTTAGCCATGTATATATATATATATATATATATATATATATATATATATATATATATATATATATATAGAGAGAGAGAGAGAGAGAGAGAGATAGAGAAGAGCATGTAATGTGTTCATGTGTGTTAGTGAGAGTGTACAAGCGTGTCCATAGGAGGGTGTGAGAGTGTGTGGGTAAAACAGTGTGTCAAGAATGGCAGTTAGCAAAACATGAATACAAAACAGTGCACTAATGTAAACTGTGTGTGTGTAGTGGAAAGTGAATGTAAATCTTTACATGAGTGTTCTCAGGTTTTAAGGATCAATCTCAGGAAAACAGGGTGTTCTCTGGCCTTGTGCATATACATGTGTGTGAAGAAACTCAGTTTTATGCCAAGTTTCAGCTTGTGTGAGTATGTGAGTTCAAGTGTCAGTTTACATATCAGTCCAACCATTTATCAATACTTGACAACACCAAACCCCTACATCCACATGTGAATCTTATTTTAGTCAAAAGCATTCAATAGTAGAAATCAAAACCTATCTAAAACATGACTGGATCTCAGGTTAAGTTCCCAGGAATAGGGAATCAAAGAAAGTGTGTGTTAGCAGGAAAAATAAAGTGTGTTGTGTTAAATAGGAATCCTGTGTGTGTGTGTTCAGTCATACAAACAGTGTGTGTGTCTGTGTTTAGATGACAGGAGATATGTGCAATAGTGTAGTGTGTACATGTGTACAGAAAATTAAGTGACAGTGTCAAGTATCAATGTTGCTTGGTGTGTGTGTGATATACATGTTATATATGGTAGGAGGAACAGCTCATATAGTCCTATGTAGGATGGTTGGGAATGAAGGGGGGTGAACAATATAAGGGTTGATATCCTAGTGATGTGGAGCATCACCTGGACAAAAGTGAAGGAATCAACTGATTACTGAATATGTATTGAAATAGAGCATTAGTTCTATACTAATAACTCATCAATTTGAAGAAAGGGTTTGTACAAATGTGAGGAATGAGGATATAGATATCGAATATTATGTGAGATATGGATTGTTATCCTAGCTTAAGGACTGCACATGTATTGAGGCATGATGTTCAAAACTGGCAGATGAGGTCTAATACCTTAGTGAAATGGGCAGACTACTAAGGGGGTGTGTGTATTCCTAAGTTAAGTTCTCAGTTTTTAGGACATTTCATTCTCAAGTTTTTGTAGAGGGTGTCTCAGGTTTCTTTGGAGAGGAAAGTGTGTGGGTACATGTATGAAATTCATATGTGTGTGTGTGTGATATCATCACAGGAAACAGTGTGTGGAGGGTGTACCTATTTCAGAATGTGTATATAAGCTTAACATATGTGTGTGACGATTAACTAGAGCATCAAACCCCTGGTTTCAGTTTTCAGGCTCAGTTCGATTGCAATGAACCAAACTCCATTCTCCTAACAACTTGAAATCTCAGTTTAAATCAACCTTTCTAATCCTTAATGAACTGTGTATAACATAACCAATCATTCTCAGGAATTGGGTTCCAGGGGAATGAAAACAGTGTACAGTTAAGGGAATATCAGGTTTATGGGGTTCTCAGGAAAATTGTTTTAGAAAGGGTGTGTCAAATGTCAGGTATTTGACATGTGTGGTATAATAGAAGGCAGTGTACAATTGAAATTATCATAAAGAATCATCTAATAAACATCAAAAAAACAATTTAACCAATCAGTGAACTCATGATACATTCAGTCTCAGTGTTCATGCGTTCGGGGTAAACAATGCCTATGTGTTCAGTTTAAACGGGAATGAAAGGAAACCAATTCTTAACACCAAATCAACCCAAACCTTTCAAAAAACTAACATGTTAATTTATCAAATCAATTAAGGAGGATTAACACTGAAACAAAATCGAATTCAAACCTCCACCACCAAACTGACAGTTCCACATGTATCAAAAAATATGGATTTCCCCAATTCGAAAACCAAAACCTAGGGAAAACCAACTATCAGGCATATGGACGTGTCCCCCATTTGTACACGTGTCTAGGGGGTCCATTCGTGTCCAGGAAACTGGACACGAAGTGTCCAAACTGAACACAACACAGACACATGAACCGTGCAATAGACAGTGTCATACACGCGTACACGTGTCTGTAGAACACGACACACGATACGACACAACACGTGGGTGTGCACACGTGTACGCCTAGACTAGGAGGATGTGTACATGTGTCTGTATCGTGTCCACGTGGTGTCGTGTCATAGTTTGGAGGCCGTATCAGAGCAGATTTTTGCGTGGAACAGTGCAGTGTGTGACCAGTACAGCCTCGATTTCGTGTCTGACACAAATCGAGGTGCACTGAAGGTTTGGGGGAGTGTGCGCAGACACTGCCCCCGTGTCCATGCTAATTTTGGCGTATCCAAGTATCGTGTGTAGTGCACACGAGATGCTTGGTAGCAGGGTATACGTGCGAGGCAGTGTGCTGCGTGTCCACGACCAAATACGAGACGACAACAGACACAAACACAAATTAGTCTTCACAAACATTGTTACACATACCTAGATCTAGATATTCATGAAATTAGAATTCAAAAATACGAAAATAAAATACTTTGTGACATTTAGTCAAACACCTATACACACATCATGACACGTGTCCGATACGGACACAAAACGGACACGAAACGACACAAATCCAATACCTACTGCTAGGGGACACCTAGGGCGTCCTATCCATGCAAAGAAAACTAAATTTGGTGGAGGGAATAGGGATTTACCTATATGTTGAAATTCTAATAAAAAGCTCCAAAAAGAGGGTTTCTCCTTGTTAGCCAAACTCTCCAAATTGCCCCAAGGCTGGGATTATCCTCCATGAACAGCAAGAGGGAGACAATTAGAATCTAATGCAAGTAGTTTGAGCCAAAAAGGAGTTAAAATGGAAAAGTTATGGATTGGGGAAGATGGCTATACCTCTTTCTCCAAGCGTGAGAAGAAAATAATAAAAGAGGCAAGAACAAATGGAAGAGGCATTAAATAGGGTGTGGAACCCTAGGTTGGCTGCCATGGGTGGGCTTGTTGGAGTTTAGGCTTAAGTCATGGGCCAAAGGCTTAAGTCATAAGTCATTAAATCACAACTCATCGCATTAAACCATAAGTCATGACTTAATTTCACTAAACCTAATCCCCTCATTCTAAAACCAATCTCTAATGACTAAAATGGGTTAACTCTAGTTAGGCTAGGGTTACCATAGCTAGGGTTAGGTTCTAGGCTAGTCTACAAGTCTCAAACTAGTCAAGACTAACATAACACAGTAATATTTAATTAATATTAAATTCACAAAATTTTCTTTAAATCATAATAAATTCAAATAAATCCTAAAATGACCAAAATACCCTCTAGGCTAAAATGTACCAATTAAACATCCTAATCACATGGCTAGGCTCTAGGACAGATAGTCTCTACGGTTACACTAGCCAAACACCAAAATCATAAGTTATGATTTAAATAGTTTTAAAATGATTAAAAATCACTAAAAATTATATTAAAATTTTAAATACCATAAATAAATAAATTAAAATACAAAATTTCAAAATTACCCTCATTCTAGAAACTGGGTGTTGCAAGTCTACCCACCTTAGAAAAATTTTGTCCTCAAAATTAAAATGATAGTAGTCCTTCTAAGTCAAACACCCCACAATCAAAATCTCAAACATACCGTCAGATAATCATATGCGTCTGTCCAAAATCATGATACTCGGAATCTTCGTCGTGCTAGTGAGCAAGGCTACGATAATCACAGAGTCCTCGACTAAGGCACATACATCTAGAATCATGGTATTTAAAATTTTTGCATTGCCGCATGCTTGGCAGCGAAAACATTAAATTCCCACACCCGAGAAATACGTCCTAAATCTGACTATATGTCCTCACTATGCCAGCTAACACGACTATCGAAGATTCTAGATCCCATAACTAAGGTGACCTAGCCCATATGATTCATCTCAGAAGAAAATCAAACATAACATATGAACAATAGGACAAAATTGGTAAATCAACAAGGAACAGGGAGAATCAAATTTTTATGGCAGTTATAAGAGGCAATTGCGGAAATAAAATCAAAAGAATGAAACCTGCAACTAGATCTCCAATGGCTTGAGCATCCTCGACTGTCCTGGCGAAAGCTCGCCCATGCTGGCCTCCCCTGGCCTGCTGCTGATGCTGCATGTACCTCTGTTGCTGAGTCGGTAAGCGTAATCCTCTCTGCTGGCCTACCGGGGCCCTAGCTCCTGCTTTCTGAATTGTCTGTCCCGATGACTCGGGACACTCTCTCAGACGATGATCGGATCCTCCGCAAAGCAAACATCTGCCCAGCCTCTTCCGGCATTCGCCCCAATCGTGCCCTGGTCTCTTACAAAAAGGGCAAATGATAACAAGCTGTTGTCCCGGGATCTGCTGCTGCCTCTGCGACTGTTGCGCCTGCTGAAGGTAGACCCTCGGCTGCTGGTACTGCTACTGAAACTATAGAGGTAGCATCTGCTGCTGAAACTGTAGAGGTAGCATCTGCTGCTGAAACGGTAGGGGTGGCATCTGCTGTAGATATTGTGGCTGAATCTGCAAGTGGGCTTCTGATGCGGATACTGCTGCTGAATCTGTAGGTGGGGCCTCTTGGCCGGGCCCGCACTGCCACTAGCTCCCTGAGTGTCTCACATCCTCTTCTCCTTCGGTCCAAGATCGTCCTCCGCTGTCATGGCTCCTACCAGAATCTGCTCGAAGGTGGCGTCGCGGCCGCTCTTGGTATATGACTTGATCTCCTTGATCAAACCCCTGCGGAACCTCCTCGCCTTCCCGACCTCGATAAGATCTTCGATGAATCTGCCCAAACGGCTGAACTCTCCAGCATACTCCTCAACAGTCTGGTTCCCCTGAACCAAACTCTCGAACTGCGCCTCCAAAGTACGGAGTGCGGTATCGGGAAAAAATTTCTCCTTGAATAGTTTCTTGAACGCTGCCCAAGTCTGACCAGCTGTACCAACCCTTGGGTCTATCTGGTACCAGGTACGGGCCAAGTCCTGCATCTGACTGGCGGCTGCCTCGATCTATAATCCTACTGGTATCTCTGCCAATCGGAATATCTCCTCAATGTGCTCTATCCAATCGTCAGCGTATATGATACCCTCTGTACCCTTGAAGTCTCGGGGTCCCATCTTCTTGAAGGAATGGATGTCTGGAGTCCTCGGCTGATACGGCTGCATCTGGTCTCCCTGTGGCTGAGCAGCCACCAACTCTACTGTCGTCCTGACCAACTGATGAGTATCTTATATGCTTTATCGGATATCAGTGGACTGGCTCTGCTGTATCTGCTGCTAAAACTCCAAGATTTGCTGGAAGAGGGTAAACATCTGAGCCGCATCTACTATCCTTGAAGGTAACTGCTACTGGTACATATCTGAAATGACGGGGGAAGACCTCCGGACAGGTGGAGGTGTACTCCCAAAAGCTGCAGAAGCTCCTATATGAGCAAAAATAGGGGGTGTTGTGGTCCCAGCGTCCACAATCAGGCGAGGGGTGGTAGGCCTCTCACCAGCTTCTGCTGAGCCAGAGCGATGCGATCGTGTCTCGATCACCATCCTGGAGACAGATCAAATAAGGAATCAATACTGAGATAGAAACGGTAATTCAAGGGAGAACAGTTATTCAAGGAAGCAATCTTCAAATGGAATTTAGATGGTAGGAATCCAGTTAAGAGTTTTTCCTAATGTGATTGAGTACCTCAAAATAATCCTAATCCTACTGCAGGCTGTAGTGATACTCTAGTTCGAATACCACTACACGAACTCGACCTTCATGGGCCACCACTAAAAATGTGTCACAACCCACACCCACTATGAGGGTACGAGAACGTAACAGCGCCCAGCCTACGCCGCAGTATCGGCGGTAGAATGTTGTTCTAGGTCATGAACTAAAACTAACATAACATGAATACTCTCCATAAGGAGGCCAACACAGAGGTACAACTCAATCACGATCTAGAGATAGAATATGGTACGATAAAATAGATAAGAAAAATCCTCAACTGAGGTACAACAGAAATGAAATACAAGTCTTATCAACCCTAAAAAATAAACAACTCTAGAAACAAGGACAACAGCTAAACATGAAAAGAACCAATCTAAGCTATCTACACTATGCAAGGGTATCATCCTCAGCAGCTGCCTGAACCTCCCCAGGGGTCCAGGTTGCAAGTGCATCTAGGCAAGCTCCAAAGTAAGGGGTGCAGGGTTCCTCATCATCCTCTGTAAAATTTTCAACAGGTCCAGTCAGGACGGGAGCGAGCACAGTACATCTCAACAGTTCATAGCAGGTTAGAAAATATAATCATGCAGTAAAGTAAGATATAGATACTAAAGGAAATGTAGCATGTTAACAGAGAGAAAACTATAATAGAAATATCTACTATAAGTAAAGAGCTACCAGTGACTAGTGATTTAGAGTACAAAGTCGACATGTGAACGGCTTGATTTGCACATGGCTATACTAAAGAGGAGTACATGGCTATTCTACTTTGGAATTGTTCACATGGCTATTTATACTCCCCCGTACCCCCAATCAATGCACAAGGATCCAACCAGGTTATGTTATGATTCTATATAACAGCCCCCGAAGGGTGGTAAGCCCCCGAAGGATGGTACATAGTAGTCCCATAAATAGGAATTCTGGTAAACCCAATAAATGGGATAAAGATTCAAAGAAGACTCTGTGATCATAAGAGTATATGTCACAAGTGATCAAAGAACCAAAAAAGCATAGTGATACGCCATGTAAGTGAAACGCACAGTACATAGAGTACCCGATGCTTCCTGATGGGATAACATCTCAAGAAGGGATCCATATAGTACTAATCCGTGTGACCAACGAGAGAGTATCAAGTAAAGTAATTTAAAGCAGAAAAATAATTCTAAGCAGGATATGAAATGATCAGAGAATGTACTCGCCTGGTATCTAAATGTCTGAAGTAAATGTACTATCCGAGATGAGATACCTGGCTCCTATTTAGAGCAACACAAGTCAAGATGTATACATGGGATGGTAAATGTAATCTACGATGCGTCTGTATGCTGTCT
Source organism: Iris pallida (assembly GCA_029216955.1). Taxonomy (NCBI): domain Eukaryota; kingdom Viridiplantae; phylum Streptophyta; class Magnoliopsida; order Asparagales; family Iridaceae; genus Iris; species Iris pallida. The sequence goes on from JANAVB010016599.1 coordinate 22,805,696, forward strand.
AGGTCAAACTAGACTAAAGTCAACACTTGGTCAACTCCAGTCAACCACACTAGTCAAACTAGGTAAACTAGGTCAAGTCCTAGTCCAAACAAGTCTAACAAGTCTCACTAGGCCTAACCAAGCCTAGTCTAGCAATCACACACCAATCACAAGGCTATACAAGCCAACACAAGTCACATATCAAGGTACATCACATTCATGCATAATCAACATTATATATATATATATATATATATATATATATATATATATATATATATATATATATATATATATATATTATATATATATATCTATATATATATATATATATATATATATAAGAGGAAGGAACTAACATGTAAAGCTATGTGTGTGTGTGAACATGGAGGTGTACATGAAAAGAGAATTCATCACTAGGCCCTATATCACATATATGTATATATAACTATAGGAAAACTCTATTTACCACATTAACACATTTAGCCATGTATAGTATATATATATATATATATATATATATATATATATATAGAGAGATAGAGAAGAGCATGTAATGTGTTCATGTGTGTTAGTGAGAGTGTACAAGCATGTCCATAGGAGGGTGTGAGAGTGTGGGTAAAACAGTGTGTCAAGAATGGCAGTTAGCAAAACAGGAATACAAAACAGTGTACTAATCTGAACTGTGTGTGTAGTGGAAAGTGAATGTAAATCTTTACATGAGTGTTCTCAGGTTTTAAGGATCAATCTTAGGAAAACAGGGTGTTCTCTGGCCTTGTGCATATACATGTGTGTGAAGAAACTCAGTTTTATGCCAGGTTTCAGCTTGTGTGAGTGTGTGAGTTCAAGTGTCAGTTTACATATCAGTCCAACCATTTATCAATACTTGACAACACCAAAACCCCTACATCCACATGTAAATCTCATTTCAGTCAAAAGCATTCAATAGTAGAAATCAAAACCTATCTAAAATATGACTGAATCTCAGGTTAAGTTCCCAGGAATAGGGAATCAAAGGCAGTATCTGTTAGCAGGAAAAATAAAGTGTGTTGTGTTAAATAGGAATCTTGTGTGTGTGTGTTCAGTCATACAAACAGTGTGTGTGTGTATTTAGGTGACAGGAGATATGTGCAATGGTGTAGTGTGTACATGTGTACAGGAAATTAAGTGACAGTGTCTAGTATCAATGTTGTTTGGTGTGTGTGTGTGATATACATGTTATATATGGTAGGAGGAACTGCTCATATAGTCCTATGTAGGATGGTCAGGAATGAAGGGGTGAACAATATAAGGGTTGATATCCTAGTGATGTGGAGCATCACCTGGACAAAAGTGAAGGAATCAACTGATTACTGAATATGTATTGAAATAGAGCATTAGTTCTATACTAATAACTCATCAATTTGAAGAAAGGGTTTGTACAAATATGAGGAATGAGGGATATAGAGATCGAACATTATGTGAGATGTGGATTGATATCCTAGCTTAAGGACTGCACATATATTGAGGCATGATGCTCAAAACTGGCAGATGAGGTCTGATAACTTAGTGAAGTGGGCAGACTACTAAGGGTGTGTGTGTATTCCTAAGTTAAGTTCTCAGTTTTTAGGACATTTCATTCTCAGGTTTTTGTAGAGGGTGTCTCAGGTTCCTTTGGAGAGGAAAGTGTGTGGGTACATGTATGAAATTCATATGTGTGTGTGTGTGATATCATCAAAGGAAACAGTGTGTGGAGGGTGTACCTATTTCAGAATGTGTATATAGGCTTAACATATGTGTGTGACGATTAACTAGAGGATCAAACCCCTGGTTTCAGTTTTCAGGCTCAGTTCGATTGCAATGAACCAAACTCCATTCTCCTAACTTGAAATCTCAGTTTAAATCAACCCTTCTAATCCCTAATGAACTGTGTATAACATAACCAATCATTCTCAGGAATTGGGTTCCAGTGGAATGAAAACAGTGTACAGTTAAGGGAATATCAGGTTTATGGGGTTCTCAGGAAAATTATTTTAGAAAGGATGTGTCAAGTGTCAGGTATTTGACATGTGTGGTGTAATAGAAGGCTGTGTACAATTGAAATTATCATAAAGAATCATCTAATAAACATCAAAAAACAATTTAACCAATCAGTGAACTCATGATACATTCGGTCTCAGTGTTCATGTGTTCGGGGTAAACAGTGCCTATGTGTTCAGTTTAAACGGGAATAAAAGGAAACCAATTCTTAATACCAAATCAACCCAAACCTTTCAACAAATTAACATGTTAATTTATCAAATCAATTAAGGAGGATTAACACTGAAACAAAATCGAATTCAAACCTCCCCTACCAAACTGACAGTTCTACATATATCAGAAAATATGGATTTCCCCAATTCAAAAACCAAAACCTAGGAAAAACGAACTATCAGGCATATAGACGTGTCCCCCATGTGTACACGTGTCTAGGGGTCCATTCGTGTCCAGGAAACTGGACACAAAGTGTCCAAACTGAACACAACACAGACATATGAACCGTGCACTAGACAGTGTCGTGCACGCGTGCACGTGTCTGTAGAACACGACACATGACACGACACAACACGTGGGTGTGCACATGTGTACGTCTAGACTATGGGGACGTGAGCATGTGTCTGTATCGTGTCCACGTGGTGTCATGTCATAGTTTGGAGGTCGTATCAGTACAGATTTTTGCGTAGAACAGTACAGTGTGTGACCAGTGCAGCCTCGATTCCGTGTCTGACACAAATCGAGGTGCACTAAAAGTTTGGGGGAGTGTGTGCAGATACTGCCCCCGTGTCCATACCAATTTTGGCGTGTCCAAGTGTCGTGTGTAGTGCACACGAGATGCTTGGTAGCAGGGCATACGTGCGAGGCAGCGTGCAGCGTGTCCACGACCAAATACGAGACGACAACTGACACAAACACAAATCAGTCTTCACAAACATTGTTACACATACCTAGATCTAGAGATTCATGAAATTAGAATTCAAAAATACGAAAATAAAATCCTTTGTGACATTTAATCAAACACCTATACACATATCATGACACGTGTCCGATACGGACACCAAACGGACATGAAACGACACAAATCCAATACCTACTACTAGGGGACACCTAGGGCTTCCTATCCATGCAAAGAAAACTAAATTTGGTGGAGGGAATTGGGATTTACCTATATGTTGAAATTCTAATAAAAAGCTCCCAAAAGGGGGTTTCTTCTTGTTAGCCAAACTCTCCAAATTGCCCCAAGGCTGGGATTATCCTCCATGAACAGTAAGAGGGAGACAATTAGAATCTAATGCAAGTGGTTTGAGCCAAAAATGAGTTAAAATGGAAAAGTTATGGATTGGGGAAGATGGCTATACCTCTTTCTCCAAGCTTGAGAAGAAAACAATAAAAGAGGCAAGAACAAATGGAAGAGGCATTAAATAGGGCGTGGAACCCTAGGTTGGCTGCCATGGGTGGGCTTGTTGGAGTTTGGGCTTAAGTTATGGGCCAAAGGCTTAAGTCACAAGTCATTAAATCAAGGCTTAAGTCACAAGTCATTAAATCACAAATCATCGCATTAAACCATAAGTCATGACTTAATTTCACTAAACCTAATCACCTCATTCTAAAACCAATCTCTAATGACTAAAATGGGTTAACTCTAGTTAGGCTAGGGTTACCATAGCTAGGGTTAGGTTCTAGGCTAGTCTACAAGTCTCAAACTAGTCAAGACTAATATAACACATAGCAATATTTAATTAATATTAAATTCACAAAAATTTCTATAAATCATAATAAATTCAAATAAATCCTAAAATGACCAAAATACCCTCTAGGCTAAAATGTACCAATTAAACATCCTAATCACATGGCTAGGCTCTAGGACAGACAGTCTATACGGTTACACTAGCCAAACACCAAAATCATAAGTCATGATTTAAATAGTTTTAAATGATTAAAAATCACTAAAAATTATATTAAAATTTTAAATACCATAATTAAATAAATTAAAATACAAAATTTCAAAATTATCCTCATTCTAGAAACTGGGTATTACAGCAGCAGCAATACCAAACCCAGCCTTAAACATGCAGCATACATATATTTTTATTCCTGTAGTATGTCTTCCTGTAATACAGTTGTTGCTATACACATTGGGTACTTGATTGGAGAGTGCATTTTGACATGAAACATGCAGGGGTCTGATTTCTTTGTATTTTTGCATCTTGCAGGTGAAGGCCTATGCAGACAATTTCAAGTGGAAGGGCCCCCCAAAATCTGAAGATTGATTAGATCTTTCATTATGCAGTACAAATTTCTGTCTAGTCTTTCAGTTTCTCTGTACTGTCAGCAGAAAATGTAAGTTAGCTTTTGTTATCACTCATTATAAATCATTGACTGGTGCATATGGTCATTTATATTGGAGTAATTCTTCTAACCTCTATGACAGATCTTAGCTTCAATATATTTGGATTTTTTGCTGCCATGTTTGGTTGCCTGGCTACGACAACGAAGACTATCCTGGTAGAGTCCACACTTCACTGATACAAATTTGACAGGTTGGTGACTTGTCTATGTATATATTTCCTAATATCTATATTGAATCATGAGGATTGATTCCCAACTATCAAGCATTCTAACTTCAACATAATATCTCCTGGTGTCTATTTAATTGTTAGTTGGCATCGAGCCATGATGGCATTGTTGACTATATTCCATGAGTATTGTGGTGAACAATTTGTATGGTTCAGTGACCTTGTTACAGTGTCTACAAATGTAGCATTACTTTGTATTGTATAAAATTATGGTAGCAAAGGCATTATGGCCATCATATTATCTACAACTTCTTCAGCATGAAAATGATAACTTTGTTGCTCAGTACAAAAAGGATAAATTGCATATACTAGACTATATATGTTTGAGTTGATAACATTAATATGTAATATCATGAGAATATAGAGAGAATTATAGAATTTTAGTAGACCATTTACATTATTGGCATATCATCGTCCTATAATTTATCAACGACAAATAATTATCTACTTGTCTGATCTAATTTATCTCAATTTTGCTTGTTTATTAGGTTCACAGTTGAGAAAGGGGTAAACGTTCTACTAATATGTCAAAAAGTTCGAGAGTGTGGATTAAAATCCCATACAGAAATAATTTTGAATACATAGAAGGTGTTCGATATTTCATGAACTTTGTGAAGAACCACTCACCACCAGGGATCAGCACATGTCCATGCCCTTGTATGAAGTGCAAAAATTCAAAAAGATTTTTATGAAACTGTTGAGAAACACTTGGTCATGTTTGGTATGGAACCAAGATACGACAAGTGGTGCTTTCACGGAGAGAGAAATGTCATGAACGTAGTGGTTGATCCCACCCCATATGTTATAGAAGAGGATCAGATCCAAGATCAAATCCAAGAAGAACATGGAGGGGATGCAGGTGGTGCACTCGGGAACCTTGTTGATGATGCAAGAAGAACATGGAGGGGATGAAGTTAATAATAACAACAATAGTAGTATGTACATATTTTTCATTAATATTTTTAACTAAAATTTTACTTTGATTGTTATCATGAAAGGAGAAGTGACAAGTAATTAGTGTTTTGGCGCTGACTGTTAGGAGCAACTTGATAAAAAGCAATAGTTGAAAATATTTAAGAAAGTTCAGGGTATTTATGTAATAAAAAAATAGCACAAGGTATTAAAGTGAAAAAATAACTATAGTTCATGGTATTTAAGTGAAAATTAGCCTCTCTTCTTCACTTTGCTTTGATCGTCTTTTATTCGAAAGTTAACTTTTTATCTCTTACCAATTGTCATCTACATGTTACTATTTTGTTTTGATATCTATATTCACGTCAATTCATAACCTTCTCCCCTCTTCTTTTATTTCTGCTGCTACTGACGGCCATGGAAGGCTTAAACAAAGGATCCTGGTGTTGAAAAAGTTTAACTCTCCCATTTTTGTCATAGTTACTCTGATTAGGTTACTTAATGGATTTAATCCAGGTCAAGGAAGGAGAAATGGTATGATACCAAACATTCTCACAGTAGGTATCCTTCCATGAAACTCTCCATATATACAGTTGGCATCGAGCCCAATGGAAACTACATTTGATGTGGGTTTATCCGAAGCACTGATTCATATTTTAACAGAAGATATGTCTAGTGGCTCAAATATGGCCATCTGCCATCATATCTGCAGAATCCAGCCATTGTTTGTGTCTTTGTGCGTGCATGTATTTTTCTATTTGATGAACATATGAGGATATGTCAGTTCTTTTGGTATCATCATGTTTGAATCATATAAACTAATTTTTAAACAGAATCTGGTTGTGTTTAACAATGACTGATACTCATGGGTATGTGAAACAGTGCTTCTGCTTACTGCTACTTCTACTGCTGCTTACTTCTACTTCTACTGCTGCTTACTGCTACTTCTACTTATTGCTAATTATAATTGTTTATTATTTTTCAGCGGTGTTTATATTACGAAATATCATCCAATCCTAGTGCTAGTGCATCCGTAGGTACAAAAAACACACCGGAGATAGATGTTCCACCCCCACCAAATGCAAGAAATATTCAATAATTGTTGATCTTTAGGGTGGTAAGGGTAGGGATGCAGCAAAATGGAGTTCTCGCTGTGGTGCCCTAATCCGTGCTCAAATCCCAATTGGGTATGATGAGTGGAGGAAAGTAGATGACTTCTACAAGGATAATCTATAGAATGAGCTTATGGTGTTTTACTCATTTTACTTGTTTATATACATTTGAACTTGTTTTTTATGTTTTTGACCCTGTTTTGTATTTGTTTTTTGTTGTGTTGTTGTGACAGAAAGAGTTTGAGATGAATGTGGACCCCAAGATTTCTTGAGCTATACTGGAGAAGAAATTTTCGCAGTGTTTTAGAACAGTGAAGTCCACATTGCGTACAAGATATCTTAAAATTAATGGGCAACCTATACCCAAACGAGTTGCCCTTGATAACCGTCCGGATGATATTGATAGAATTTGGTGGGAGAAGTTTGTAGACATCGAGTATAGTGAAAAAAAGAACGAGCAATGTAAGAAGAATGCTGAAAATAAGGCCAAAAATTCTATCACTCACACTTTGGGACGAAAACCTTATAGTAGAGTGTATGATTAAATGGTGTGTACCTTGTTTTTTGACAAACAAAAATTAATTATTGAGTACATTATATCTCATTAATCATGATTGTGCATGTAGGCAAAGGAAAATCCAACATAAACGCTTTCACGCGTAGAGGCTTGGAAAAGGGCACACACTAAAAGAAAAACTGGAGAGGTGCTTCCATGTGCAGCAGAAAAATATGTAAGTGCTTCCATCATATATCGATGATAGAAATCTACACTTGGAATAAGGCTTTGTAAAAATAGCACGTCATACTTTCATTAATTACATCTTGAACATGTGTTTTGCTTGCTGCTCTTTTATTGGTTCTTTCAGTTTATAAAAATAGAGCTTCTTCTCTGTTACTATATATATATATATATATATATATATATATATATATATATATATATATATATATATATATATATATATATATATATAGTTGTTGTTTGTTTGATGACAGTGCAACAAAACTAATTGTTCTGCTATACATTGTTTCTCTTGTATAAAAACTGATTTGAACTTGAAATTGATGTTCATGATTGAAACTTCAAACTGATTGGTTCTCTCGTATACAAATACAAGTTACTGAAGGTCAAAAATCATAAATCTTGTAGGTTTTACGATCTCTTTGATTAGTGCTCTGATATAAACATTGTTTGTAATTCCTTTTCTTCATGCATATCAAGTAGGCGTCATGTACACTTGCGAGTGCGTCTATTACAAAATCGCTTTTTATATATATATTATTTACCGTGTAATATATAATTTGGATTGAATGTTATTTTGTAATCTTGGAAATACAGGCTCTAATTGAAGCGGCAGAAGAGAGGCAAAAATTACAAGCAAGTCTTAATGGTAGCGATGGTATCGCGAGCTTAGAAGACTTTGAAAGTGATCCTATTGCTGAGGTTTATGAGTCTGACAAAAAGAAGAGTTATTGTCGTGCAATCAGCTCTACCTCATCTGTAAACAAGTAAAAATGACACAAATTACAAAAACAATAGCCAAACAAAGAGACGTTGAAGACCTTCGTCTGTGGAAAGTGGAATTACAAAAGCAAGTGAATGAGGCTATTACTTCTGGCTTTATGAATATGCAACAGATTATGCTACAGAATATGAATATGCAACAGAATCCTTTCGGAGGCAATGTGACACCAAGGACTGAAGTTGCCTCCAACACAGAGAAGACTTCAGTTGGTTTTAGTACTCATGATAACAAAGTTTCTAGTCCTGTCGTACCGACCAACAATGTCGGATCGTCTTCCAAACGAAAGAAATATGTGATGTTACTTTCACGAGAATTGAAGGAGGAGGTGGCAAAGGGATATCTTGCAACACACACCATGTGTCATCAGAGGGAGGTGTTACAAGACGTGGAGAATGTTGTTTGGGTGACAGAGGTATTAGATCCGGAAATACTGATTTTTGATGGTCCGCAAAATGGTAACTACAAACTTTGTGATATAGCCGATGGGGGTTTTGTGATTTGGCCAAAGTATCGCGTACGAAATATGTAGCTTTTTTACTACTTTTGATGAAGTTGTTTCAAACTTTATTGAACTTAATTTATGTTACTTAAAATATGGTGGTTAATTGAAATGGTTCTTACATTACATTCTAACAGTTCTCATTTTGGAATATATATGGTGGTTAATTGAAATGGTGGTTATTGAAATGGTTCTTACATGATAGTTTCATCAAGTCAAATATATATGGAGCTTCATTTTTGTGTGATGAAATGGTGGTTATTTGCTTATTACTACTTCTACTTTTCTTTCTTGTTATATATTGAAATGGTGGTTCTTACATTATATATTGAAATGGTGGTCTTTTTCTTGTGATGAAATGGTGGTTATTTTCTTACTGCTACTTCTACTTTTCTTTCTTGTTATATATTGAAATGGTGGTTCTTACATTATATATTAAAATGGTGGTCTTTTTCTTGTGATGAAATGGTGGTGCTTACTGCTACTTCTACTTTTCTTTCTTGTTATTGAAAATTTCTGGTGGTCATTTTCTTATATTACAGCTTCATTACAGCTCCATTACAGGTTATTAAATTTAAAATTACAGCTTCATTACAGGTGGTTCTTACATTATATATTGAAATGGTGGTCATTTTCTTGTGATGAAATGGTGGTTCTTACATTATATATTGAAATGGTTCTTACAATACAGTTTCATCAAGTCAAATATAGTGTGTTTCAGAACGTTTTTTACCACTTGGAAAGTTATTTTTCTAACGGTCCTCTACCGTTAGCAAATTAATATTCCTCACGGTATTTAACTGTTAGGAAAATTTATTTCCTAACGTTTTATTACCATTAGAAAATTCATATTCCCAACAATTTTTCACTGTTAGAAAAGTTATTTTCCCAACGGTTTTGCACCGTTAGGAAATTTATTTTCCCAACGGTTTTTTACCGTTAGAAAATTTATTTTTCCAACGGTTTTTTACCATTAGGAATATTTCCCACACCGTAGATCCAACGGTAAAAAACCGTTAGCAATATTTTTTCTAACGCTTATAGTCGTTGGCAAACCCCTCTTTTGGTGGTGCTTTAGAACACTTCTGCTCTTCTGACTTCTCGGATCGTACACGGACTCCCGTGCAAAAACAACGCTGGTGCAAAGCTTCTTTTCTCTCTCATAGCCTCTGGTTACTTGTGTTAAGAAACACTTGTAAACTTTTGCAACTTTCTGTATATGCTATGTATACTGCCAGTGAGAGAGAAGAGACCTTTTATAGGCCCGAGTAGCAACTGCCCAGTTAGCACAATATTTGGGACGTGGTAAAAACCACTTCGAACGTGCAGTAACAGCTTAGATCATGTACAGGCACAGTCTGAAGCAAGTTGTGTACCTCACGTGCTTTGTACACCACGCGCTGAACGCGCACTGAGCCACTTGCGCCACTTGCGCCACTTGCGCTCCCTACGTATACCGTGCACCCTGCGCCACCCGCGCAATTGGGCACGCACCTGTGCGCACAACTGGGCACGCACCTGTGTGCACAACTGTTTACGCCACTGGGAGCGCACCTGGTCGCGCAACCTGGGCCGCGCAACCTGACAGCGAAAGCTGGTCGCGCAACCTGGCAGCACAAGTGGCTCGCGCAATGAGCACAACTTATGCATACTATGCGCCTAGCGACGATGCCGCGCAAGTGGCTCGCCCAACGAGCGCAACTTAAGTGCACTATGCGCCTAGCGACGATGCTGACATGCTAAGTGCAAAGTGTGCCAACAAAATGCCATATTACGCCTAATGAGCCCATGAGCCCGAGTCCGCGTCCGAGTCGCTAAGCCCCTGAGGGGCTTAGCTCCTATGAAAATAAATTTCCCGAGAGAAAAAAGCATGAATGCTTGCAATTATTTATTTAGCCTTTTTTCTATTAGAAAAATAATCCCACATGGCACACCTATGTGCCCCTCCACAGCACATGTGCATCTTTAAAATAGCATAGCTAATATATAGAGGTACAACTCCTTTGGTCTAGCCGATGTGGGACTAAAATTCCCTTTGAAAAAGACGAAAATCCAACATTCTCCCACATATCTCTATATATGGGTATAAGTGTTCCCTACAGTAACTGTTCATCATGCATTAGGAGAGATATCGCTGACGACTTGAATCTTTCCGCATGGGTCAAACAACAGACTATAATACAAGAATGGACTAAGTCTTGAATTCTGAATCATAGCTGAAATTATTCCCACTCACATAATGTAGTTACATGTGCTTCTGGCTACATATTAAAGACCCTGTGCCAGCCTGGTTTCAGTGTATAATTTTGGACGTCTATAAATTTTCTCTCAAGAGACGGCCTGATATCTCTTTGTCCATACACTATAGGTGAGATCATTATAAAGAGACATGGCATGAAGTGCTTTGCGCTTCCCTTGCGGTGCTACACCGTTATGACATGGCTTAAAGCCGAGGCCTTACCCCGTACCGGGAACCTCATCGTAGTGTCATACTACTGTAGCATGAGGCAACCATCTCTTTGTAATGCCAAACTATGCAGCATGAAGCCCTAGGCTCCCTTGTGGTGTTACGCCGCAATGACATGGCTTGCAAGGCCAAGGCTTTATCCCTAACCGGGTACCTCATCGTAGTGTCGTGCCACTGTAACATGAGAAACTCTTTCTCTTTGTAGTGCTGACTACACCCCTCTTTATTTTAACATAAAATATTAGGCTAACTGTCTATTTGCGGTGCTACGCCGCTGTAACTTGGCTAGCAAACCCGAGGCATTATCCCATGCCTGGGAACCTCATGGTGGAGTCACCCCATAGTAGCATGGAGTTTCACTCCTTGTAGTGCTGTTCTATCGTGCTTCCTGTAAAGCATACCAGGCATTCACTTTGCCTGAGAACCCATTAAGGCATTTAAGCCAACCTTCCCACAGGATTCATTTTGTGCAGAAAATAACAGTAGACAATAGTGGTTGTAGGTCCGTAAACTCTCCATGCCCAATAGAACATGTATCCACCATTCCTGATATTCTTTCGATTAGTGGTCCTTCCTTGAACCAAAAGCTAGATGCCTAGTAGATTTCTCTTTGAACTAATTAGCATAAAACTTTATGGTAGGAATACAATAATACAATATCAGAATGCCTTCAAGACCATTTTACAAGCTGTGTCATCAACCAGCTGGAGCTTGAGGCCCTTGGTGAACGGATCCACCAGGTTCTCCTGACTCCGAACATCAATCACTGCAATAACACCCACTACTAAAATTTGCTCAATTGGTGACATAAATTTAGCGACGTTCGAATAATGTCGCTAAATTGTACACATTAGCGATGTTTCAATTAAACTTCGCTAATAGTCGCTACTAGCAACAAAAAAAGCGACGTGATACGACGTATATTAATTACACGATCTAGTCGTCACAAAACGTCGCTATGACGTCGCTAATAACGACTAATTTAGCGACGTTAGTATGAACGTCGCTAAATTCTAATTATATTCCCTTTCATTTTCTCTATTTTGCTCTCTCACTCTCTCTTCTCCCCCCCTCCGGCGCTCTCACTCTCTCCGGCGCTCTCACTTTCTCCGACGACTCTCACTCTCTCCGGCGACTCTCCTCCCTCTCCAGTACGTGACTCTCCTCCTCCCTCTCTCTCTTTATTTTAGTTGTTGGTGGTTGGGGGTGCAGGTGGCTCGGAGGGGAGATGCGGGTGGTTAGGGGTGAGTGGGGGTGGCTGGGGGGTGGGACAGGGGGTGAGGGCGGCTGGGGAAGGGGATTGAGCTAGGGTTAGGGTTCGGGTTAGGGGTAGGTATGTGTGGGTTGGGGGCGGTGGGGAGGGCGGCTGGGGTAGGGGAGCAGGGGGTAGGGGCGGCTGGAGGAGGGAAGCAGGGGGGTGGGGGCGGCTAGGGGAGGGGAGCAGTGGGGGTGCGTGCGGCTGGGGGAGGGGAGCAGGGGGTGGGTGCGATTGGAGGAGGGGAGCAGGAGGGTAGGGGCGGCTGGGGAGGGAGCAGGGGGGAGGGGAGGGTTAGGGTTCGGGTTAGGGGTGGGGGTGAGGAGGGGGTGGCTGTGGGGAGGGGAGGGTTAGGGTTAGGGTTATGGGTGGTGCTGGGACGGAGGGGGGGCTTGGTCAGGGGTACCGATAGTGCAGAAAAATATGATAATTTAGTAATAATTATTTGTTTTCTGACACCAAAAAAATCTGATACTCCAATTTGAAAGCACCGATAGTGCCGATATTTGTAACAAGTAGTTTTATTGGTTGGTTAATTGGTAATATGGTGATAGGGATATATAGTCCCTGCAGCCATTCGACTGGCGAGACAGAAACTATGTAGCCGTAGATAAAGTTGACTGTCCTCCGACCTCCATCCCTCGGCAATGATGATACGACAACCTATCACTATATCTTATATAGTAGTAGATGATGTCTTAGTATTACATTATGTGGGTTCATCTTGATTCTGTTATATTCTTCAGATACTAGATACGATAAGAACATATACTACACCATATGTACAAAACATAGATAATTCATACTAATGTATGCTAGAATGAATTTTGTGTTGTGTTCTGAGCCATCCATTCTCATACTTGGCAAAAAATCAAATTTTTTGTATTTTATCTGCTTTCGAAAATGTACTCAAACGAGATGATGGTTCCTTTAGTTAGCTTGCTTATGTTACAATTATATTATTTGTAAATATCGATATTACCAGATGGCACCCATAACCCGAGGAGCGGCACGTCGTTTGAGGGAAATACTAAATGCTGAGGTGGATCCTCCTACTGTTAAGAAGGAAGTGGCACTGGAAGCTAGTGAGATCGGGAGTTCTATTCATCCAGCATTTGCAATGGACTACATCTCTCCTGCCGCCGTCGATCCTACTTATTCGAGGTGGTTGCGCGATCGTATCACTGAGCATTTGCGTAAGCTGCGTGGTTCTCATTAGCTATTAGTACTTATTTATATTAGACTATTTGTATTGGGTTGTGTTTGTATCAGACTATTTGTATTGGACTATATATATAAATTAGTACTGTGTCAATCTCTGGATTGTATTGGACTACGACAAGGTGATCAGGACATAGTCCTTGCAGCCATTCGACTGGCGAGGCAGAAACTATATAGCCGTCGATAAAGTTGACTGTCCTTTGACCCTCGTCCCTCAGCAATGATGATATGACAACCTATCACTATATCTTATATAGTAGTAGATGATGTCTTAGTATTACATTATGTGAGTTCATCTTGATTCTGTTACATTCTTCAGATACTAGATACGATAAGAACATATACTACACCATATGTACAGAACATAGACGATTCACACTAATGTATGCTAGAATGAATTTTGGGTTGTGTTCTTAGCCATTCGTCCCCATACTTGGCAATTAAGCATGTGAAATATATCGTTGAAGAACATAAAACTTGTGGTCGTTACTGCAGAAAGTGCAGATTGATATGAACTGACGCACGAAAAGGAGGAGATCAAAGCTGTAACAAGTGTTTTGGATGTTCTACTCTTGTAAGCTCTTTGTTCACAAAGCAAGATATAATGAATACAGAACAAGTATCGAGTTTATAACTCTTGCAAGTTCTATACTTGAGTTACGAAATCGATACTTGTTATGTATTCTTTAATTATAGCTTGCTTTGTGAACAAAGAGTTTATAAGAGTTCTTTTTCCAAAGCACAACTTTACTTGTTCCAGCTTAGAGCTCCTCATTTTCGTGCGTCAGTCTATGTCGGTCTTCACTTTCTGCAGTAACGTCCTCCAATTAACCTCTCTCCCTTGGCAATGATGATACGACAACCTATCTAGATTCTGTTATTATAGTCGCTGATGTCTTAGTATTACATTATGTGGGCTCATCTTGATTCTGTTACATTCTTCAGATACTAGATACTATAAGAACATATACTACACCATATGTACAGAACATAGATGATTCATACTAATGTATGCTAGAATGAATTTTAGGTTGTGTTCAGAGCCATCCGTTCTCATACTTGATTCTGTTATATCCTTCAGATACTAGATTCGATAAGAGTGAGAGCGCCGGAGGGGGGAGGAGAGAGAGTGAGAGAGTAAAATGGAGGAAATAAATTGGTGGGGAAAATATAATTAGAATTTAGCGATGTTCATACTAACATCGCTAAATTAGTCGTTATTAGCGACGTCATAGCGACGTTTCGCGACGACTACCTCATATAACTATGTACCCGTATATGAAGTTGACTGTCCTCTGACCCTCATCCCTTGGCAATGATGATACGACAACCTATCACTATATCTTTTAGTAGTAGATAATGTCTTAGTATTACATTATATAGGTTCATCTTGATTCTGTTATATACTTCAGATACTAGATTTGATAAGAACATATACTACACCATATGTACAGAACATAGATGATTCACACTAATGTATTCTAGAATGAATTTGGGTTGTGTTCTAAGCCATCCATTTTCACACTTAAAACACATATGAATTAGTACTGTGTGTCAATCTTTGTTTTTGTATTTTCGGCGAACCCAGGGATTGGATTCTGTATTTTGTATTTTGGATTCTGTATTTTGGCTCCAGCTCCAACTCCATTTGTATTAATCTACGGTACGACATGGTGATCAGGACATAGTCCCTGCAGCCATTCAACTTGCGAGACAAAAACTATGTAGCCATAGATAAAGTTGACCGTCCTTCGACCCTCATCCCTCGGCAATGATGATATAACAACCTATTACTATATCTTATATAGTAGTAGATGATGTCTTAGTATTACATTATGTGGGTTCATCTTGATTCTGTTACATTCTTCAGATACTATATACAATAAGAACATATACTACACCATATGTACAAAACATTGATGATTCATACTAATGTATACTAGAATGAATTTTGGGTTGTGTTCTGAGCCATTCGTTCTCACATTTGGCAAAAATTGAATTTTTTGTATTTTATCTTCTTTCGAAAATGTACTCAAACGAGATGGCACCCTCTCACAGATGGCACCTAAGACCCGAGCATCTCGCTTGAGGGAGGTATAGATGGCTGTGAAAGAGGATGTGGCACCAGAGGGCAGTTCCACCGAGAGAGCTGCTCCAGAAGTAATTTCTAAAGCCGAGGAAGCTGTGAAAGAGGAGGTGGCACCACATGGCAGTTCCACCGGGAGTTCCAGTCATCCATCTCCTCTGGATATTGATCTGGCTGCCGCAGATTCTACTTATGTGCGCTGGCTGAGGGAGTTCTATCTGCCCCGGCATAGACGACAGTAGATACATATATTGACTGGATTTCTTTTGATGGATATATTTCCTCTGGATATTGTGATGGATATTTGTTTTGATGGATATATCTCCTTTGGATATTGTGATGGATATTTGTTTTTTGGTGTGTGAAGTATATTGGTTTGTGTGATGTGTGATACAAACTGTGATGGATATTTGGTTGTGTGATGTATGATGTGTGATGCATATTATGATGTTCCGAGAGGCTTGAGGAGACGACCAATTATTTTTGGTCTATTCTGGATTGTATTGTGCGTGCCGGTGTTGAGTATTCCACCGAAGGGGTCGACGAACCCAAGGATTAGATTCTGTATTTTGGATTTGATTGGATTCTGTATTTTGGATTGTACATTTGCATTCTGGATTCTTTTTTTTATTTTTTTCAATTTAGGGACGTTTTTAGCGACGTTTATATTCGTCGCTAACTTTTAGCGACGAATAAAATAGTCGCTAAAATCGTCGCTAAATTATTGACGTGGCAAACAATCTGATGCCATCACATCATCGCAAAACGTCGCTAAAGTGTCGCTAATCAGCGACCAAAAGAAAACGTCACAAATAACGTCGCTAGTTAGCGACGTTATTAGCATTGCTCACTAACGTCGCCATAGCGACGTTTTGTGACGTTTTCTCGATTAGCGACACATTTTTTTCGTCATTTCCTAAACGTCGCTAATTTAGTTTAGCAACGTTTTAGATGAGATTAGCGACGTTTTAGAACGTCGCTAATTTGACAAATTTTTGTAGTGACCTCTCTTGATAAGATCGTGTACTGCCCTGTGCTTCAACCGCACAGTCCTCTTCTTTACGTTGAAAAGGTCATTTGATGCCACCGTCGTAGTCGCCTGGTTGTCGCAGTATATCGATATCACCGGTATTTGTGCCCCAACCACTGGAAGATCATACATGAGCTCCCGAAGCCATTCTGCTTCCTCGGCTATGATATCAAGTGCAAATAACTCAGATTCCATGGATGATCGCGAGAGCATAGTCTACTTCTTCGACTTCCACGATATAGCAGCTCCACCCATTATGAAAATAAATCCACCTGTGGACCTCTCGCTCTCCACCTCTGAGTACCAGCTGGCATCACCAAAGCCTTCCACTACCGGCAGATCTTTGCTTTAGTATAGTGCATATGTCTGAGTCTTCTTGAGATATCTTATAACCCATTTCACAGCTTTCCAGTGTTCAACACCTGCGTTGCTCGTGAAATGACTCAGCATTCCCACGACGAAAGCTATGTCAGGCCTTGTGGCAGTAGTAGCATACATTAAACTTCCGATTACGCTTGCATACTCCAGCTGCCTGACGCTTTCCCCTGAATTAGGCTTCACCTTCATATCACACCTGTACGGCGTATCGATCCCTGGAAGATCTCGATACCCATAATGAGTGATCATTTTTTTAATATAATAAAACTGTGATAGCGCTAATCTAGTGTCTGTCCGGATGATCTTGATCCTTAAAATTACATCACCTTCCTCCAAGTCCTTCATACTGAACTTGCTCGAGATGAATTTCTTTGTCTCCGTGACACAAACCATATTCGTACCTAGGATAAGCATGTCATCCACGTACAGACAAATGATCACACATCTTCCATCAGCAAACTTCGTGTAAACACACTTGTTCGTCTCGCTGACCATGTAGCCATTTGACCTTATAACTTTGTCAAATTTCTCATGCCACATCTTGGGAGCCTGTTTAAGACCGTACAAAGATTTCAACAACTTGCAGACTTTGTCTTCATGATCCATGACGACAAATCCCTCTGGCTGTTGCACGTAAATCTCTTCGGTCAGCTCGCAATTTAGGAAAGCCATTTTCACATCCATCTGATGTATCACCATCTTATGTATTGCTACGAGAGTAATCAACATTCTAATGGTGGTCATCCGGGCTACTAGAGCGTACGTATCAAAGTAGTCAATCTCCTGCTTTTGAGAAAATCTCTTGGCTACCAACCTAGCCTTTAACTTCTCAATGGTTCTGTCTGCTTTCATCCTCTTCTTAAAGATCCATTTGCATCTGATGGGTTTCGCTCCTTCAGGAAGATCAACCAACACCTAAGTATTATTTGAGGTGATGGAATCAATTTCATTATCAATCGCCTCCTTCTAGAAAAATGCTTCTCTGGTCTTCATCGCCTCATCATAGATAAGCGGATCTGCTTCCACATGATATGTGACAAAGTCACTTCCGAAGTCCTTCGGCCTCCTCACACGCTTAGCTGATGGCTCAGCTTGTTCTAGTTCAATCGTTGTTTCAACAACATCTTCTTGGACCATATCTTCATTGAAGACTTCAGTTTTCTGTGCACCCTCATTATTCTCCGGTACATCTGTAAGAACAATATTCTTGTGCCTTGTAATTTTTTCTTCAAAATATTCTGTGTTACGAGATTCAATGATATAATTTAATTCAATATCAAGAAATCTTCGAGCATCACTCTTCTCGGCATACCCCAAGAAGATCGTCTTTGTAGTCCTTGTCCCAAGCTTCTGAATCTTCAGATCTGGAAGCTTGACATATGCTAGGCACCCCCACACTCGAATGACATTCAAGTTAGGTCTGACCTTAAACCAGAGTTCATGAGGAGTAACGTCTGAAGTTGCATGAGGCACTCTATTTAAAATAAAAGTGGCCGTCCATGCAGCTTCTTCCCTGTAGCACTTAGGAAGACCCGCAGTCAACAACATTGAGTTAATCATTTCTGTTAACGTTCTGTTCTTCCTCTCTGCTACTCCGTTTGATTAAGAAAAGTACGGAGCCGTAGTCTCATTAACAATTCCACGTTCTTTGCAGAACGATGCGAATTCATGAGATCTGTATTCCCCACCTCGATCACTTCTTATTCTTTTGAGTTGTTGTCCAGTCTGCCACTCAGCTTCGGCTCTGAACTCCTTGAACTTCTCAAATGCTTCATCTTTAGCCTTCAGCAAGTAGACGAACGCATACTTAGAGAAGTCATCGATGAAGGTTATGAAATACTTCATCCCGGCCTTTGTAGAGAATTGTTTAAAGTCACATATGTCGGAGTGTACCAACTCCAGAAGATCTGTACTTCGATTAACCCGATGAAAGGGTTTTCTTGTGATCTTTGTTTGAGCACAAACTTCACATTTCTCTACCTTACCCCTACACTTGGAGATAAGCCCTAGACTTGAAATTCTGTTTATTTGTTTACAATGAACATGCCCTAGTCTATTATGCCACAACTCAAAAGTATAAGCAGAAGGAGTAATTGCATTAATAACATTGGACTTATTTACAAGATGAATTTTGAACATTCCTTCGGTATAAAAAGTTTTTCCGAAATATGTTCCTTTCATAGACATCACCATCTGGCCAGCATTGATGTCCATCCTGAGGCCTGCATTACATAGTAGGCCTCCTGAGATCAGATTCTTGGCAATAGCAGGTACATGCTTCACACCTTAAAGCGTCAGAGACTTCTCCGAAGTCAGCTTCAACACCACCGTCCCGATCATGAGCACTTCAGCTTGTGCCTATTTTGCCACCATAACCACTTCAGAAGTAGGTGTGTAGGTGGTGAACCACTCCTTACTGGAGCAGACATAGCAGGTGGTTCCAGTGTCTACCCACCAGTCAGAGTCAGTCCCTACCGCATCAACCTGCGCAATCATAGCAACAACGTCAGTGATCATAGATACCTTACTAGGCTCTTCTTGCTCTGATTGTTTGGTCTTTGCTTTGCATTCATTCTTGAAGTGGCCCTTCTTGCCACACTTGAAATAAGCCAAATTTGACTTTGGCTTCTTTTGCTTGAACGAAGATCCCTTGACTTTCAGATTGTCAGGGTCCTTCTTCTGGCTGTGGGAAGCCACCTGCTTTCCCTTTGGTTCCTTGGTATGAACCAAATTGGCATTAGCCAATTGCTTGGACAGTGCTTCCACCTTCAGTTGAGCCCGCATTTGGTCCTCAACATAGATTTCCTGCAAGAGATCTTCAAGGCTGATCTCAAGCTTCTTCCTATGCATGTTTGCATAGAACTTACTCCACCCAGCGGGGAGCTTCGAGACAATCCCTCCAACAAAAACCTTATCAGGTAGGGGTATCGCCTCGTCTTCCAGCTTCTGTCGCAGCTTCAGAAATTCTTTCACTTGCGGCAGCATGGACTTCTCGTCCTCAAAGAGCCATTTGTGATATTTTCAACCACAAATATCTTGCTCCTATTTTTGACTTCTTCATACAGTTTCTCCAGAGACTTCCATGTGTCTCTAGCAATAGTCTTCTTACTGTAGGATTCTGCTAGGAAATCCTCCATAGCATTCAGGATAAGCATCCTGTAAATGCTATTCTCCTTTCTCCACTTGGTCTGAAGTTTAGTAGCCGCAGTGATTGCGGCAGCAGACCCAACATCTGAAATAGTAGGTTCCTCTTCAAGAAGCATGTGATCAACATCTTTGAGTTGAAGAGTAAGATAAACCTTCCTCTTCCAAACTTGATAATGCTCTCCATCAAACTTTTTTAACTTAAATAAGTCAGTATTGAGGATTGAAGAATTAAAGTTTTCCATCGTAGGAATATAGCTTTGAGATTGTTATTGCCGGTGCATAATCTTTCGATGGAAAACTATAAAGATGAAACAATTGTAAGAACAATATTCCAACGCAACACTTCTAGGAAGGTTGCGCAAGTATAACGAAGATCTAAGAAGATCTTGTTACATTAGCATATGATATCACGAGAATCTAAGAAGATTTTGTAATTCACAGCAGCGAAGAAGATGACAGGCGATAGAAGAAAAAACTCCTGCTGGGGTGAATGATAACCATTGCTCAAAGCTATATTCGCCCCACACGAATAGCTTCCAAGAACCAGCAAGTTCGTCGGAGAACTTTGGAACACTTATGCTCTTCTGACTCCTCGGATCAGACACGGACTCCCATACAAAATCAACGCTAGTGTCACGACCCGCACCCGAGGTAAGGGCACGAGAGCGAAACAACGTCCCAGCCTACGTCATTTGCTACAGCTGGTGCAAAGCTTCTCTTCTCTCTCACAGCCTCTATTTACTTGTGTTAAGAAACACTTGTAAACTTTTGTAACTTTCTGTATATGCTCTGTATACTGCCTGTGAGAGAGAAGAGACCTTTTATAGGCCCGAGTAGCAACTGCCCGGTTAGCACAATATTCTGGATGTGGTAATAACCACTTCGAACGTGCAGTAACCACTCAGATCATGCACATGCACTATCTGAAGCAAGTTGCGCACCTCAAGTACCACGCACCCTTTGTACACCACGCCCTGAACGCACACTAAGCCACTTGCGCCACCTGCGCTCCCTGAGCACTGTGCACCCTGTGCCACCCGCGTAACTGGGCGCGCACCTGTTTGCGTAACTGGTTGCGACACTGGCACGCACCTGGTCGTGCAACCTGGGCTGTGCAACCTAGGTCGTGCAACCTGGCAGCGTAACCTGGTCGCGCAACCTGGCAGCGCACCTGGCCGCTCAACCTGGCCTGCCAACCTGGCAGCGCGCGCCAACAAAATGTCGTATTACGTCTCATGAGCCCATGAGCCCGAGTCCGAGTCGCTAAGCCTACGGGGCTTAGCTCCTATGGAAATAAATTTCCCGAGAACAAAAAGCATGAATGCTTACAATTATTTATTTAGCCTTTTTTCTATTAGAAAAATAATCCCACATGGCACACCCATGTGCACCTCCACACCACATGTGCATCTTTAAAATAGCATAGCTAATATATAGAGATACAACTCCTTTGGTCTATCCGATATGGGACTAAAATTTTCTTTGAAAAAGACCAAAACCCAACAAGGATTAATCATTAAAACTAACTTCATCCAATTAATATCTTACTAGAACTCAAACTCTTATGTTCTCAGCATTAGTGTGCTGAGCAATTAAAGAGTCAAGAAATGTGAGCACACATTACACACCACAACCTTTCCTTCCCTCCATTAGCGCAATATATATATATATATATATATATATATATATATATATATATATAGGTCTACAATCAAGAGTGTTCAGCAGGGAGGTCCCCTCATCCAAGTAGGTTTGGCACGTCCATGACACACATCCACCCAGTCGGCCCCCAAATGGGGACTCGAACCATGATCTTCCCTATTGGAGCCCCTTGTTGCAACCAGACACAACCCTCGGACAACACACACAGACACAACCCTCGGACAACACACACACACACACACACACACACACGCGCGCGTATGTGCACGGGAGTGAATTTGTTTTTAATGATTTTGAAAGAGATTTTTTCTTTTAAAAAAATAGTGGTTTAAAAGAGAAATTATTTAATTATTTATTGTGAAGTTCCAGTAACATAATATCTTCAAAAAAAAATTCTATAGGAAGTCTTCCTCAGCTAACAACAGGTTTTTATAAACACTATTAGGATTTGTTTGGTAAACCATAAGTAAAAATTTTTGGACTTGCACTTTCAAGAATGAAAAGTATTATGGAATCCATTCACTTGATCTTGCCCCCTAATAAGGGACAAATGTATTGTTTTGGTTACGATAAGAAAGTCAAGTGAAAAGCGAGAAAGTTGATATTTTTTAAAATAAAAACAAAAATTAACCACTTATTAATTATTTTATGAAATATAATTAGTTCTTAATTACACAATAACAACGATGACAACAATGTCAATAACAATAATTAGTTTTCTTCCTTTATTTTCCAAACCAACCTCTCTCCATACATTATCGGAGGGAGGAAAGCTGACCGGGGGGGGAGAAGGAGGGAGAGGAGGTAGGAGTGGTCGAGGTAAAGGAGGGAGGTGGTGGCAGGCCAAAGATGGAAGGAGAGGCCGAGGGAGGGGAGCTAGCGAGTGACAATGGTAGTGCAGCCCCTCTACGGATCTTCCTCCTTCTCCACCACCTTCGTCTACCTCTAAATCCTCTTCAAAGTTCTCTTTGAGTTTCCCTCAGCCCACGCAACTAGAGGATGAGATTGTGGAGAAGCTCTTCAGCTGCATGGCATAGAGGTATGTCTCTTCGTCATCGGAGGAAGATTGAGTAGACAAAGAAAGTCTATAAGAGGGGAGGGGGAGTAATGAAGGAGAAAGAGGAAGTGGGAGAGAGAGAGAGAGTGCAACATAGTATAAATCTCATCTTCCACTCCCACATCCACACTAAGAAAAAAGGAAGTCGGAGTAGAGTCAAATACGAGAGACTGAAATTGCATCGTCAATTTTTTTTCTTTTCCCACCCATTACTTAGCTGAACCAAAAAAATTCATGGATTTAGTCCTACTTTCAGCTGAAAATTGAAATCTAAAGCCACATTTCGTTTATCAAATAGGCCCTTGGAGATTGGAGCATGAAACTGAGAAATGACAAATATAATAACGTAATGTTTCTTTATGCATGGTTGTCATTACCACATTTTCAGAATAAGGATATCTTTGTAATTTTATAAATATCTAAATTGTGTATTTTTTTATTAAATATGATGGTTGTATTTATTAGTAGACAAGACTAGACTAACATATTTAAAATTTTCTAGTTAATTAGACTCTAGTCATTTCTAGGTTGAGTATAAGCATTAATTAGAGTCAAACCATAATTTCCCTTAAAGACCTTCCTAATACTAAGTGTCATAAAGAGTTTAGGGCTTGGTAGGACCCTATTTAAACCCCACAAACCCTCAATGACAACCACCATTTCTTTTTAGGGTTTTTACTCATTTTTTTCATTCCATACTCTTCCAAATTTTCTCCTCCTTCTTCATTTGGTGTGCTAAAGTCTTGGGAAGCTCAAGAAAGCTTAGTGGAGGCTCTAGTAAGGATTTGAGAGCCACTTCTTTCTCATTCTTTCCCAAATTTGTGGAGCATTGTGTAGGCTTCATCCTACCAAAATATATCCCTCTAAACTATTATTTCCATGGATAAATTTTATGCATTCATGTAGGAGACCCCTCATATGTCTACATCCAATCCTATAGATGGTGAAATAGGGGATAGATGACTCATTCCTAATAGTTCTATGAGTTAGAAATGTGTCATTTGGGTAGTTACGAGAGTGTGACACCAAGTGTTTGTAAAAAAACAACTTGGTCATTTAATTCTGTTTTTCAATTTTTGTACCCATGTATAGCTTGGTTTGCATTAGAATATGCTTATTGATTTCTAAGTATCATAATTAGAGGTGTATATATATATACATATGTATTTATATGGATTAGATATGTGATATACATATATATGTATTACATATAAAGATATGCATGTATAAATATAGGACTGATTTTGGATAATGGTATAGTGTGTGTTCATATATATAAAGTATAGAGGTGTCAGTTATATAGTTATGTGTGAGTTCATTTTGTTAGTTGTCATGTAGGGTAGTAATTGATTTAAGGGGCTATGTATGTATCAATTGGTATTAAGGAAGGGGAGGGGGAATAAGTATCAGTAATATAGGAAGGGGGTGACCATGGTTCGGTTGGACCTGGTATTGAGTTGGCAGGACTGCCTTAGCTAGCAGGGGAGTCCCCTTGGCTGGGCAGGACCTACAGCAGTGTGAAGTGAGTATGGTCATATGGCCTATGAGAGAGTATGAGAGTGTTATGTAGTGTGTGAAAATGGTGTCTTAATTGAAGGGAAAGCTACTATCAGTGAGGCAATGGTGTTAGTGCCTTGAAAGTCATGTGTTGAGAGTATGTTGGTGCCTATAGGCCATTTGTGAATGTGACCCTATGTGTATTCATGAGTGTCTAAGGGAATTAGATGGTATCAGAAAAGTAGAGGGCTCGGGTTAGCCTTGGCATTAGCCATTTGGCTATAGACCACATAATTTGTGAGTGTGGCCTTGCCTTGGTAAGGCAGTGCACTGATGTCACTCCCGTTTTTTGTTATACGTATTTCTAGTATACGTATAAGAATTTTGACCCATATTTTATTTTACTATATTTTCGTATTTTTTAAGGCTTTCCTTGATGTATCTTGACTAGGGTTGACCTTGGGTTGGTTTGATCCAACTTAACTTGCTTTGGATGGCTTGATTTGGTTTATTTTGATGGTTGGTTCAATATGTTGAACCATCCCCTCTCTTTATAAAACCCAACCACCTTTTCTCTCTCTTCATTACTTCCATTCATTTATTTACCTTTTTCTTCATTATTCTTCCACCAACTTAGAGAGCTTAGGCATGTAATATTGCTTCATGATGGATCTCAGATTTTAATTTTCCATTATCTTCCCATCTTGATTCTAGGCCTCTTTAGAACTTGGAGTTCTTGGGTTAGATGAAGAGATCTTTGTAGATCTAAGTTTGTGTCATTTTTGGTTTTCTTGGGCTTTGATCTATCAAACTTTATTATTTTTATGTCTTGATTGTTCTATGTTGTAGAGAATTCGATTTTACTCAAAATGGACCTTTGAAAACCCAGGTTTCGAGTTATTTTGAGTGATTTATGGACTTTGGAAGTTCACGAGTACATGGCCATCTTTCTCGAATTTTTGAAGAAGATGAGCAGTTTGGCCGCATTCAGTCCTGCGGACCGCCTTGGTTTTGCAGACCGCATAAATCTGGCCGCATGAGCCTTTGGACGCATGCAGTCATGCAGACCGAATGCATGCATCCTTGACCGCATGAACCCCTTGACCGCATGAGTCCTGCGGACCACATGCATGCATCCTTGACCGCATGAAACCCTTGATCGCATCAGTCCTGCGGACCGCATGCATGCATCTGTTAGGGTTATATACTAGAAGCATCACTTTTGAAGTAACCTTATTTCCTTAAATTTTGAATGAGAATCATGGGCAAATATTTGCATATTGTATTTGTTACAAGTGTTAATATAAATGTCTGATATTCTATATTGTAGATAATATGGTGTGTGGTGTCACACAGAAGATCATATTATCAGTTCCCTATGGAGTATATAAATAGTTCACAACCAAGATGGACTTGGACAATCTATTAGAAAGGTTGTAGTGTAATCTGGTATTAATCTATCTTGACTATAGGTTTACACTAGTACACTTTGTGTGTATTGAACAGGACCACTTGAGGTTGTTCTCTTTGTACTGACTACATAAGAGAACAAACACCTCTGTTATTATGGATGCTTGTGATCTTAATCTGCATATAATAAGAGACATGTATATGCAGTGTGCATTACTTTGACTCATAAAAGAGTGAGATTCATTATGGATCAACAACCTCTATGAATTGGGTAATAACATTGTTTGTATGATGGGCTGTTGATTATAAATGGAATCCATGTCCCGATACATCAGGTTGATGATGTTCCCTTAAGGAGCTCATAAGGATTGCCATATGAACCATGCAGGTGGATTATATCCGACATGACAAATAAAGTTGAGCGGTAATACTTAAGGATAAAAGATGTCGAATCAGTATAGTTGTTAGTAACTTAATTTGAGCGACGGACATACGATATCTTAACATGGGGAGCCAAACGAGCATATAATAAAAGGAGCCTAAAAACATAATTTGGGATTAGAGAGGTAGTGTAACAATAGCTCATTTATGGACCGAGCTATTATTAATGGGCCTAGATTGTGTGTTCGGGCTGAACACGGGATATCCAGATCCATTAGGAGGCCTAACCCTAATTTTTCCTCATGGTCCCTATCGTAGCCTATATATATCCTCTGTTCTCTGGCCGCTAGATTACTGATCAGAAATCAAATACTTTTTCTAAATTCGTAATTCACGTAAGGAGAGAAAGAGAGGGTTGCCAAGAAGAAGAAAAGGTTGGAAGACCGTCGCCCACACGACGTCTAACTCGAGAAAGGAATACGTGCTGAAGATCTTGGGGTCGTCTTCTCGAGATTGCCAGGAATTACTTGTCTCCTTTCTGCCGCAGGTATAATTCGTGAACCCTAGTTTCCACCTATGAAGGGTTAGAACACGTATTAGATCTTTTTAACTTTCTATCGATCAATACGCACACAAAAGAAAGGGTCCTGGGAATCCCCAGTTTCATCAATTGGTATCAGAGCCACTTTGGATCTACGTATTGATTGATACGTCCATGTTGTCCAATAAAACATGTACTGTGTAATAGTCGGTAGATGTAGATCTGTTCTAACTCAATTTTGCAGGCATCTTAGATCCATCTATTATGGTCCAATGCATATTTTTGATTGTGTTGTTTAAACCACGGGCATGTCGTGGATGTTGTTGTTGCTGTGGATGTAATTAAAATCACGAGGGTTGATCGTACTTATTATTTTAATTTTTCAATCTAGATTATGTATGAACTCCTTCGGGAGGCATAGGATTGATGTTAGTTTAATTGTTTTTGATCAATCGTGATGGCGGTAGTGGCTGTTTCTGACGCCGGACGAGATGTTGGTTTTAAGCAGTCCAGAGGCAGACAGATGATTTTCGATGAAGGAATCGACAGCCAAAATCTAAAAAAACTAATAGTCGAACCCCAAATAGATCTGCGCATCGCCAGATTTTGGATTCAGATAGTTGAGGACGGAGCAGCAACGATGACCATAATAGTTGAATATTTTCTCTTATTTTTGTCATTTTGCTTTTTTCTGATTATGCATGTTTATTATTGTGTGGATGTTTTTTTTGATAAACTAAGCCTACATTAATAATGGACAACATGGACATAATATCAACTTGTAGAAAAACCTTATTGTTAAATAACTAAGTGGGAGAGGATATTTATTTAGTATAAATCCTATGGTCTCCATTACTGGTTTGTAAGTGATGTAATTATACTTGTGCGTTGGATTTAGTGCTTTCCTCCATAACGGATGAGTATAATTATGGATCACCAGTACAAACTTCTTTAGGGATAATTGTAGAAAGTTACCTAGTATGTGTTCACTTCTCCATCTGAAGGAACTCATTACAAGGTAATGGACTTAGTATTAAGTAATGGTATACACTTAGATACAAATAATGGAATCCTTCCCATCGGAGTCACTGCTATTATTTGTATGACCAGAGCAAGACCAGCATATTAATTTTATTTGTCATAAAGTTATGTTGACATAATAGTAAAATTAATAAGAAAAACCTACTTGAACAAAGTTGAATTTGTATACGTCCACACTATCGTGGCATGCTAAATTCATGGTGTTCAAGGTGTTGGTGAATTTCTTATTATTGTTTTGAGGGAATAGGAGTTTGTAGTTAGGTATTTGACCAAACAGGATCGTCCAGTTCCTATAGAACCTATCACTAAAATACCCCTAGAGGGGGATAGGGCTAAGCGGAGCGAAAAGGGTCAATATTTAGTTAATTCAAAAAGTTTTTTTTTTGCCCTACATAATTTTATTTATGTGACTCTCAGGATTTCAAAATGGTTTCTTTCAGTCCACTTATGGTAATTCTTAAAGAAAACAAACTTACTGGACCAAATTATATTGACTGGAAACGTAATTTAGACATTATTCTGACTACTAAGGAGTACAAATATGTACTTGTTGAGGAATGCCCACCTAAGCCTGGTGCTAACTCTGATGAAGAGGTCAAATAGGCTTATAAGAAGTGCGAAAAGGCAGATGAGATGGCGCGGTGTTACATTCTGGCATCTATGTCAAATGTACTGCTACATCAGCATCAAGCCATGGCCACAGCTTATGACATGATGTATAACCTCAAGGAACTCTTCGGACATCAGAGTAGAGCAGCTAGGCAGTTTGTTATAAATATTTGATGAATAAAAAAATGGCTGACGGTACACCAGTAAGGGATCATGTTCTCAAGATGATGGGTCATCTGAATGAGATGGAGATCCTTGGAGCTAAAATCGATGGGGAATCCCAGGTTGATATTATTCTCGAAACTCTGCCTAAAAGTTTTGATAATTTTTGCCTTAACTACAACATGAACAAAAGGTTGTATAGTTTGGCAGAACTTGTAAAAGAGCTACAGGATGCTGAATCTCTCTTTAGGCAGAGTGGTCATATTTTTATTTCTGAAAAGGCTTCTACTTCTAAGCCAGAAGGTGGTAAGAAGAAGAATAACATTCAGAAACAGGAAAACTCAGCAAAGAAGGGCATGGGACCTCAAGGCGCGGTGAAAAAGCCGAAAGGCAAACATTTCAAGTGCAAAGGGTCGGGACATTAGAAGACTGATTGTCCACTTCTCAAACAAGGGAACAAAGAAGGTATATCTCATTTACTAGTAGTTAAAACATGTTTAGCGGTGTTATCTACCGGCACCTGGTGTGTAGATACAGGAGCCACTAATCATGTCTGCAATACATTGCAGGGGTTCCAAGAAACCAGACGGCTCAGTGATGGAGAGATATGCTTGTTCATGGGTGATGCTACAAAAGTATCGATCGTTGCATTAGGAGATGTTACTTTATCTTTTGGTAGAAATAAATCTTTGACATTGAGAGATTGTCTTTATGCACCTTCACTTAGAAGAAATTTAGTTTCTGTTTCTATGTTAGTTAAGGATGGATATTCAGTTTATTTTAATGACAATATTGTTATTAGAAAGAATAAAAATTTTATCTGTTCTGGTGCATTGGTTGATAATCTGTATGTCATTAATCCTATTTCGCCCATAATGCAACTTATGGAAATGAATAATATGTCATCTAACTTAAATAAGAGAAAAGAACCTTCTTGTATGAACCAAACATATCTTTGGCACTTGCGATTGGGGCATATTAACCTAAGAAGGATTCAAAGACTGTTTGAAGATGGACCTTTGAGTTCATTGGAAGTGGAGGCACTACCAGTCTGTGAATCCTGCTTGGAAGGTAAAATGACCAAAAGGCCTTTTACGGCGAAGGGGTATAGGGCCAAAGATGTGTTAGAATTGGTTCATTCTGATTTGTGTGGACCCATGAATATCCAAGCTAGAGGTGGCTTTGAATATTTTATTGCATTTATTGATGATTATTTAAGGTATGGATACATGTATTTAATGCGCCGTAAGTCTGAGTGCTTTGAGAAATTCAAAGAGTACAAGACTGAAACGGAGAAACGTCATGGAAAATGTATCAAGTCATTACGTTCAAATCGTGGTGGCGAGTACCTCTTTGGAGAATTTAGGAATTATTTATCAGAGGCTGGGATTGCATCCCAATTGACTGCACCTGGAACGCCCCAGCAGAATGGTGTAGTCGAAAGAAGGAATAGAACTCTTATGGAGATGGTTAGATCAATGATGAGTTATTCGGATTTGCCAGATTTATTTTGGAGATATGCCTTAGAGACTGCAGCTTATATTTTGAACTTGGTTCCTTCTAAATCAGTACCTCTTACTCCCATAGAGTTGTAGATTAGGCGTAAGCCTAGTCTGAAACATATTCGCATTTGGGGTAGTCCAGCACATGTGCTGAATGGGAAAACAGATAAGTTGGAATCTCATACAGAAGTACGCTTGTTTGAAGGCTACCCAAGAGGAACGAAAGGAGGATTATTTTATAGTCCTAAGGATCAGAAGGTCATTGTTAGCACCAATGCCCGATTCTTAGAGGAAGACTATGTGATGAACCATAAACCCACAAGTAGAGTTGTTTTAGAAGAACTGAGACGTGAGACACCAAGTACTTCAGTACCAACAGTACAAGAGGATGAACCACAAATAACTGCACAACGTCTCACAAATGTTACACCACAACCGATAGTGCCTTGTCGTAGTGGGAGGGTTGTGATACAACCTGATAGATACATGTTCTTGGGAGAGTCATCAGACTTCGTCCCTGAGGAACAAGATTATGATCCCTGTACCTACAATAAAGCACTCCAAGATAAAGATACAGAGTCTTAGCAAAAAGCAATGATATCTGAAATAGAATCTATGCATTCTAATCAGGTCTGGAAGCTTGTAGAACCACCCGTTGGTGTAAAAGCCATTGGATGCATATGGGTCTATAAGAGAAAAAGAGGATCAGACGGTAAGGTTGAAACCTTTAAAGCTCGGTTTGTAGCAAAAGGTTTTACTCAAAGAGAGGGTATCGATTATGAGGAAACCTTTTCTCCTATAGCCATGCTTAAATCTATCCGGATTCTTTTATCTATTGCAGCTCATCTCGATTATGAGATTTGGCAAATGGATGTCAAGACAGCTTTCCTTAATATAAGTCTTAAGAAAGACATCTATATGAAGCAACCAGACGAGTTCACTGAAAAGGGCCAAGAGCATCTTGTTTGTAAGTTCAAGAAGTCTATTTATGGACTTAAGCAAGCTTCCAGATCTTGGAACATATGTTTTGATCAGGTGATAAAATCCTATGGATTCGATCAATGTCTGGATGAATCACGTGTATACAGAAAGTGTGACGGAAACGTGGTGGTGTTTCTAGTACTTTATGTGGATGACATCTTGCTCATTGGAAATAATATGAAGGTATTATCTGATGTAAGGGTATGGTTATCCAAACAGTTTGATATAAAAGACTCGGGAGAATTAGGTCACATCCTTGGGATCAAAGTTCTACGAGATTGAAAGAAAAGGATGTTGGGCTTATCCCAAGCTTCCTATATCGATACTGTACTAACTCGTTTTAGTATGTAAAATTCTAAGAAAGGTTTATTACCTTTTAGATATGGAATTGCTCTATCAAAGGAGCAGTGTCCGAGGACACCTAAAGAGATATAGAGCATGAAGCAGTTCCTTATGCTTCAGCAATAAGAAGCTTAATGTATGCAATGCTATGTACGAGACCAGACATCTGCTTTGCCGTAGGCATGGTCCGCAGATATCAGTCTAACCTAGGACAAGAGCATTGGATTTCCGTAAATCATATTTTGAAGTACCTGAAAAGGACTAAAGAGTATATGCTAGTTTACCAGGCAGATAGTTTAGTTCTCTTAGGGTATATAGACTCAAATTTTCAGTCAGATAGGGATTCCAGGAAATCTACCTCAGGTTATGTGTTTACTTTGGGAGGTGGAGCCATTGTGTGGAGGAGTATCAAGCAAAAATGTATTGCTGATTCCACCATGGAAGCCGAGTATGTGGCAGCCTTTGAGGCAGCCAAAGAAGCAGTTTGGCTCAGAAACTTTCTGTTGGACTTGGATGTGGTACCTAGTTTGCCTAAGTCTATTACACTTTATTGTGATAATAGTGGTGCAGTTGCAAACTCGAAGGATCCACGAGCCCATAAGACAGGCAAACACATTGAGCGCAAGTACCATCTAATACGAGATTTCGTAAAGAAAGGAAAAGTTGATGTGATCAAGATAACATCAGCCGACAACCTAGTTGATCCCTTTACAAAGAGCTTACCAGCTAAGGCTTTTGATAGTCAAATTGAGAGAATGGGAGTCAGATGTGTAGGCTTTAAGTATAAGTGGGAGATTTGTAACAGTATACTGAAAAGCAATGCTTTGAGTATAAGTGGGAGATTGTTAGGGTTATATAATAAAAGCATCACTTTTGTAGTAAACTTATTCCTTTAAATTTTGAATGAGAATCATATGGGCAAACGTTTGCATATTGTATTTGTTGCAAGTGTTAATGCAAATGTCTGATATTCTATATTGTAGATAATATTGTGTGGTGTCACACAGAAGATCATATTATCAGTTCCCTATGGAGTATATAAATAGTTCACAACCTAGATGGACTTGAAAAATCTATTAGAAAAGTTGTAGTATAATCTGGTATTAGTCTATCTTGACTATAGGTTTACACTAGTACACTTTGTGTGTATTGAACAGGACCACTTGAGGTTGTTCTCTTTGTACTGACTACATAAGAGAACAAATACCTCTGTTATTATGGATGCTTGTGCTCTTAATCCGGATATAATAACAGACATATATATATGCAGTGTGCATTACTTTGACTCATAAAAGAGTGAGATTCATTATGAATCAACAACCTCTATGAATTAGGTAATAACATTGTATTTATGATGGGCAGTTGATTATAAATGGAATCCATGTCCCGATACATCGGGTTGATGATGTCCCCTTAAGGAGTTCATAAGGATTGTCATATAAACCCTGCAGGTGGATTATATCCGAGTTCATAAGGATTGTCATATAAACCCTGCAGGTGGATTATATCCGACATGGCAAATAAAGTTGAGCGATACTACTTAAGGAGAAAAGAAGTCGAATCAATATAGTTGTCAGTAACTTAATTTGATCGACGGACATACGATATCTTAACATGGGGAGCCAAATGAGCATATAATAAAAGGAGCCCACAAACATAATTTGGGATTAGGGAGGTAGTGCAACAATACCTCATTTGTGGACCGAACTATTGTTAATGGGCCTGGATTGTGTGTTCAGACTGAACACGGGATATCCAGATCCGTTAGGAGGCCTAACCCTAATTTCTCCTCATGGTCCCTGTTGTAGCCTATATATATCCTCTATTCTTTGGTCGCCAGATTACTGATCAGAAATTAAATACTTTCTCTGAATTCGTGATTCACGTAAGGAGAGAAAGAGAGGGTTGCCAAGGAGAAAAAATGGTTGGGAGATCGTCGCCCACACGATGTCCAACTCGAGGAAGGAATACATACAGAAGATCTTGGGGTCGTCCTCTCGAGATTGCCAGAAATTACTTGTCTCCTTTCCGCCGTAGGTATAATTCATGAACCCTAGTTTCCGTCTACGAAGGGTTAGAACACGTATTAAATCTTTTTAACTTTCTATCGATCAATACGCACACCAAAGAAAGGGTCCTGGGAATCTCCAGTTCTATCAACATCCTTGACCGCATGAACCCCTTGACCGTATATGTCCTGCAGACCGACTTGAGTCTGCGGACAATATGCATGAATCCTTGACTGCATGCATTCTTGGCCGCATGTAGTCCTACAGACCGCATGTTTGGCCCGCATGTATTCTGGGCCGCATGCAGTCCTGCGGATCGCATGTTTGGGCTGCATGTATTCTTGGCCGCATGCAGTCTCGCGGACCACATGTTTTGGCCGCATGAGTCCTTGGCCGCATGCAGTCCTGCGGCCCGCATGCATTGGCCGCATGCTTTTTTGTCACCCATGCCCTTGCCCCTTGCATGTTCTTTTATTATTATATTGTTTTATGTTTTAAATTGCTTACATCTTGTACTCAGCCTAACTTGTGACTACCCGATATTGATGATTGTGAATCTTGGGCATAAGTACTTGTCTTAATTGAACCATGATCATGGCATGATCTCATGAACACATTATAACAACATGACATGATAACTCTTACAAAGTGACCCGTCGTGGTGCACTCTTGACAAGAAACCTTGGCATGATAATTCTTGGTGGTGGTCCATCGTGACGCACTATTGACATGATAAGTAATCTTGATAGTGTTCCACCGTGGCGCACTCATGACAAGTAATCTTGATTAGTAAGTCGAACATATAATCTTGAATGCTGTTGCGATGACTATCTTGACATGCTGAATAATAACTCGTCTTGACACCGTAGATGATTGTTCTTGAATGTGCTTGTATAAGCTACCAGTCTTGTCTTGTATCATGTCTAGAACTTGCATTCCTGGTTACTACGGTCAGGGATTCATGCTGAATCTGACTAGGTTAATTACTAGATTGATCAAAGTAGTTCATATAGAGAGATATTTCCAGTTATAGGCGATCTCGTTATCTGGGCGCCTTGAGTGGACTTGTAGCCTGTCGTCTAGTAGGGCACACTTCCAGCCAACTGTCATGTGGGGCACTTTTTAAAACAAGTAATATGCACAATGTCATGTGTTGCACTCTAAGTTACCTAATAATTCTTGATAACTCTTATATGAACCTCTCCTGGATAACCTGAATAGCTGCATGGCTTGTGACTACCGAAACATCTCATTGCATCTTGCTAGTAACTAGGCTTATGATAACCCTAGTTAGTTAAAGTATCAAGCTATACTCTTTGCTTGGCCATGAATGTTGGATGGAGTCCAATCTTGTCTAGTCTAGTCTAGATCCAGTACATGGCTATCTCAGGACATGCTTGCTTACGCTTTACTCTTAGCAATAAATGCTAGAGATCTGGTTCTGTTCAGGTGAAGGGTTGCAACCCCGATCCTTGTTTGGTTTAAGGATTGTAACCTGGCTTTCGGAATAATTCCTCGTACTCTCCTCATT
The DNA here is from genome assembly GCA_029216955.1 of Iris pallida. Taxonomy (NCBI): domain Eukaryota; kingdom Viridiplantae; phylum Streptophyta; class Magnoliopsida; order Asparagales; family Iridaceae; genus Iris; species Iris pallida. Next base: position 22,840,625 of record JANAVB010016599.1, read on the forward strand.
TGTTGCCTTATTTGCATTTCATGTCTTCTTGTTATTATTCTTGTTTATGTTCTGACATGCTGGTTTTAGTTCTTAAGTGAAGCCTTCCTTGTGGCACTTGCTCTTTTTGGGGTCTGACCCAGCTAATTTTGTATGGCCAGATTTTGGAGCAGCACCCGAGGTTCTTCCAACCTTCCAGCCAGATGGTGAATACTAGACGTAATGCTGGCAACGAGTGGATTTTATTTTGCTCTCTTGCTCTATTATAAAATTATTCTTTTGAGGCGTTTAGCCGTCGAGCAAGTGTTAGCTTGTATTGAATACTTATATTTTTTGTCTGCCTAAGGGTTGTAACATGATTAACAAATCCTAGGGTTGATCATGTATGACTGAAACTCTTGCTAGTCCTCGTATTTTGTACGACTAGCTTCATGATCATCTATATATAAAATGTATGTGACGCCTTACTATTGAATATCTGATGGTCTAACATCTTGTAACTATTATTACTTGCTTGAGATTGAGACAATAGGCTTGTTCTTGACCATAAGAGACTGATGGCTTGTAGATAAACCCTTATGCATATAGACAGCTGTGACCGTATATCGAGGTGGTTTACACTTCTATATACGTTGTTGGCTGTGTCTACCCTCGCTCTCTAGTATTCTGGATCTGGGGCGTGACGCGGTTTATGTGGTAGTCCATGCAGGTCTTGTAAATCAAAATATGTGAGAGTTTTACTGAATAGATGTCTTAATCAGCACTCGTCCTTGATCTTAGTCGTGTCTCCTAATCTTTCTGAAATCTTGACCTGATCACATGCTTATATACTCGATCTATCTTGGTCCTTTCTTATTGTTTGCCATGTCATTTCTTCAGTGGCATAGTTTCTGGTCCTACCGATCAGCAGGGAGGAGCTCAACCAGTACCCCAGCAGCAACAAGAAGATCAAGCCCAGCACTCGGGAGCAGCATCCTGAGCCATGCATTCTGATGACCCACACCCCCCAGTTCAGCCTGCAGAGTCCGACAATAGGAACTTGATTGGGCTTATCAGGGAATTGCTTGCATCACAGGATCGTTGGAGAGATGCCCTGCACCAGACAGTACAAAATGCCATGGACAGAGTTGGTTATGTAGCTCCCATTTCCGAAAAATTTTGAAATATTTTTATATTATTTAAATATGATTTTTAGAATTTTATAAATAATTAATTAGTTAATATTACGGCAGATGACTTTAGCCTTGGTCGAGTTTTGGAGTACAAGGCGACTAGGAATCATGGCCTGGATAGTGCAACGGCGTGCCTTGACTAATGTATTAGCTATAGTAGGGATGGCCGAGCTATAAGTGTGTCCCAATTAGAAAAACCAGGCCAAATTGCGACTTGACCTCTATAAAGAATTTAATTAAGTTATTTATTAATTTAATGACTTGTAGGAGACCCGGTTGTGTCGATTTAGCTTGGACTAGACCCGAACCAAAATCGAGCTCATGTAATCTTGTAGTGAGGCCAAAGACGTCCACGTAGACGTACATATTGACTTTACTAATTTTGATTGTTCAAATAGGCATTTCATATATAAAGGATTTATGTGTGTGTGTGTGTGTGTGTGTGTGTGTGTGTGTGTGTATATATATATAGAAATAGGATGAACACCAAATATATATATATATATATTTTATATATATATATATATATATATATATATATATATATATATATATATATATAGAAATAGGATGAACACCATACTTAGCTACCCTTGTGCAGTTGACACTATTTAGGCTATACCTGCAATTTCAATACATCTAGCATTAAATTAGTGTATTTTGTTCTCCTACATTTTGTTATTAACATTGTTGTGATAATTGATGTGTATATATATACGCATATAATTATTGGTCATTTCTATTTTGATAATAAATATATTTTTATAATCTGTATGCATTTTGTTATAGTAACTATATACTAGGGAGATGTAATATTATGATTTTTGGAAGTATTATATCATATGTGTATATATATATATATATACAACTATTTATTCAGAATCTATTAACATATATACATATATACATGTCATATATAAATTTAATTACATAGGCAAAAATATATATATTCAGAATTTATTAATGTATATAAATATATACATGTCATATATATATATATATATATATATATATATATATATATATATATATATATATATATATATATATATATATATATATATATATATATATATATACGTGTGTGTGTGTGTATATACATATGTATATAGGTATAACAAATAAGGAATAAATTAGAAAACAAATAATAATAATAATAATAATAATAGCAATTCCCAGCCCACTGCAACCCGAGACCACCCGAACAAAACAGGCCCGACCCCAAGTAACACAGCCCAAGCAACCCAAGCCCCGACTGTGTACACGATTTAAACGACAGCATACATATATGCTCGAGAAAGAGAAGAACGAAAAAACCCTAGCCCTAAACCACGCCACCTCCTCCTCAGACGGTGGCAATCCCTCCCTGACCCTGCGAGCCTCCACGCTGCCGCCGTGGCAGGACTAACCTCCGCCGCGCGTGCGGTAACAGCCGAACGTAGCAGGACAGTGGCAGTAGCAGGACAGCCGCGCGCCCAACTTCGTGTAGTGTTTTCCGTCAACATAAGGATTCGTTTCACGAACGGGTTTCGCAGGTACGAAGCCAATATAACCAAGTTTATATTCCAGTACATAGATTTTGTCTAAACGAACCTATTGCACAAAACTTCGATGAAAACTTCATCGAAAACCTGTTCAAAAATAGAACATAGAATAGTCCATGAACCCACATTGGAAGATCAATTTCGATCGATCCAGTAACCATTTAGAAATTCCACCTAAACACGGTTATAGAGAACATATAGGGCTCCATAACCCATTTCATAGAAGTCAATTTCATCGACTACGTACCGAGAAATCGGATCCCAATTACCAAAAACCTGTTTTAAAATCAATAAAATCCTTCGATACGACGTGCGTTCCGCCAATCCGGGTGACGTGGTCGCGAACCAAAAACATCGAAAGGTGCGTATCGGCTTCGTGGACGTGTGGGCTTTGACGGAATTTAAATTGGTTGCGTGTGCGCGACGAATTTGATGCGTATCCGTCAAAATTCACCGTATCGGCCTCTGTACAAATTTTTTAATCACTTTTTGCACGTTTGTCAGATCGAGACGAAACTTACGCCAACAGGACCGTATCATTTTTTTAGTCTTGTATGCCAAATTTGGTCCGATTCTGAGACAGTTGACCGGATCGCCGTTTTGTGGGCCCCACGGTCCGACTCAACGGGCGATTTTGTGCACGGTCCGCTGGAATCCAACTTTGGACATACGGTTGGGTTCGTATCGGAAAACCAAACCTGTTGACATATAGTTTGATGACTTTAGAGATCATATACTTTGGTACGCTTTCCGGTGTAAATCGGGTCCAACGGCGGACACCATTTTAATCCGAAATTATCGTTTTGCTCTTGTATCCAGAATTGGACTTAAGGACAGACAATTCTAGCTAATTTAACTATTCTAAAAATATTGGTAATGTTTATTTTAGCATCCGAAGACTTATGCATGGGTTGACTGTTGTGGCTTATTGAGTGGTATAGTATTATCGGTTCCACCAGCACATGACCTCAGGCGAGTACATCTCTGATAGTTTTTATATCTGATTATCTCTATGAATCATGTACGTAGTAGTGTTTTACATTGATATTCCATTGGTTCTTGACACGATGTTACACGAGATAGTAGTTATGGATTCTTTACATGTTGTTCGTGACCAATTTATTATCGTGTTCGTGACCTGTTTGGATCCATGAGTACTGGTCGGACGGGAAAATACTCTAGACATGTAAACAAATCCAAAATTATTTTTGTCTAGTAGCAGTCGCACACTACACGTGCGGGGTGCCGGATCTTATTCTTGCCTAATAGCAGTCGCATATTTCATGTGCGGGGTGCCGGATTTAGCCTTAGCCGTTTACCTATTGAAGTAATATTTCAACTCACTAGATAGGTACAGTGCTGGTTCTACAGTATATATTACTGGTTACAGGTCTTCTCTGTTTTAGTACTCACTTTTCTTGTTCACCATGCCCAGTTCTGTCATGATTCTATACTTGTCTTTCGTCTTGTATTTCATTATTATTTGCATATTTATGGATTTTATCATTTATTGATTCTATTATGAGATTGTACTCATTCCATTCCTGACTGGAAACCAATATTTTTCAGATTTAGTCGCGATCACTCTTAGCACTGGGAAGGCATGGGTATGCTCAAGTCAACCTAGATAGTTGTATTAGCTGTCTTTTCTATTTTATGAGACATTGTATTTTCTAGCAAATGTGAAGTTGTGAAACCTTGTAAGTTATAAAATTGATTTTATAATGTGAATGAGCAATAAATATATCTTTTGTGATTTTGAGCATCTTGGACGAGAAAGCGTTCTACCGCCGACTCTGCGGCGTAGGCTGGTGTAGCACCCAGTTTTCCAAATGAGGATAATTTTGAAATTTCGTGTTTATAATTATTTTAATAATGATATTTAATTCATGATATAATTTTTGGTGATTTTAAATCATTTTAAAATTATTTAAATCAATGACTTGTGGTTTTGACGTTTTGCTAGTGAAACCCTAGAGACTGTTTGACCTAGAGCCTAACCATGTGATTATGATATTTTAATATCATTTTTGGCCTAAGAGTATTTTTGCATTTGACCTCTTTGAATTATTTTGATATTATTTTATTATTTATGATATTGTTTTTGGGTTATTTGAGTCGGGTTCGAATTTCATCTCAATCTGACTTGTAACGGGGACCGGGGGTAGTTTGACTCTAGTGGGACCCACACACTAGTTAGACATGGCCCACATGATATTAATTTTAGTCCACATGATAGAAATATTTTAGTTAGAGGTTAGACTAATTATTATGGATAAGGTTAGTGTGATTAGAGACTTTAGAATGACTAATTTAGCCCCAACCAATTAGCCCTTTCCTAATACTCATAGAATAGGTTAGTAGGGGCATTTTGGACCTTACCATAATAGGACAAATAGTCCCATATGGCCAGCCACTTCCGGAGAGGATAGGCTCAAGTTTATTTCATTATTCTCATCCACACTCTCTCTCTTGTTCTTCCCCAAATTTCTAGAGAAAAATCCCTAGCAATTTCTCCACCAAATCCTTCCATTTCGCCACCAAATCTTCTTCTTTCCTTCTCCATTCTAGCCAAGGAGGAAGCTACCCAAGTTTGGGAGGATTCGGAGCTCGTTCGTGTCCTTTTGGAATCTCTACGTGTCGGTGTCGCTCCGGGAAGGCTTTTCTTCGATTCGATCTACCGGGAGGTATAAATCCCTTCTCCTTTTCATTTTCTCATGCATATAGGTCTATTTTGAACCCAAAGGAATGACCCCCATAGTTGTATCTCCATTTGTGTCCGTTTCGTGTCCATTTGGAGGTCATAGGAGTGTCCTTTGTGTTGTGGTTGTGTCCATGTGGGAAAATCCCAAATTTGGACACACTATGTGTTGTTGTTATGTATGAATGAATTATTACATGTTTAATCTCATATTGTTGTATTGGAGATGTGTTCTATAGTGTCTCATATATATATTAGTATAGAGAGTGAGTTTTTGATATATTATGTTATATACTTGTGTTCTTTTGTCTCAAACTACCCAAATCCGTCATAATTTTTATCCACGTTTTTTAATTTCAGCCTTAATTTAGAAATATCATAACTTTTAGCTCAAAGCTCGGTTTAATCTTCCATTTTTTTAAAGAAGCGTATTGAAGTTAGCTTTCCAAAAATATGTATTAATAGGCCTAAATCTTTCTGTAACTTTCTGGAGAATTATTTGAGTGTCAGCTGTACGAAAGACAAATGCATTCTCGGTGTTTTCGCAATTCCGGGAGTTTTCGGAAACGAAAACGCGATCCGTTTGAAGTTTCGGAAAGCTAACACATAGATCTATAACATACTTTAATACTAGAATTTAATTCATGCTGAGTTGGTACAGTATTGATTATTAGTAGGAGTTACTATTCGACATATGCATTTTGTGCACCCTTGTGTGTAATATAATGTTCTATTTTATTTTAACCTATGTTAATGTATATACATTATGTAACTAAATAGAGAATGCAAGCATGAGTAAATGGTTAAATAAATGATGTATAAGGTGTAAGTATCCTATCTAATGTAAGCATGTATAAGTATGGCTTGTAATGAATATATAGGTTCCATAATATGTAATGTATGGTGCATATAGTAGTGCAAGAGAATAAATGAATGATGAATGAATGAAAGCATGAATGTAATGTAATAATAGATGTAATGTATACAATATACAAGTTAATGAGATGTAATGTTCTATGTTAACACAAATCCTATAATATCTCATGTACCCCCTTACACTATGTTGACACTATCACACTTGACACTTTGTTTACTTATACTTTGACACTCTTTGATATGTATACACTATGTATGCCCATTTAACCCTCATTTGCCCCTTTGCCATGTTCACATACACACACATAGCCTCTTAAATAAGTATTTATGAATATAGTTAACTTAGCTATGTATGTATATTATATATATGTTAGCATATTGTGTTGTAATATATAAGTTTATATAACCATTTGAAATGTCATGATTATAGACCTAATTTTGAATACCAATATATGCATGTGTGTATATGTGTAGACATATATAGCGTAAAGTAATAGATTACCTAGTGTATATCAATGTGAATTCTTGCCTATTTGAGTATTGAATAATTGCATGCTATATAGAGTTAGGTGTATGTTGGCTTGTATAGCCTTGTATTGATGTGTGCTTGCTAGGATAGTCTTGGTTAGGCCTAGTAAGACTTGCTGGGTTAGGACATGACCTAGTTTGACTAGTGCAGTTGACCAGAGTTGACCAAGGGTTGACTTTGGCCTAGTTTGACCTAGATTCACGTAGAATGCATTGTAGTGCTTTATATAACCCTTCTGGACATGTTGTGACTTCTGCTGTTCTAATTAGGAGCCAGACACCTCTCCTCGGACAGTACCTTTACCTTGGACATTCAGATATCAGGCGAGTACATTCTCTGATCATTTCATATCTTGTTTAGGATTATATTTTCTGCTTTAGATTACTTTACATAATGCTGACACATTGGAAACACGGATTAGTACTATATGGATCTTGTTGTGCGATGTTATCCCTTTAGCAGATACATCGGGTATTCGTGTTCGTGTACTTTATCGTGAGCATCGTGTACTCCTTGTATTCGTGACATTCGTGTACAAATCGTGTGAAATCGTGTATATTCATGTATTCACATGATCTCGTGTGCGACTATACTTCGTGTACAAAAACATATCATATCTAGATCCTTGTGTATTGATTGGGGCGAGGGAGTAGAAGTGGTTATGTATCAATCCAGTAGATTACTCGTGTACAACCTCTGTAGATTACTCGTGTACAACATCGTGCCGTTTACATAACCATCTTGTGCTCTGAATCTCTAGTCACTGATAGTTCTCTATATAGTGTAGCTATTTACTTACAGTCTCTCTCTTTTTCATCATGTTATTTCTTCAGATCCTGTATCTTACTCTCTAGCATGTTTATATTTCCTAACCTGTTATGATATTGTTGAGATGTACTGTACTCGCTCCTGTCCTGACTGGACCTGTTGATAAATTTTACAGATAGCCTGGAGGTTGCCTGCTAGCCTAGAGGAGACATTAGAGGTTGTTTAGTTAGCTATTTTAAATTGTCTGGAGTTGTATTTACTTTATGGATTACTGTATCTGAGTTTGGAGATTTGAGATGTATTTTTGGATTTGTGTATCTTAGACAATTAGATTTCTCTCTGTTGTACCTCTTTTGGATTTCATGTTTTATCTATCCTTATCAGGCTCTACCTTAGATGTGATTGAGTCTGTATCTGCTATGTCACCTCCATTCGGGGAGTATAAACTGTTTAGCCTTATACTGTTAGATGCATGAGACCTAGGACAGCGTTCTTCCGTCGATACTGCGGCGTAGGCTGGACGTACCCACTTTTCGTGTCCTAACTCTAGGGGGCGGGTCGTGACACATTTTTAGTGGTGGCCCATGCAGGTCGAGATTCGCATTAGTGCGATTTCGTAGTAGTGCAACGACTTAGTTGTACTACTACGAGCCTACTATAGGATATATAAATTAAGGTGTTAGGATGAGAGGATACCCAATCACTGTTAGGATTCCTTGAGAGATTCCTGGGATGACCCTTGAGAATCTCATTTTGAATTCCGATTTAAACTCCTTTTCCTTGTTTTGATTCACCTTTTTCCTTGATTTGAATTTGATTTTTTTGGATTCATTGTAGAACTTTGAATCCTGGTATTAGTTGATAATTTTGATAAAATTTTGTAGTTGTTGATTTAATTTTGTATTTAGATTAATATTTTCAAATCCAAGGTACTCAATCACACTTAGGATTCTTTGAGAGATTTCTGGGACGACCCATGAGAAACTCATTTTGAACTTCAATTAGAATTCCTTTTCCTCTTGTTTGGATTCACCCTCATTCCTTGCTATTGAATTTAAGCTTGATGGGTTCCTCTCATTTGAACCGATGAGAAGGAACATATCTTCATTATTCTTTCTCGCCATTATTCCCTTGCATTCTTATTTACCTCTTATCTTAAACTCTGTCTCATTACATTAATTACCCATATCTTGTCATCCCTACCAGATGTACTTCGAAACCCTTGAATCTTTGTATCTTTTGCATGGGAAAGGCTAAGGAAGTGACGTAAATCATGTAGCTCAGAGAAGACGTAACTGGTTATTATATGATGATCTAAAGGAAATCAAATGTGGAGTGTTCCATATAGAAACTTGAGATAGAAATGTGGTAAAGGTCTTGAATAGAATAAAGAGATGTATACTGCCAATCGGGAAACAATTACATTTAGAGAAATTTTGGGGTTATGAGATAGTTTATAGGCGTATTCAAAACTAATGAGGATATCAGAGGTCAACATAGTTTTGAGAACTTAGAAAATCTTGGTTATTGATTCTGGGGAAAACTTTTACTCTGAGGCTATATAGAAGGTTAGTAATGGAAAAGAGAAGTTAATTGTGTTTAATACGGATATTAAACAAGATGTTACGAGGAAATGACTAGAGATAGAGAGAACACAAAGTTATGGAAGTTTAGAGATTGTTGTGAAATATTTTTAGGAGAATAATATTCAAGGGTGTATGTCGAAGAAAATACTGTAGGATGTGGAAAATTATGACACGCTGTTATTTCAAATCCATACGCTCAGTCAGAAGTCATACGCTTATCAAAAGCCATACGCTCAGTGGATATTTTATTATTTCTCAAAATGTTAGCACAGCATATATTAAATGAGGAATGAATCTGATGTCTCGTCCTTTATGTAAAGATAGTGGTCATGAAAAGAGCAACCGTCATTTAGGTTTTCGAAGAGTTGGTTTTGTCTTTTACGAGGACAGCTCAGCAGATCATTAATGTAAAGGCCAATATTATTGTCAATTCTGACAGTCTGTCAGCCGTCATATCTGCAGTCATGACGCTCGAGAAAATCTTTTGTCAGTTATTGGAAGATATGGTTTATCAAAGAAGATTGATGATGGCCACGTGTCTACGACCCAGCCAAGTGAGCGTATAGACCTCACATGACTCCTTGCCAGCCAAGTGAGCGTATGTACCTCATATGACTCCTTCATCCAGTGAGCGTATAAAGTCTATACGACTCCTTCTTCATCCAGTGAGCGTATGAAATCTATACGACTCCTTCCTCATCCAGTGAGCGTATGAAGTCTATACAACTCCTTCTTCATCCAGTGAGCGTATAAGTCTATACGACTCCTTCCTCATCAAGTGAGCGTATGACTCTTGTTCAGTCAAGTGAGCGTATGAACTCCATACGACTTCTTGATGACCAAGTAAGCGTATTAGCTTTAGTCAGTGTATGACTCTTCCTCAAAGGCAGCGTATAGCAGCAGTTGTATCCAGAATGACTTTTCAACGTGTAGTCAACACACGTTCTTACGTGTCCTGCACTCAGTTACCCACTTCTTCAGAAGTTATGCAACGTGGCATCCATGCCACCAATTTCTCCTGAATATGCTCCACTACTTTCAACTGCATGCTAAGGTGTCTATCAGATTTTGCCACGCGTCCCTGCAGTTATGCACACGTCCAGTAACTGCCTGAGCGTATGCTTAAGGACAGTTATCCTGAACTCTATAAAAAAGAGTTTCTTCATCTTCATCAAGGACTACAATTATTGTCAGAGAGAACAGAGAGATTGCCCAGTTGCTGTCCAAGTTCTTCAAAGTTCGAGTGTTCTTCATCGCATAGTCCAAGGGATAAAGTAATCGTCTTCTAGATTAGATTCCTATAGTTGTAATTTTCTTAGATACAAAATAAATAAAGTAAATTTATTTATGGAAAACAAATTGGCGACTCTGCTGGGGAAAGCTGTCTCCTCCAACGATATAGCAACAACTCAATGCGATACTTCATCGATCGGCTCGATGAAGAAGACGATGGTCGTACAATTCGACCAATCTGCTTACGAAGAAATGCTCAATGTGAAGGGGGGCCGAACTGCTTCCTCCGCTCTTACTGTTGTCAAGAAGAAAGGATATTCTGTCTATGTTCCTAAGTCTTCTTCAACAGCCCGAGATGCTTCTGTCAATTCTTTTGTTGACAAGAACACTTCTTCAACTTCAACGAAGCACACTCTGGCTTCCTTGAATAAGGCAACAGTGGCTTTTCCTAGTCACGCTGACAAATGGGTTCTTTAACCAAGTCAGCGTGTCCTAGGAAAACCATCTCTGGACAAGTTAAAGTCTCTCCTCCTTCTACTCTTACAACAGCAGTCAGCTCTTTAGCCATTGATGACTCTGAGCGTATGGCAATAAATGGGCAGCGTACAGCAAAGGTAGTGTACCAAAGCCAACATCAGGCAGCGTACGCCAAGCCAAAGCCAGCGTATGTTAATAAAAAGGCAGCGTATGACCAGAAGTTTAAATTGAAGTCAGCGTATGCTAACAAATACAGCCCTTTGACTGTTTCTCATAATCAGGCTGGGGGTTCTCTTCCACAGAACATACAAATGATTCCTTCGCTATTTGCACGTCGTACACTTACCAAGGATAAAGACTCTTTAATCAACTCCTCTACTCCTGAGTTTTTTACCTCTAGAGTTAATTTGACTTGTAATTTTACTAGATCAAACAAAGGAAAATGCCTTTTGGCTACTTCCTCTAAAGATGGATTATTACCGACTCCCAGTCGGAATAATACTCATCTTCCTTCTCTCAAAATTTCTCGATCTGAGAAAGGTAAATTACAAGTATCCAAGACTGAGACTAAAGTCATATCTACGACGGATCTTCGCAATAAGCTTAATCAGAATCATCTCGATTCCACTAAGACAAATATACCAGATCCTGACGCAGAATATGCTAAGAATTATGTGGCTCAAATTAATCAGTCATTATATACTCAAGAACCGAGAAGACAGAAGAATAAAAGACAAGTTTCTACACAGAAACTATCTTCAAGTACTTCCCAATCTGTTCCTGCGGATCTTAGGGAGTATTTACAAAATAAACGGAGAATTGACACTCCATCTGGCCATGACATTGCTCATATTTGTCATAAAAAACATGGTTGCAACTTCCAACCTCGGGTTGTGATTCAATGTTGTTGTTCACCAAAAAGACGATCTGTTTTCGAACGGATACAATATGAACCAATATTGGAGGAAGGTGAACCTCTTTATGCTTCTGTCAATATGACTTCCAGAAATACTGGGGGTAGCATACAATCTGATGCTATATCAGATTCTGAAGATGGTGTTTATCTTGGCACCCGATCCAGGACCAGAGCTTTAGCCAGGGTCTCTTCTTCTCCTCATCCAAGTGGTAATCCGGAGATCACAGAGGACTTCCTTGGAGAGTCCAATTTTCCAGTATTAATTCGTGTAAATAGTCCAAGGAAAGATACTGATTCTCATAGCGATGATTCAGAACAAACTGTTTCATCAGCTATTCCTCGAATAATTACCACTTACATGGTAGATGGCAATCAGGAACCTTCAACTAGCACTGAAGCTCATGAGCAGAGGATTGCTTCCTTAGAACAACAGTTACGAGCAATGGCAGATACATTGAATGCTATGCACACTCTTATGCAAGCTCAGCATCAAAATCAGCAAGTTCAACAAACAGTACCACCAATGGTATTAAGTACTCCTGTTGCCTCAAATCCGGAACCCTCTAATATTCCGGGGGTACAGTCTAATGTTCCCGTACAAACCACTCCAAGTCATTCTGGAGATGGGGGTGGTACATATGCTGCAGTTCCTCCTCCTAGTTATACTCAACAAGTTACAAATCTACAATCACCCGGAATTGTTACTGAAGTGTTAAGGAACCTCCGAACTCAGTTTGAGGCATTTAAACAAAAAGATGGTTTACAAAGGTTAGGCATCAAGCAACCTTACCCGATAGAATGGAAGCAAGTATCATATCCTCCTAAATATAAGCCTCCAACTATCTCTTTCTTTGATGGAACTACCTCTCCAAGTCAGTTCATTAATCATTTTGAAGTAATGACTGATCAGTTACAACCAAGCGATGCCCTCCTCACTCGGGTGTTTGTTGGATGTCTCAAAGGAACAGCTTATGAATGGTATAGAAGCCTCCCTGATGGGTGCATTACTTCATTTACTGGTTTTAAGCAAATGTTTCTTGAACGGTTCTATGAGGGGCTTAATGACATGACAATGTCAGCCCTTATAAGAATTAAACAGAAAAATAATGAAACCACTGAGAACTTTATTGAAAGGTTCAGAAGAGAAGCCCTCAAAATGCCTCTTGAAACTCCCGATGCTGTTACCATCGATACTTGCAAGTCAAATCTTCTACCAATAATCAGTATGTGGACTGGATCCACTCAATTCCAAGATTGGCCTTCTTTCATAGTTAGTGCTAAAGCTGCTGAAGTCAGTGCTGAAACCTTTAAAGGTCTGGGGGTACAAATGGCTCCCAAGGAATTAAATCAGAGTGCTAGCAATAATACTCGACCCAATAATCGCAAAGGGAAAGAGACTCTTGAAGTCAATCTCCAGAGCAGTAGTCAAGAGGTAAAAACTACCCAATCTACTCCAGCTCCAGCAAATCAACAACAGAGACCTCCTCGACCGAAGGAAGAATATTCTTTCGATGATGATGATGTTCAGGGTATCTTTGAATGCTTGCTCAAAGGTAACAAAATACAATTGCCAGAAATAAAAAAGCCTGATGAAGCCAACAAGACAGATCATCCAAAATATTGTCCATATCATAGAATGTTGGGTCACACAATTCGGTCTTGCTATGTATTAAAAGGAAAAATTCAAGAGATGATCAAGTCAGGAGCTGTAACACTGACGCCTAAAGACAAGACAGTCACAGCGAATGTAATTTCAATACAGTTCGGTGACTTCCCTCCTTTAATGGTGGAAAGTGGGATTATTCCTATTCCTAAAGCAACTCTCGAAGTCGTAAACATCCCACCAGCACAAAATGAAGGGCTTGTTCCTATCACAACTAAGAAGGGAGAGATCATGTGGATCCACCCGGACTTAGTAACAGAGTTTGCAGCATCTTCCTCTTCTCCTCGGAAGTTTAAAAAGAAACTCGGGAAGACTAAGTCATGCAATGTGACTTCTAGTTTCACACCTGATGTTTATCTAACCTCTACTTTTATCTTGGCAGGAAATTCACTCCATACTGAAATAAAATTTGTACTTCAATCTGAAGATAGGTACAAGCCTGCATTTCATCTATACAGTTCACAATCTCGTGAATTAATGGCGAAGATGGGTTATGATCTAGCCACTGCTCCTGGTTTGAACTCGGGCAAAGGACTCCGAGCACCTTTAGCCATCACTATGAGACATAATCAATCTCGTGTTGGTCTCGGTTTCTGGAATGAAGCTCTAATCAAGTATAAAAGAACCAAGAACAAGATGAAGAATTGCAATATGGTTTCGATAGAATCTGAACCTGAATCTAAGGTCGAAGTTTATGCTGGAACTCGGTCAGGAAAAGTATATCTGAAAGATTATGCTGACATTCCTGAAGAAATTCCTGATACCCCTCCAATTACAGCTCCAACACCAGTATCTATCGAAGAACCTGCAAATGTTCCTATTGAGACAACTCCTTCTAAACCAACAGCAGCTGACAAAGGCAAACAACAAGTCCGTTTCGACAAACCACTGAAGAAATCATATCCTACTGGACTTGAAAAGCCTTATAATTTTGATATATTGGCTCAACTAGCCAATACACCAGCTAAGTTGCCAATCTTCGAGCTCTTACGCCTTTCTAAAGAGACTCGAGAAACCCTAAGTAAAGCACTATTGCAAGCAGAAACTTGCCTAACTCTCCTCAAGAAGTTGGAAACGGAACCTGTTTCTCATTGTCATAATGTGTTGGAATTTATTCCAAACATTACTTTCACACAAGACGATATGCTTTTAGAGGATAATCGACATGATCGTCCTTTATATCATACAGGATATATTGATTCTATGAAGGTTGATCGTCTACTGATTGATCCAGGATCTGCTCTCAGTATCATGCCAAAAGCTATGCTAGATGTATTGAAAATACCTGTGCATAGTCTCTCTGGCACTATCACTACCATATTGGGATTCAATCAAGGAAAAAGTGAGCCTCTGGGCAAGATTCGCCTCAAATTTTAAATAGGCGATCTTCGTACTAAGGTTACTTTTTACATCATCGACAATCATGGATGTTCCTACAATGCTCTATTGGGTAGACCATTCTTGCATGAACATAATATTGTTCCTTCGACTCTTCATCAATGCTTCAAATATGTTGATGATAATGGGGAAGTTCAAAAGGAGGTCTCAGATCTCTATCTATTCAAAGGAGTCGAAGCTTACTTCAATGACGCTCGCATGTACAAAGACGAATACTCGAAAGTCTTGCAAACTATGGATGACGATGATGAGACATCCAAAGTCGATACTTTTGTTATTCCTGTAAAAGGGCGTATTATTCCTCCGCAGTCAATTAAATCATCTGAAGAAAGTTCACTGATAATTCCAGTCAGTGGACGTACTACTTCATCGTCTGCCCGAACTTCACAAAGTTTACTGATAATTCCTGTCAGTGGACGTACTGCTACATTCTCCTCTCAAGCTCCACAAGGCTCACTGATGATTCCTGTCAGTGGACGCACTACTCCCCCTCCATCTTCTCAGGCTAGATCAGATACTCTAGTCATACCAGTCAGTGGATGTATTACTTATCCACGATCTTCTTCAAGGGAGCTCACCTCTTCTGAGCCTTTTGTTATCGATCTTAATCGAAACAAAATTAATAATCACTCTTCCTCTCCCCCTTTTGTCATTAATTTGACTAAGTTTGATAAGGCTCAGCCTTCTGTTGTAAATACAGTATTTGATATTAATGAAGCATCTCCTTTGCAGTATATTGATGTCTGTAATCACGTACAAAGTTATTTACAATTGTTAGATAACTTAGAATCATTAACTACAGGAGTTGTTCAAACTCTTCATACAGACGTATCATTGGAGTCCATACAAAAATCATACTTTGTAGTTCCTGCTCGAAAGAAAGGAGAAAATCCAATATTCTTCTATAAAGGACCCCAAAACCCTCCTGGACTAGAAGAAGATGATGTAAACAACGATACTGGAAGGTTACAACTGCGTTGCTACAGTCAACAATCCAAAAATATTATCAAGAATATGGGTTATGACTTTAGAACCAGTCTCAATAATGGAAAAGGAAGAAGAATGCATATTCGAATTCCTCCATTAAAATACGGAAGGACAAAATATGGTTTAGGTTACACTGCTCCTACCCCTTTTATCAACATAGTCCATGAAGATTTAAAATCCGATGAAGACGAACGATCTGAGTCTTCCGATTCCCTCTCCTGGGATTCTGACACTAGTATTGGCGATCTCCATCGTTCTATTTTATCCGTCAATATGGTCTCTGTTGATGGCTCGCAAGAGAACGATGAAGATGAGGATGATTTTAAAATATCACCTGAATCAGAACAATGGGCTCAAAGATTAGATAATCAATGGGAATTCAGATTCGAGCAGAGAGAACCTCCTACTGAAGATAAATTGATCCAAATTGATGTTGGTGACGAAGGGTCCCCTAAACCAATATTGATCAGTGAGAATCTTTCAGAAACAGATAAACAAGACATGATCAAGCTTATTCGTGATTATATCGATGTCTTTGCCTGGAGTTACGAGGATTGCCAGGATTAGATCCGAAGATTGCAATGTATAAACTTAATATCATGCCAAATGCTAAACCAGTCAAACAACAACAGCGATGATTTCGTCCAGACATTATGGATGCAATTGAAGCTGAAGTCAACAAGCTTATGGCTTCTGGATTTATTCGAGAGGAACAACATCCTGAATGGGTGGCTAACATCGTTCCTGTCCTCAAAAAGACCGGCAATATCCGAGTCTGTATAGATTTTTGTGATATTAATGCTGCTTGTCCTAAAGATGAGTTTCCTCTACCAATTACAGATGTAATGATCGATAACACATGTGGTTTCGAACGAATGTCATTTATGGATGGATATTCGGGGTACAATCAAATCAAAATATTTTCAGATGATGAAAAACACACTTCCTGCAGAATACCGATTGGTACATACTGTTATACAGTAATGCCGTTTGGTCTCAAGAATGCAGGAGCATATCAGCTTGCCTCTATGGATGGGAAAGTCACAATGATGCCTATCAATGGCAAATTCTTAAAGAAATATTATGTATAATATTTTCATTATTCCCCAGCAAATATAATTCTTTTCTTTATCTCGATATCATTATCCCCAGAGGAAATTGATATTCCACCATGTATCATTTTCCCAGAGAATTTGATATTTCGTTTTATTAGAGCCCCAGTGGATTTAATAAAGATCTTGTATAGAAAATTATGTCCATATTACCTCTGAATTTTCTATCTCAGTATGTATCATATTTTCTATTTTAGGAAAATGATATCTCGTCTTTTGATTTCCGAGTCCAAAGATCATGGAAAAATAGAATCTAAAGATATCTTTATATCTTAATTCTGTTTTCTTTAAGCAGTATTAAACTAAAATTATCTTTGGTTTAATATCATGATAGAATTGCATAACTCATTTGTATATTCTATTCTATTGAAATATGTCATGTATTAGTTACCTCTGAACATATTTTCTACAAAACATTATCCACAAAGTTGAAGTCAAACCAAGATGTTCATTTCTTTAATCAGAATCAAAATATTGATTACAATTGGATTTCAAAAATTCAATACATGAAAGATGTAAAAGAACTATTTAGGAGGTGTAATAATCTCCTGAATACAAACAATTACATTGTTCATCTTCTCATCGTGAGCTTTCCTGATTCGCTCTGTTGTTTCTGTTCCAATCATCCGTTGGTCATATTCTACAATAAGAGAACTACGGCAATTGGTTTCTTAAATTTGATTTGTCTGCATCAATTCTCGCTCTTGCTGTAAAACTTGACAGCGTTCAGCTGCAGATTTACGTTCAATAGCAATCTTTGATTGTTCTTGTTCCACAGAAGCTATTTGTTTCTGAATACGAGCTAGCTCTTCCCTCAATCTTCTAAGCTCTTCAGCTCTTAACTCTTCATCTTTCTCTAGACTCTCCATATCCTGACGAGTACTTATTATTTCCTCATCTTTTGCCATTAGCTCTTTAGAAGATTGAGCAAAAAATTCTGTCAGAGCGATTTGCTGAGCTTGAGCTTTAGTCTCCAAGTGAGCAATCTCAGCTGCAGTCAGAGAATTAATATCTTTCTTTTTAATTTCCCAATATTTTTGGATGTTGGCTTCTAAATCATTTAGGAGATGTTCAAAGAAGACACATTGAGCTTCATAACCAGATTGTCTCAAGGCTAAACGCGGGAAACTAGTCGCTTCTCGTAGACTCGAAAAGGGCATAGTCTCATCTTT
The DNA here is from genome assembly GCA_029216955.1 of Iris pallida. Lineage (NCBI taxonomy): Eukaryota > Viridiplantae > Streptophyta > Magnoliopsida > Asparagales > Iridaceae > Iris > Iris pallida. Next base: position 22,858,738 of record JANAVB010016599.1, read on the forward strand.
CATGAGCCGCCTTGAGTATGTATCCAGATATGTATAAATAATATCTGAATACATCCCCATGACTTTTGCTATCCCTGTGTCAAAACTGGGAGTCGCTGCAATAATGGGGGAAGGAGCCCGAGGAGCCTCTATTCTTGGAGCTGAAGTTAATGCTTTTGGAGAACTCGGCAGATGTGAACTCCCCTCACCCACTTCAGTTTGAATAAGTGGGGCTTGAGTAGAACTCATAGCCGGTGCAGTTCCTACAGCTGTTGGAATCAAAGAATCATGATCAGAAATTTAAAGACAATAAAGCCAATACAAGACTTTGATGAATAAAATATTACCTGGAATTGGTTCATATTCAGTCTCCTTTGGATCATTCAATCCGGCTCTTAGTCTGTTCAAAATACTTTCTGACACGGGATTTATTTCACTACTTCCCGCCCCAGAAGTACTCTGAATTTGGATTTCTATTTCTAAATGTGTCTCTGGTTCTGGTGTCAACCCCGAGTGCTGACCAATAGTTTTCAGTGCATCAATTGAAACCTTAGACGGTGATTCATCGTCTATTTCCATATCTTCTTCTCCAGAAGGATCAGACGATGGTTCATAGTCAACTTGCTCACTATCTGAAGCTTCAGTAATTGGTTTGAGAAAAGTGGCTTCCTTCACTGATGCTCCCGAAATCAGTAAGTCATTAGCCGTTTCAGTTTGATGTTCGGCCTCTACCGCAGGTTGATTAATTTCCTGCGCATCATCGGCCATTGGTGGAGCTGAGCCTGTATCAGAAGGCCTAGAAGACCCAGCAGTTTCCGGAATCTCTTCTTCTTCAGTCTTTACAGAAAAATCAAAAGCAGGTTGCTTTTCTGCGGCCAATCGCATAGCACGATCGGTGGGACTCTCTGCATCCAGACAAATTACGAATTTAGTCTTTGAAACTATTACTTTCCTTCCTATTCTTTTTGTTAAAGGAACAGTAGGATAATTGTCTATTGGATCACTACCTGTTTCATCAACATCTCTGACTCTTCTAGAAACAGGAGAATTCCCAGGAATAGTAATTCCTCTGCGACTTCGAGTCTCTGCTCGAGTAGCTCTTTTGGCGGCAGGACCCGCAGCACCTTTAGTCCTCTTCCTCTTCGGTGTAGTATCAACAGATATACTCTCTTCAGCACTCCCGATAGGCACATGCAATGGTTGATGAAGGTCATCAGAGAAAAAAGTTTCTAAAATATCATCATCAACTTCATCGGTGGCCAGAGGATCTTCTTTGTCGTGACAATCCCTAGGCAGGGCAGATTTGGTTGATTTCTTCTCAACATGTATAAAGCTTTTACCTAAGATGCTAAATTTTTCATCGAAGGTGTTAGCTGATACATAAAATCTGACATAAGACGCCAATATCTTAGCTCCTCTTCGATGGGCGACCGGATCTGGCATAGAGAAGGTAGCCCCTGTACCTTTAGCAATATAATATAGCCAAGCTCTGGCACCATCAATCAAACCTCCTTGATGATCAAAACACGTCGTTGTATTGCCCACATACAACTGATCGTAACCAAATTGACGAGCAAATCTGCTCGGAAGATATGGTTCTAGATATGTGAGATTGTGACGACGGCAGATTAAATGAGATAGCCTGATTCTTTTTAGCCATTCATGTTGGACATCATCCAATTCATTAGCACGAACGCCGTCAATCAATCTCCCGGGCATGGTCTCATAACCGATAGGCGGAGGAACACAGGTGAAGCTCCATAGTTCTCCCCTGTTCAAGATGGTTCTGCAATCGGTTAGAGTGTCATATCTCTATTTCGGTATATGCTTATACCTTTCAAGGAAAGTATCATCTGGCCTGGCCATCCCAGCACTCATGAGGGATTCAAAATGTAGAAGCAGCCATCCAAATAAGTATGTAAAGGGTATTTCTACCCGAGGAAAAGACGTCAGGCTCTTCCGTGCCAATTCGAACATCCTATCTGTGTATGCCCTTAATCCGGCATTCAGACGGCAGGTCATTGCCGTTAGTAGATCCATCTTATACCCAAAAACTAGACGGACTGCTGCGAAGACGACTCCTCTGTGCATCCTGTCTGTCGAACAGGTGCCAGGAACTACGAACTTCCTCAACCAAAGAGATATGAATCCGGCAAGATGACCTTTATCGGACAATTCTCGGCCACCTTGCTTAATATAGGTTTCTAGCCTATCACCAGCCTTGTAGCTGTCAATGTCTTCTTCGACGACAATATTGTCATGATTGGTCTCCCGGATTAATCTGTTAATCTCAGCTCGACTCAAGGGCTTGAATTTACCGACATACTGATCGGTCTTCTTCTTCTTCTGAACTTCGTCAGTGCGGCCTTGAAATAAATAAGCCATCCACTTCGAAGAATAGCAATTGGAGTCCCCCTCTCCACCTTGCCCCTTATAAAAAGCTTTACAGATACTGTAATGACACATTAATTCTTCAAATACATAAAGAATTAGTGGGTTGGCTGCAGAGATCTTATTCATTTCATCAACAAAAGGGATATATTCTTCATATGGCAAGTCTGTTGTTGGTAACTGAGATATATATGCCATTTCATGAAGGACAAATCCCATCTCGCCCTTTGGGGTCATGAAGGTGCCGGTCCGATACTTATATCTCTCCGCTAATGCCAAAAACAGATCTGGATTTGGTTTGAAACCATAAGCAGTACACTTAATGGCATCATATAAACCTATCACCTTCAACTGTGCACCGAAGTTCTGCAAAATCCATCTTACTAGAGCAGTCCATCTAGTGTTCTCTGGATTTACCAAACCAGTCAGCCTCATTGACTGTTTTGGATAGATGGCATTCTTTAGTTGAGCAAATTCATTGGCAAAAATTGGAACTCTGACTGGCTTCAGCAGCGCCGAGTCCTCAGGGGGAATGGTGGCAGGTAATAGTCCTCGCAGAGATGTGACATGTGGTTCAGTACCACTGCGGAACCTTCCTTGACGATATCCAATCCATCCAACCTTTGCTTGTCGGGAGGGAGTAATGTCCCATTTCATCTGTCTTTGCTGGCCCGAATGGAATAAACGGGCTATGTTGATACTCTTTGTCAAACCAGTCAAATACATGGGCTGGTTTGCATCACCATCTCTGTGATAAGAGTAAGGTACTTTATCAAGAGCAGGTTGAGAATTCATGTCAATAGCATCTCCAAAAAGGAATGCTGGCTTCAAATGGGCAACACCATCCACACTCTGTAACGGAAGTCCACTCATCAGGTTCAGCAAAGTATCATCTTCCTGATTGGTTAACAGAGCTATTCTTGTGGAAGGTCCGTCAAATTGGGGAAATCGAACATGTGATAGATCACTTTTATAATTATTTCCCACACTTCCTTCAAATTCTGCTTCTTGAGCCAGAATATCCACTACAAATGAAGAATAAAGTATTAAAAAATCTTCAATATTGAGAGAATATAAAGTTTAATATACGCTTAGTTTTACTAAGCGTACAATTCAACATACGCTCAGTTTTCCTTAAGCGTATGGCAGACTCAAGGTTCAACATACGCTCAGTCTTCCTTAAGCGTATGGCAGATTTTATCTTAAGTGAATGATTTTTAAAAGTTCAGTTTGAGCGTATCAGCATATGGTTGACAAGATGGTCATTAAAAAATTACGTTAACACAGGAGTTAGCGTATTTCAATGAGACAAGTTGCCATAGTATATTCTTTTAAGATAGTGTATTTTGATATCTCTAACAAAAATACGTGTATCTTACAGATATATACTCCAAACATATTTTTCGTAAAAACGAAAAACATGGAATACGACTAAACCCTAAAGAGGGAAGCGCATCTACTGACGTATTGACCCTAAAGAGGGATACGTTCTCTGAGTTCTGTTCTAACCAGAGCCTTAAAAAGGGAATAGTTATTGTTCATCATCTTCGTCCTCACCATAGAGAGGTTTTAATGGCCGTTCATTGTGTGAAACACGCTGACTAGCCGTCTTCTTGGTGGTAGCAGTGTCGACAGCAGGATGAGATGACTCTTCAGGGGCTTTCCCATTTCCCTTCGCAGCAGCATCGATCTTGGGTGCCATTAATGGAGAAGGAGTTGAAGACGAAGAAGAAGAAGAAGAAAGATCTTGAGTCTCTGAAAACTCTTTTCTCTCTCGAAGACAAAAGTTGTGGTAAAGAAATAAAATAGGATTTGGAAGACCTATTTATAGAAGAAAAGAAGAAATCCAAGCGGCGGATATTCTTTAAACAGAATCCCTAAAGATTTACACTAATATTGGGGAAGATAACAAAACTCATGCCAGCGTGTCAAGACTTATTCCCACTTTTAAATTCAAAGTAATTTCGAACTTTTGAAATTTATAAAGTTCAAAAACTTTGAAGGGGGTCTTGTAGGATGTGGAAAATTATGACACGCTGTCATTTCAAATCCATACGCTCAGTCAAAAGTCATACGCTTATCAAAAGCCATACGCTCAGTGGATATTTTATTATTTCTCAAAATGTCAGCACAGCATATATTAAATGAGGAATGAATCTGATGTCTCGTCCTTTATGTAAAGATAGTGGTCATGAAAAGAGCAACCGTCATTTAGGTTTTCGAAGAGTTGGTTTTGTCTTTTACGAGGATAGCTCAGCAGATCATTAATGTAAATGCCATCATTACTGTCAATTCTGACAGTCTATCAGCCGTTATATCTGCAGTCACGACGCTCGAGAAAATCTTTTGTCAGTTATTGGAAGATATGGTGTATCAAAGAAGATTGATGATGGCCACGTGTCTACGACCCAGCCAAGTGAGCGTATGGACCTCACATGACTCCTTGCCAGCCAAGTGAGCGTATGTACCTCACATGACTCCTTCTTCATCCAGTGAGCGTATGAAGTCTATACGACTCCTTCTTCATCCAGTGAGCGTATGAAATCTATACGACTCCTTCTTCATCCAGTGAGCATATGAAGTCTATACGACTCCTTCTTCATCCAGTGAGCGTATAAGTCTATACGACTCCTTCCTCATCAAGTGAGCGTATGACTCTTGTTCAGTCAAGTGAGCGTATGAACTCCATACGACTTCTTGATGACCAAGTAAGCGTATTAGCTTTAGTCAGTGTATGACTCTTCCTCAAAGGCAGCGTATAGCAGCAGTTGTATCCAGAATGACTTTTCAACGTGTAGTCAACACACGTTCTCACGTGTCCTGCACTCAGTTACCCACTTCTTCAGAAGTTATGCAACGTGGCATCCATGCCACCAATTTTTCCTGAATATGCTCCACTACTTTCAACTGCACGTTAAGGTGTCTCTATCAGATTTTGCCACCCGTCCCTGCAGTTATGCACACGTCCAGTAACTGCCTGAGCGTATGCTTAAGGACAGTTATCCTGAACTCTATAAAAAGAGTTTCTTCATCTTCATCAAGGACTACAATTATTGTCAGAGAGAACAGAGAGATTGCCTAGTTGCTGTCCAAGTTCTTCAAAGTTCGAGTGTTCTTCATCGCATCGTCCAAGGGATAAAGTAATCGTCTTCTAGATTAGATTCCTATAGTTGTAATTTTCTCAGATACAAAATAAATAAAGTGAATTTATTTATGGAAAACAAATACGGAAGTTGATTTTATGATGGAAGATAAGTTTTGTAAGCCTAGAGATTTAAATTAAATAATACGAGGAGAACAATTTGAACAAGTTCAAGGAATTCGTAAATAGGATTTAGAGGTTTTGGGTCAAAATTAAGACAAGGTGAAAGAACTTGGAAATTTAAATAAATGGTTAATGTTGATTCCTAAATGTGAGGGCTGTGCTTCAAGAGTGATGTTTGGAAATTGGGAATTGCCTATGGTAGTCATGGTAAGGGTTTAAGTAAATGTTAAATTTTTATATGGAGACTGGTGAGGTAAAGATATGATTGGCATGTTATGACCAGATGAACTTAAGAGTATCAGAAGCAGATGACTAACTCGATCTTCATTATTTTTGTGCATTAATTACCCCCTCTTGAACTCCCACTTTCTAATTGAGATCCCTGACGTTCCTTATCGTGACTTTGATATTCGGAATGTAATACTAGCTGTTACCCTCCAACAAATCTTATATACAAGACCTAGACGAGCTCACCTTCGTGTAGGTATATCATGTCCCACTAAAACCCGTCTTCTTGTACTCTATTTTCTTGATATGATTTTCAGGTCAACTGGCTAAACTATAACCTCTACCATATATACTAAATTTCTTCTTATTTCAATTAGAAATCTAGCCTTGACTCAATTCTTTCGACCCGACATGTGATGGTATTATGCTTGTTTCCTTAGATGCTTAACCTTGTACCTTATCTGATTACTTGACCCGTTGGTTAAGAAACTTGGACTATGTAATTCCTTTCATCATTACCACCCTTATATCTTGTGCTGCTAAATTAGCCTTAGTTTTGCAAGCTTATCTATTTTCGAGCTTGGTCATGACATATTTTATTGGGTGGCCACCCACTAACATATTGTCTAATCAGAATCGGTACATGATGGTCTGATCAACCTATTGCACTTTGGTTCGCTTTTTCATGTATCAATCTACGAAAATGGAGACATAGTTAAACTTGACCCTAGAGTCTCATTCGCGACAGCCTTGACAATTCTTCTTGAAATCTTTTCATCGCCTATGAACCTCGTATTCGTACTCAGTCGAATTAAATTTAATCATGACCTGAATCTCCATCATTGGATGCTCGTGCTCATACTTTGATTTTATTGATTTCCCTTCTTGCCCAAATCTCGTTTTATCCCAAAATTGATCAACTTAGATCGTGTCAAGACAAAAATCTATTTGTGATTTGTTGTGCCTAAATTTTCAATTTTTGCCATTTATTTGAATAGTAACCTTTTAATAATTTCTTAGTTGCTTGTCAATGACCAATTTTTATATAGGATGGTAGACAGCCCTACAACCTTAATGATTGTTGTTCCCTTACCTTTTCAATTAGGACACTCTAGATTATTTGTGTGTTGATACCATAGTACCGTTTTGACCTAGAATGACCAGTGCACCTAGGTGAGACTTCCAACTGCTACGGTATACCCTGACCTTGTATACTATTCCTTCAAATTGCTTGATTTAGATAAATTTTCTTAAGACCTTGATTGTTGGGAAATAGGGACGTCACCCCATCTGTTGTAGATATATATAGGTTAGTCTTTGATGTGGGAATGTGTGTCTATAAACATGTAGCTTATGAGATTTATGAGAGATTATAGTATCAGCCTTGATAGGATGTACTAGTCTTTTGGTGAGTATAAATGTGTTATGAGAGATAGGGGCCTATATGTCTTAGTAATGCATCATTCCTATGGTAATAGAATATATTAATAGATGGTTAATCGGAAGATAATAGTTTGAGCATACCTATAGCCTATGATCAGTTCCTTTCCATCCTTAGTTAAGACCACATTAAAATAGGTCCAGTACCTTGGATATATGTTCCAGTCCATATTTTATTGAAGTTTCATTACCGTCGTACAGCAGAGCAGTATTGGAGGTATTCCTAGATTGACACTATCTAGATATCCGTTTATTATTCCAGTGTTAGGAAGTGTTACCTTAGATATTGGGTAGGTTAGAGGCTCTAGAAGGAGTACTATCGATCTTAAATTTCGAGGACAAAATTTTTCTAAGGTGGGTAGAGTTGTAGCACCCAGTTTCCCAAATGAGGATAATTTTAAAATTTTGTGTTTATAATTATTTTAATAATGATATTTAATTCATGATATAATTTTTGGTGATTTTAAATCATTTTAAAATTATTTAAATCAATGACTTGTGGTTTTGACGTTTTGCTAGTGAAACCCTAGAGACTGTTTGACCTAGAGCCTAACCATGTGATTATGATATTTTAATATCATTTTTGGCCTAAGAATATTTTTGCATTTGACCTCTTTGAATTATTTTGATATTATTTTATTATTTATGATATTGTTTTGGGGTTATTTGAGTCGGGTTCGAATTTCATCTCAATCTGACTTGTAATGGGGACCGGGGGTAGTTTGACTCTAGTGGGACCCACACACTAGTTAGACATGGCCCACATGATATTAATTTTAGTCCACATGATAGAAATATTTTAGTTAGAGGTTAGACTAATTATTATGGATAAGGTTAGTGTGATTAGAGACTTTAGAATGACTAATTTATCCCCAACCAATTAGCCCCTTCCTAATACTCATAGAATAGGTTAGTGGGAGCATTTTGGACCTTACCATAATAGGACAAATAGCCCCATATGGCCAGCCACTTTGGGAGAGGATAGGCTCAAGTTCATTTCATTATTCTCATCCACACTCTCTCTCTTGTTCTTCTCCAAATTTCTAGAGAGCAATCCCTAGCAATTTCTCCACCAAATCCTTCCATTTCGCCACCAAATCTTCTTCTTTCCTTCTCCATTCTAGCCAAGGAGGAAGCTACCCAAGTTTGGGAGGATTCAGAGCTCGTTCGTGTCCTTTTGGAATCTCTACGTGTCGGTGTCGCTCCGGGAAGGCTTTTCTTCGATTCGATCTACCGGGAGGTATAAATCCATTCTCCTTTTCATTTCCTCATGCATATAGGTCTATTTTTAACCCATAGGAATGACCCCCATGGTTATATCTCCATTCGTGTCCATTTGGAGGTCATAGGAGTGTCCTTTGTGTTGTGGTTGTGTCCATGTAGGAAAATCCCAAATTTGGACACACTATGTGTTGTTGTTATGTATGAATGAATTATTACATGTTTATTCTCATATTTTTGTATTGGAGATGTGTTCTATAGTGTCACATATATATATTAGTGTAGAGAGTGAGTTTTTGATATATTATGTTATATACTTGTGTTCTTTTGTCTCAAACTACCCAAATCCGTCATGATTTTTATCCACGTTTTTAATTTCAGCCTTAACTTAGAAATATCATAACTTCTAGCTCAAAACTCGGTTTAATCTTCCGTTTTTTTTAAAGAAGCGTATTGAAGTTAGCTTTCCAAAAACATGTATTAATAGGCCTAATTCTTTCTGTAACTTTCTGGAGAATTATTTGAGTGTCAGCTGTACGAAAGACAAACGCGTTCTCGGTGTTTTTGTGATTCCGGGAGTTTTCGGAAACGAAAATGCGATCTGTTTGAAGTTTCGGAAAGCTAACACATAGATCTATATCATAATTTAATACTAGAATTTAATTCATGCTGAGTTGGTACAATATTGATTATTAGTAGGAGTTACTATTCGGCATATGCATTTTGTGCACCCTTGTGTGTAATATAATGTTCCATTTGATTTTAACCTATGTTAATGTATATACATTATGTAACTAAATAGAGAATGCAAGCATGAGTAAATGGTTAAATAAATGATGTATGAGGTGTAAGTATCCTATCTAATGTAAGCATGTATAAGTATGGCTTGTAATGAATATATAGGTTCCATAGTATGTAATGTATGGTGCATATAGTAGTACAAGAGAATAAATGAATGATGAATGAATACAAGCATGAATGTAATGTAATAATAGATGTAATGTATGCAATATACAAGTTAATGAGATGTAATGTTCTATGTTAACACAAATCCTATATTACCTCATGTACCCCCATACACTATGTTGATACTATCACACTTGACACTTTGTTTACTTATACTTTGACACTCTTTGATATGTATACACTATGTATGCCCATTTAACCCTCACTTGCCCCTTTGCCATGTTCACATACACACACATAGCCTCTTAAATAAGTATTTATGAATATAGTTAACTTAGCTATGTATGTATATTATATATGTTAGCATATTGTGTTGTAATATATAAGTTTATATAACCATTTGAAATGCCATGATTATAGACCTAATATTGAATACCAATATATGTATGTGTATATATGTGTAGACATATATAGCGTAAAGTAATAGATTACCTAGTGTATATCCAATGTGAATTCTTGCCTATTTGAGTATTGAATAATTGCATGCTATATAGAGTTAGGTGTATGTTGGCTTGTATAGCCTTGTATTGATGTGTGCTTGCTAGGATAGTCTTGGTTAGGCCTAGTAAGACTTGCTGGGTTAGGACATGACCTAGTTTGACCTAGTTTGACTAGTGCAGTTGACCAGAGTTGACCAAGGGTTGACTTTGGCCTAGTTTGACCTAGATTCATGTAAAATGCATTGTAGTGCTTTATATAACCCTTCTGGACATGTTGTGACTTGTGCTGTTCTAATTAGGAGCCAGACACCTCTCCTCGGATAGTATCTTTACCTTGGACATTCAGATATCAGGTGAGTACATTCTCTGATCATTTCATATCTTGTTTAGGGTTATATTTCCTGCTTTAGATTACTTTACATGATGCTGACACATTGGAAACACGGATTAGTACTATATGGATCTTGTTGTGCGATGTTATCCCTTTAGCGGATACATCGGATATTCGTGTTCGTGTACTTTATCGTGAGCATCGTGTACTCCTTGTATTCGTGACATTCGTGTAAAAATCGTGTGAAATCGTGTATATTCATGTATTCACATGATCTCGTGTGCGACTATACTTCGTGTGTAATAACATATCATATCTAGATCCTTGTGTATTGATTGGGGCGGGGGAGTAGAAGTGGTTATGTAATCAATCAAGTAGATTACTCGTGTACAACCTCTGTAGATTACTCGTGTACAACATCATGCCGTTTACATAACCATCTTGTGCTCTGAATCACTAGTCACTGATAGTTCTCTATATAGTGTAGCTATTTACTTACAGTCTCTCTCTTTTTCATCATATTATTTCTTCAGATCCTGTATCTTACTCTCTAGCATATTTATATTTCCTAACCTGTTATGATATTGTTGAGATGTACTGTACTCGCTCCTGTCCTGACTGGACCTGTTGATAAATTTTACAGATAGCCTGGAGGTTGCCTGTTAGCCTAGAAGAGACATTAGAGGTTGTTTAGTTAGCTATTGTAAATTGTCTGGAGTTGTATTTGCTTTATGGATTACTGTATCTGAGTTTGAAGATTTGAGATGTATTTTTGGATTTGTGTATCTTAGACAATTAGATTTCTCTCTGTTGTACCTCTTTTGGATTTCATGTTTTATCTATCCTTATCATGCTCTACCTTAGATGTGATTGAGTCTGTATCTGCTATGTCACCCCCATTCGGGGAGTATAAACTGTTTAGCCTTATACTGTTAGATGCATGAGACCTAGGACAGCGTTCTACCGCCGACACTGCGGCGTAGGCTGGACGTACCCACTTCTCGTGCCCTAACTCTAGGGTGTGGGTCGTGACAGCTGGCTTGGTCACGTCTCATATCCGAAAAATGGGTACGGGTCGTGACAGGTTACCAAGGGAACAATGCAGCTAACAATTTCAAGCGCCTGAACCCTCCCTTATTTGACGGCAGCGAGGACGCGATTGCAGCTGATGCCTGGCTCCAGGACATTGAGATTATCTTGGGAGCAGCCAAGACTCCAGAGGAAGAGAAGGTGGTTGTAGTGTGCCTACAGTTATTGGACTTAGCCCGCACCTGATGGGCGATGTTAGCAGTTGGATTAGCGATGCATGTCCCATGGGGGATATTCAGTGACAAGTTTTAGATAAAGTACTTTAATGCAGTGGCTCGACATGATCTGCAGACGAGACTCGCCAATTTAAAGCAGATAAGCAGGACGGTCGATGGATATACGATCGAGTTTTCAAGACTGAGTCGGTTTGCTTCCACCTTGGTAGAAACCGAGTTGGACCGAGCCCAGCGGTTCCAGTAGGGACTCAAACTAGAGATTATTCTAGCGATGGAACAATTCGAGCATCAGACTTTTGATGCTGTCTTGAGGGCAGCTAGGAAGCACGAGTATACCTCACAGAAGATCGTGGACCGAATCGGAAACAGGAAGAGATCACATGGGCAGATGAGTATATCCTCAGCACTAGCCTCGGCAGCTAGGTCTTTGTCGATTGGAGTTCCCCGAAGGGCAAATTTAGTTACGTCTGTTCAGCATTCAACACCGACGTACCCTCAGCAACAGAAGCAGAAGTTGTCTTACGTAATGGGCTACAGTCATTGTGGAAAGCCAGGGCATTTAGTATCAGAATGCCACAGAGCACATGGATTGTGCTTGGCTTGTGGGGCACCGGACCACATGATAGGGTCCTATCCGAATAGAGTCAGTTCATCATCATCAAACCTAACCAGTCCATCAGTTAGGGGACCAGCACCAGTGCAGCAGCAACAACAACAATACCAGCCTCTGAGGCTATTATCGTCTCAAGCACAAGCCTTCCATCAGTAGAGACCCCAGCAGTATGCCCAGACCTAAGCTCAGATGTAGAATCGACAGAGAGGTTTCCAGCAGAGTGTCTTCCTTATGCCTTATGCCTTTTAATTCCTTGCTTGCATGAATGATTGCTTGATTGGTTGCTAGTCATAGATGGCTTGTGCCATCTCTAGCCTCCTGATTAAATACTGAGGACGAAATTCTTTTAAGGTGGGTAGAGTTGTCACTCCCGTTTTTTGTTATACGTATTTCCAGTATACTTATACGGATTTTGACCCATATTTTATTTTACTGTATTTTCGTATTTCTTTATGGCTTGCCTTGATGTATCTTGACTAGGGTTGACCTTGGTTTGGTTTGATCCAACTTGACTTTCTTTGGATGGCTTGGTTTGGTTTATTTTGATGGTTGGTTCAACATATTGAACCATCCCCTCTCTTTATAAAATCTAACCACCCCTTCTCTCTCTTTATTACTTCCATTCATTTCTTTACCTTCTTCTCCATTATTCTTCCACCAGCCTAGAGAGCTTAGATAAGTGTAATCTTGCTTCATGATGGATCTCAGATTTTATTGTTCTTTTATCTTCCCCTCTTGATTCTAAGCGACTTTAGAACTTGGAGTTCTTTGGTTATATGAAGGAATCTTTGTAGATCCAAGTTTGTGTCATTTTTGTTTTTCTTGGGTTTTGATCTATCAAACTTTATTATTTTTTCGCCTTGATTGTTCTATGTTGTAGAGAATTCGATTTTACTCAAAATGGACCTTTGAAAACACGGATTTCGAGTTATTTTGAGTAATTTATGGACTTTAGAAGTTCATGAGTACATGGCCATCTTTTTCAAATTTTCGGAGAAGATAAGCAGTTTGGTCACATGCAGTCCTACGGACCGCCTTGGTTCCGCTGACTACATGCATTCATACGGACCGCATGCATGCATCCTTGACCGCATGAACCCATTGACCGCATGAGACCTGCGGACCGCATGCATGCATCCTTGACTGCATGAACCCCTTGACCACATGAGTCCTGCAGACCGTATGCATGTATCCTTGACCGCATGAACCCCTTGACCGCATGAGTCCTACGGACCGCATGCATGTATCCTTGACCGCATGAACCCCTTAACCGCATATGGCCTGCGAACCGACTTGAGTCTGTGGACCACACACATGAATCCTTGACCGCATGTATTCTTAGCCGCATGCAGTCTCGCGGACCGCATGTTTGGGCCGCATGAGTCCTTGGACACATACAGTCCTACGGACCGCATGCCTTGGCTGCATGCTTTCTTTGCCCCCATGCCCTTGCCCTATGCATGTTCTTTTATTATTATATTATTTTATGTTTTAAATTGCTTCAATCTTGTACTCAACCAAACTTATGACTACCCGATTTTGATGATTGTGAATCTTGGGCATAACTTGTCTTAATTGAACCATGATCACGGCATGATCTCATGAACACGTTATAACAACATAACATGATAACTCTTAAATAGTGACCCGTCGTGGTGCACTCTTGACAAGCAACTTTGGCATGATAATTCTTGGTGGCGGTCTGTCGTGACGCACTCTTGACATGATAAGTAATCTTGATAGTGGCCCGCCGTGGCACACTCTTGACAAGTAATCTTAATAAGTAAGTCTAACATGTAATCTTGAATGCTGTTGTGATGACTATCTTGACATGCTGAATAATAACTCGTCTTGACACCGTGGGTGATTGTTCTTGAATGTGCTTGTATAAGCTACCAGTCTTATCTCTCATCATGTCTAGGACTTGCATCCCTGGTTACCACGGTCAGGGATTCATGCTGAACCTGACTAGGTTAATTACTAGATTGATCATAGTTCATATAGAGAGATATTTCCAGTTATAGGCGATCTCGTTATCTGGGCGCCTTGAGTGGACTTGTAGCCTGTCGTCGAGTAGGGCACACTTCCAGTCCACTGTCATGTGGGGCACTTCTTGAAACAAGTAATATGTACACTGTCATGTGTTGCACTCTAAGTCACCTAATAATTTTTGATAACTCTTACATGAACCTCGCTTGGATAACCTGGATAGCTGCAGGGCTTGTGACTACCGGAACATCTTATTGCATCTTGCTAGTAACTAGGCTTGTGATAACCCTAGTTAGTTAAAGTATCAAGCCGTACTCTTTGCTTGGCCGTGAATGTTGGATGGAGTCCAATCTTGTCTACTCTTGTCCAGATCCAGTGCATGGCTATCTTAGGACATGCTTGCTTACGCTTTACTCTTAGAAATAAATGGCTAGAGTCCTAATTTTGTTCAGGCGAAGGGTTACAACCCCGGTCCTTGTTTGGTTTAAGGATTGTAACCTGGCTTCCAGAATAGTTTCTCGTCCTCTCGTCATTTGTTGCCTTATTTGCATTTCATGTCTTCTTGTGATTATTTTTGTTTATGTTCTGACATGCTGGTTTTAGTTCTTAAGTGAAGTCTCCCTTGTGGCACTTGCTCTTTCTGGGGTTTGACCCAGCTGGTTTTGTATGGCCAGATTTCGGAGCAGCACCCGAAGATCTCCCAGCCTTCCAGCCAGATGGTGAACACTAGACGTAACCCTGGCAACGAGTGGGTTTTATTTTGCTCTCCCGCTCTATTGTAAAATTATTCTTTTGAGGCGTTTAGCCGCCAAGCAAGTGTTAGCTTGTGTTGAATACTTATATTTCTTGTCTGCCTAAGAGCTGTAACATGAATAACAAATCATAGGGTTGATCATGTATGACTGAAACTCTTGCTAGTCCTTACATTTTGTACGACTAGCTTCACGATCATCTGTATATGAAATGTATGGGATGCCTTACTATTGAATATCTGATGGTCTAACATCTTGTAACTAATATTACTTGCTTGAGATTGAGACACTAGACTTGTTCTTGCCCATAAGAGACTAATGGCTTGTAGATAAACCCTCATGCATCTTGACAGTCGTGACCGTATATCGAGGTGGTTTACACTTCTATATACGTAGCTGGCTGTATCTGCCTCCGCTCTTCAGTATTCTGGATCTGGGGCGTGATAATTGATGTGCAGGGCTCGGAGAGAGCTACTGCAGGTGGCAGCATGCTTTAGCCTTGCATTTGCAGCAGGGGATGCCCTGGCTTTATTTTATTAGTGGATAGGCCAATTGGCCTATCTCAGTAGCATTGGCATTAGGCCTTAGTCACTTGGCCCTTGGCTAAGTACCATACTAACATAGACAGTGTCAATGAGTGTCATATTTCAGTGTGTGACTGTGTTTAGAAGAGTGTCTTAGTGTATAGTGTCATTAGTGAGCCAAATCACTGAGGATTTAGTATGTATCAGAGAGTATCAGATAAGGGGGTTCCCTACAGCAGGAAATGAACATGGCCACTGCATAGAGTAGTGCAGGCCTGGGACAGGCCATAGGCATTGGTATAGCCACTTAGAGCAGTGACATTTGGCTACTGCAGGGCTTTAGGCCATTTTGGACAGGAAGAGTATTGGCCAGGAATTTGCCACTATTTTGGGAGCTCGGGCTTGGCTATTGGCATGTGTTCAGAATTAGTGAGGGAGTGAGTGTCAATTCAAGTATCTCAGTGTATTTGAGTTAGTGTCTAAGTGAATGTGAGTAGTTAATGTATCAGTTAGTTCCTATTTTAGTGTACCGGTTAGTTTCTATTCTTGAGTATCAGTATTTCCTATTTTTAGTGTATCCTATAGTTAAAAAAGTGACAGTGTATCAAGAAAAGAGGGGTGGAGTGAATAAGGGAGCTGAGAAGTATACATATGTGAGTGTATCCAATGTATATATATATATATATATATATATATATATATATATATATATATATATATGTGTGTGTGTGTGTGTGTGTGTGTGTGTGTGTGTGTGTGTGTCTCAGGGTCATATATATATATATATATATATATATATATATATATATATATATATATATATATATATATATATATATATATATATATATATATATATATATATATATATCCATGAATAGGTGTTGATACCAGATTTGGTAGTATGTAGGGGACATGAATGTAAGAGGGAATATGACAGCAGGCCAATTGGTCATAAATAAGGGTTGGAGGAGTTCGTGTGTTGCTAATAGCAGTAGGTAGGTAGGGGTTCCTGTCCAATAGAGGATAGGCAGTAATGGCTAGGGCAATTGGCCACTATCTAAGGCATGGTATGTGTGCATGTAAGAGTGAGTGTATCAGTTTATGACTGTGAGTGAGAGGGTGATAGGTAATCAGTTGGGACTATATGTGCGATGTAGAGAGAGCCATCAGTAGCATGGGATTAGAAAATTCTTCCCTGTACAGTTCATTAAGATGGGAAGTTAGGGTAAAGGGTTTGTTAGTAAGGTAGATAGTGCATATGAATAGGTACTAAGCTTTTACTTAACCATAGGCTACATGCAAATCTTAGCATAGGTATTACTAGGCAAGGAGGACCTGTGCTTGGCCAATAGGCCAGTATAGTCCTGACAACATAGGTTGGGGGCTAACTTAAATAGGTAATGCATCTTGAGTAGGTAATTAAGAAATTAACTACAATAGGTTATGTGGGTAGGTAAGGGAGAGTTGCCTAAGTAGAGGTAATAGGCATTGAGGGTATGGACATCCATGAGACTGTAGATAGTGTGGTAGGGTAAGGTAATATCATTCATAGGTAACAAGGTAATATAATGATAGTCTACCTAATATAGATAGTGGGTAATATATTTTATGAGGGTAATATAAAGATAGATAGATAGGTAATGGGATTTAGGCATTGTCTATATACTTGAAATGGGTTAACCTAACCTAGATTGACTAACCAGATTTGACTAATTGACCAAAAGTCAACTGTAAGTCAAATTTGACCTAGACTTGACCTAAATTGCATACCACACACTAGAGAACCATGTTTAACTATATTAAACACCATTTAACGTATGTATGTCATATATAGGTCTTTGTGACTCCACTTTGGGTCTCGATTTACATTTATTGTTCTAGACCGCAGGCAAGTACATTTTTTCATAGTTTACATTATTTGATTACCACTATAATTCAAGTATTTAGAAATATTACTTATGATTCTTGACACGATGGTACACGAATTGGTATTGTCATTGGATCTTCAGTCATGAGATGTTACCTTATTTCATCGCAATGGTTTCGGATACTATCATCGTTGGTATTGGATACCATTGGATAATATTGGATAACACTGGAATACATTGGTTAATAACGTGTTATGGTTGGATCCATCGTATCAGCTGGAATGAGAGAAATACTAGTTAGATATGTGATCAAGAACTATTGGCAAGTAGTGTAAATCATTGGCTACTAGCTATCATACACTTCACGTATGGTTGAGCTAGCCTTCCTTAGTGTAAATCATTGAATCTCTCAAACCGATCACATATCTAATTTGGTATTCCAAAACACATTGTCTATTATATTTTCATATTCAGTTCACCAGCTACATTGTTCTATCCTTGATATGGTAGTTCCTCTTCTATTATTTGTTCGCACATATTACATTTTAGATTATATTGCCTGTCTCTTTCCATTATACTATTGTCTCAGACATGTTTTCTTCATCGTAAATAGCCTTCTCTTTATCACTGCTTTATAGTTTTTGTCAATTAATTGGAACTGCTATTTGGATTGTACTTCGCTCTAATCCTGATTGGATAATATTTTTTCAGAGTATTTAGAGAACTGACGACCATTCCCAGGATATTTGCTTTGGAGCCGATGCTCGCTGAGGGTATGGCCTTTAGTAGCGTTTTAGCTAGTAGCTAGGGTTATTGGACCTTGTCTCCAGATTATGAGTTTGAGATATTATACTTATTCAGGACATGTACTAAATTGACTTAAGACTTCTCGACCTTTTGTGTTGTGATTTATGTTGCTTTTAATTTTATCTTCTTTATCATCTATCCAGATATCGTGCTTGTTCTTCCTTTAGAACTTGTGATTGAGATATATATTTCATATGTCATGTTATTCCTCCATACGGAGATGACAGGTTACATTTCATATTGTTAGTTTTTAGATAGTATAGACAACCTTTATAGCGTTCTATCGCCGACACTATGACGTAGGCTGGACTTATCCATGTCCTCGTGCCCCTAAGCATGGTGCAGGTCGCGACAATGGTTATAACACAGTGATGTCTTGTAGCCTTAGAGATTGGAGAATGAAACTGAGAAACAGATCCTTGTTCTTTTCTAGTCATGTCTTATTCTTGTCTTGTATTGTTTCTATCTTGTCTTGTCTATGTTTCACTTGTGCTAGTGAATGACTAGAGGCTGTGCTGTTTAGGAAATGCTCTGCAACTCAGTCATTGTTTGGTTACGGTTTGTTGATCGGATCTAGAGTAGTCACTACATTCTCTAGTTACTTGTCGCCCTATCATGTACTTACATGCTACTTTTGTTTACTTTAGATGATCATATGTACATGCTCACATGTTCATGTTTATTAACATGTTACCATTTTTCTTTCATGCTTTTTAAGGTACCTATACTTTATTTTTGGTTGTTTATATTGCCTTTCCTTCTATCTTTATTATGCTTGCTAGTTTTTAGTTCATAGTTGGCTTTCTTTGTGGTATTTACGATCTAGGGTCTGACCCCATTGGTTTTGTTTGGTCAGATCTAGTAGCGGAATCAGAGGATCTATGGTTAGTGGGTGTTCTTTTCCTCTTACCCACTAGTTTATGTATTTTTTATAGTGTTTAACCACGAAGTACGTGTTTAGAACATGTTTTGGACGTTGACATCTAACCTACGAGCATATCATGATTTGTATATTTTATATTGCAGCTAAAGCTGATAATGTATGACTTATACTTTCGCTAGTTATTCATTTTGTATTACTTTCATGATCATCTATATACTATTGTTTGGGATGCTTTACTGTCTTATATGTCCGATGATCATACTTCTTGTACTTTACTTATTTGTCTCTTATTGAGATATCTAGGATTTGCTTGACCTAATTATGACTATTTAATTGTAGAGTAACTCGCATGTCTCTATAGTCGTGATCATATCTCGGGGTACTGGAGTACTTTGTTATACGTACGTAGCTAGCCTAGTTCTGTCCCTACTTAATTCTAGTTTTGGGACGTGACAAACATGAACTCTATCGCAGGACGACATGCATGGAGTCCCGTTGAGGAGCCATGGGGTCAACACCCCTCATCAGCCTAGATGGGGAGAATGTTGGGGTCCAGCCTCGATTCGAGTTGCCTGCAAGGATAATATGGGCATCGTGAAGTGTCGTCAGGAGTCGTACGCAGAGTTATGTTGAGAATTGACCGAGTTCGATCCGAATTCGATCAGAACTCTGTTATGTTCTAACAAAACATGTTGGCCTAGGCTGGCCGAGTTCGCTCGGTGTCGGTTTATCGGGAAACATCACTAGTATGGGCCCCAAATCGACATCCAATATCCAAATTTCGATGTTCAAGATAAGTGATAGATTATTTTAGGATTTTTCTAAAACCTTAAATAAGTTTTATATATATATATATATATATATATATATATATATATATATATATATTTAGGGTGATTGGCATGACAAGCTTAATACTGGAGATTCATGGTACATGTTCAAAGAAAAACTAAGAGAAACTCTGTACTTTACTCTTAGGGTTTGGCGTTCGAGATAGTTGGAAGAGATATGTTCGAAAAAATGACTTCTTTTTAAGGGAGATCACTACGGGGTTGGGTGAGTGATTTTATTGTAATCTCCTTGTTTCTTCTTGATTTGGGTGAGAGAATTGAACGTTTGGACAAAGGGTTCAATATGTTTGTATTCAATTTTGTATAATTTGGGAGTTATAAAGATTGAAATTTGTCCAGGTGACGTAGTCACCAAAATTATTGTGTTTGTTCTGTCTTGGCATTTTGTTAGTATTTGTTTTTTTATCTTCAGGTAGGTTGGCATCGCTTCAACGTGACCGTGTCTGTGACCAACTTCAGTTTAGGTCACACCACTGTGAACCACAATTCTGTCCTCTTCTCCGTCAGCTCGGTTTTTCAGCTTTTGAGAAGATGTGGAAAACCAACATTTGGAGAGACCCTACGAGGACAGAAACTGTATTTCAAAATTGTCCTTCTAATCTTGATGAACTAAACAGGAGACAAGAAGGATTTGCTTCCATTTTCAAAGTGAAAGTCAAATCCTCCTCCTCTCTGTTACCATAGAAGCCCATCTTGACATAAAAAACAACCTATGAAAGTGAATATGCTCTCTGTTTATGTGAAAGTAATGAAGGCTCGAGTTTTTGGGTTCTAACCCTTCGGACAAACTTTCTAAGCAATCAAACACAACTTTTCTCTGATTGGAATGTGAACAATGCTTCAGATTAAAGGAAGAAGATCTACCCCATTTAAATGCATTCTTTCGGATATCTTTGGTTCGCTTCACGCAAAAATAAAAATAAAAATAAAAATTAAATATTTTTAAAATTCTAAAATTCTAAAATACATATTATTTTTTTGTAAAATTTTATGTAAATATATTTTTATGTTTTTGGTCCCTTACTATTTAATTATGTATCCTGTACAATCTATGACACATGAATACGAACACTACATAATTTAGACAATATCTACGAAAGTCAGAACGACGTGTTATGTTCTAGAAAATAAAGAGCATATTTGTAGAGACTAAAGAGTATATTTTGAAATATTTATGTTATGTACGGTACATATTTGACACGTACCACATATATAGATGTCAAAATGTGGGTGTTTTGTTAGATATTCTTGAATTTTTTCCGGACAACTACATGAATTTTTTATGTTAGCCTAATGTAACAATTTTTTTTTGTACAACATAACTTTATAAATTACTCTGAAAATTGTTCGTGGGATTGTAGCTTATTAGGTACACCGAGAGATCCCGTGGGTATAGATACCATTCGGATCGAAAACACTAAGTTGTCCGTGGTCTTGGCCCGCGGGATGTGACTGCGGACAACGTGTCACAAAGACACTGGACTCCCCCCGTTAACGTGGGGCCCGCCCACCAAAATAAATCAATAAGAGAGTGCCACGTGGACCGCGGACCAAAACTGTAGGTCAAAACTACGGTCAACGTAGCATGACTCCATTGGGGCCCCTTTAGACGTTGTTCGTCAGTCCGGAGAAGAGGATACTGAAAAGAAAAATTACTCTGAAAACTTGAATGGAAAAGGATTTTTTTTTATTTTTAAAAGGACAATTTTTGTACACAGACTGCTCTGTAACTCTTAATATTGTTCTGTATATCGTTACTTCCTAACAAAGTCACTACTGATGTCGAACCAGATCTCCTCGAACACACCGACGATGACGTGGTGGTACTCGTTCGAGTTCAGCGACAGGTAGCAAGCGAGGAGGTCCTCGAGCTCGTTGGAGGAGCTGAGGCCGTTCTCCACGATCATCTCCATCATCGACTCCCTGAAGTCGCTCCTCGGGTCCGAGGTCGACTTCACCACCGCGAAGCTCTCCGACAGCCCGCTCTTCTTGCGGACGACGCGGACCTTCTCGGCCGCCGCCGACGACGTCCGTGTCCGGGTCCTGGGAGAAGTACTCGACGTCCTCATGCGGAGCCTGCGGATTGCGGGTGCCGCTTTCTTAGGTTTGACGTCGACAGTAGTTTCTTCTGCAGCAGTCTGTACCTTTTTGGCTGGTTTAGTGATGATAGAAGGGAGCTCAAGCTCGAGCTCGAGGTCGAGCTGGGAGAAGGCGGCGGCCGTGACATCGTTCTTGGTACTAATGCAGTAGGAGGAGTGGACGTCTGAGTCGGAGTCGGATACTGAGCCTCGGCAGCTGGAGGAGATGGAGAGGGAGGAGGAGGAGGACGAGGTGGTGGAGGAGGTGATGATGGCGGGGATCATTCTGCGGGGCTGCTTGTGGGTGGTGGATTTTCTCGGGGAGTCGAAGGGGAAGTGGGTGTCGAAGGCCTTCGGGTGGAGTGGGGAAGAGAAGTCTCTGTTGGGGATGAGGGGCTGCAGCAGGTGATGGTTTGGAGGAGCCTGAGCCTGGGGGTTTGTTGTTTTCTTGGTGGGCATGGGCTGGTTTCTTTGTGGTTGGCTCAGCTTGTTGAACCAGGCATTGGGCATCATGTCTGATAATCTCAACCTATGGTTGCCCATCTCTAGATAGTAGTAGTAGAAAGAACAGAAGAAGAAGAAGGTGTTTGTATCTTTCTATTGGCTTACAAGAGAAGTTTAGAAGACAAACTTTCCACACACAATCTCTCTCTCTCTCTCTCTTTTTCTCTTTGAAACCACAAAAGTACTTTTGGAAGAAGAGGTGTGCGAGAAGAAGTCTTGTTGCGGGGAATAAATAGGAGGAGGAGGAGGGTGTTTTGGTGGTGGAAATGAAATGTGACAATATTGTGATTGTGGGGTCAACTTATAAAAGTATAGATTAGAGTGAGTCCAAATTTCTGTAGTCAAAATGTCGTTGGATAAGAGGTCTCGTGAACTGAGAATAGAGGTGGGCTCGGACCGGACTTAAATTTTATGGGGCTGGTTTGGACCCGTTAATTGGCGGAACAAAATAGGACGGGTCCAAAAAATATTAGAACCGGAACAGGTTCTATCCGTTCGAAACGGGTCCAAACTCGGCCGTCCAAAAAAAGTTTTAAAAATTCTAGAATAGTAAACATTTACATATGTTCTATTATCTATAAGAACAAAACAAGTCTTATGTCTTCCCAAATTTCTAAAATTTGTTTACTAAACAATAACTTGTTCTATTATCTATAAACTATAATAGCAAAAAAATTTAAAATTGATTTAAAAAATACATACCCTTAGAAACGGGTCGGTCCGGGGTTCCGTTTATTTTGAAAATAGGACCCGTCCCGTTAGTATCACACGACTCGTCCCGTTTAAATTTCAAATTTTAGGAACCGACTTGTTTGGACATTTTACGGTTCGGACGGGATCGGAACCGCGAATCTTGGAACCGTATGCCCACCCCTAGCTGAGAGCATCATTACTCGATTGTGCTCAAAATTTTATTTTAAGGTTCAAAATTTTAAAAATAAATAAATGTAGAATGTGTTAAATTGTATTAAAATAGTAAAAAAATGATAAAGTGAGTTCTAATTCTAAATATCGTATGGTCAAAAATTGATGTAAATTTTTTTTTTTAAAATCTAGAAACTAGAAAGTGGGGTCGAAAATGGAGTTACTATTCTACAAAATGAGTTTCTACAATATAGAATCTAGAAATTGAGAGGCCTAAGCCTTAGGTCCGAAGAATGAAATAGGACCGAAAATCTGAAAACTGAAAATCAGAATAGAATTTGCTATTCAACCAAATGAGTTTCAAATTTCTGAATATTGAAATTGGAACCGGTGACGAGCCTTACTAATGCTGCTCTGATAAACTAGATAGAATGCCGTGTGTAAATCATGTTCAAATAGGGGAGTACGAGACTTTAGGCCAGGTATCAACTACGAGATCGTGCAAAATCTTGTATAACCAAGTCAACCTATCCGTATGGAGTACGAGATATTGAATGCAGAATGTTGAGAGTTCGATTAGTGTTTGTTGTAACAGTCGGATTAAAAAATGTTAATTGGTCGCCGTTCAACTCAAATTTCATGGACATATCAATCTCGATGCAGCAAGGAGTTTGTGAGACGATTGATCCATTGTGATATAATTCCAAACAAAATCTTGGGTTAAACACAACAAAAACCACCCATCCTAAAGCTACATTTAGTTCGTGAAATCAGAATCATGAAAAAAAAAAGTTATTTATTTTCTGTATTTAAATATCACAGGAGAGAAGTAGAAAAGAGAAATAGTTTTCAAAAGAAAAAAAATTATAGAGAGAATGTTCTCATCCATATAAGGATTCATTTATCTCCCAATTTATGTCCGGATTATATTTGTTCAAAAATATATTCTGACTATATATATTTCTTGTATTTTCAAATACCAAATAAATAATGTCCTATAAAGAGCAAATTTTAATTTCTTTTTCCTTCTCTTTCCGCGAACCAATGGCAATGGACACATCAGACCTTAGAAGGAAAATAGGAACGAGGAAGGTGGGTTAGGAAAGAACCAAAAGAAAAAGAAAAAGAATTGGAACGAGGAAGGTGGGTTAGGAAAGAACCAAATGAAAAAAGAAATAGAATAGGAACGAGGAAGGTGGGTTGGGTGTTGTCCTTCCATCAACATTGTTGTGGATTAGTGATGGATGTGATCATGACAAGGAAACAAGCAGGCTTTTATCTATACATGAAAGTTTAGGTCTTATATATGACACCATTAAGTTTTATAATTAGTTATACAGTTGTGTCGGGACAAGAGGTCGGACACCTAATGCATGCATCCACCACACCAACCGTGTGGTAGCCCATGCCCTTGTAGGCACCATCGGAAAGGCATCTTGGTGTTCGGTGTCGGCGCTAATTAAATACGGAAAGATTATGATCTTCCCGACAACTCCTCCTTCCTCGTCGCCGCTTGGCGCCAGTATGCACGTGCTTGATTCGTGTGGGTGTGATGGGTGCCGTCGTCCCAGTCACACTGATCGGCCTGTTATGAATCTTGCACCGACAGTAAGACCATGTTCTTAATTTTTTTATTTTTTTTGACATTTCCAAACATATGAAAGAAAAAAATAATAAGAATTGTAATTTTTCAAATGAAAAAAAATACCAAAAAATTGATTCTTTTCATTCCTTTCTGCAAACAAACAAGCCATTGTGAATATGATCTTGCCACATAGAAAATACATTATCTTATGTCTCATGCCACATAGGAATCATATCATGTTATTAGACATTAGGGTTGGAGATGCTCTTAGGCCTGTTTGGTAGCTCTGAATTTGAACAGATTTTTGAATTTGGGTCTGGAGAGAGAATTGGAAGTATGCTTTTACTTCTCCGCATACTTCTTGTCCCTTTGCATTTGAGTCTCTTCCACTTTCTTATTTTTTTTTCTTGAATGTTACTGAATTTTAGGGAAGGATACTCCTGACTCTCCCGCCTAAGAATATTCTTGACTTTCCACAGGTGTTCTAGCCAAGGTCGTGATCTTATTTATTCTTTCAAAGATAATTTGCTTTTGGATCGTCCTTTGCTACTTTTGACAAAAAAATTCATTTGTTATGTATTACTTCTCATTTAAAATGGTTGGTAGTGAATTTGTCTCCGCCCAATGACTTGAACATGACAATTCATAGTAGATTTATGATATCATTATTCTTTTATTTTGTGGATAAAATTTAGTGTGCTATGCTAATACTACATTTACATATTATGTATATTTATTATACGGCTGGCATGTCTAGGTGTCTAGTCCTACGTATTTTGAGACTGGAACGTGACATATTTTGGTGGTGGCTCATGCAGGTCCAACGAATAAATTGTTTGGTTACATAACTGTACCAAGTAAGCCTGCATATATCATTAGAGTCTAGGATTTCATCCACATACTTGACCTCCTTCTTTGATTCTATTTTTCGAACTCTCGCTTGACTACCTTGATTTGCATTTCGTTTGATCCTTTTCTATCGTAAATCTTAGCTTTTTCCTTCGTGCTTGATAGAGGTTAGGAAGATGACTCGTGCTAGCTATATATGTTCCATTGATTCAATTACACTACTAGTTGAACTCTTATAAGTTGAGTAGAATGCCTCACCATCTACCGGCCCATTGTCCTTTCGATCCATTAGTGATATATAATTGAATGACGTTAATAGGTTTACCTAGACTATAGAGTTTAGAGGTCCCTAACCCATTTGGCGCAAACATCAGACGAGACTTAGATTTTAAGAAACATGAACTATTTATGCTTTCTTTCATCATTATCTCACATTCTTATTTTGGACTATCTTGACTAATGCTGCTATTTTAGCCTAGTTTTGCAAGTTTATTCTTTATTGAGCTTGTTCAAGACATATATTTATTGTGGGAGCTCCCACTAACATATTGTTTAATTAGAATCAGTGTATTATGGTCTGATCAACCATAGTGTACTTGGCTCGCTTTTTAGTATGATTATTTTACGTGGATTGAGATATAGTTGACCTAGCTTATTAGACAAATATACTTGTCCGCTAGGATCTCATCCGCGTCTGTCTTGTAACTCTCTTTTGAACTATTCAATCGTCTTCAAATTTGGTATTTGCATTCAATCACATCTTGTAAGCCCCTAATTTTTTCAAATTTTTTAAAACTAGTGTTAATTAATTACTAAATATCATTATTGGTTTTAAAATAATTTAATATGATTTTAGAAATTTTCTAGAATTTTTAAATGAATTTTAAATGAATTTTAAATAAGTTTTAAATACAAAAATATTGATTTGTAATTTTCTAAAATGTTTTAATTGATTTTTGTAATTAATTAGATTGTTTAAATATCAATTTGTAATTTACTTAAATGTTAATATATCAATTTTGCAATTTTTAAAATTGTTTTAATGTGGTTTTGTAATTGTACAATTGTTTTTATAACAGTTTGCAAATTATGAATTGTTTATGCAAATTATAATTTGCATTTAGTTACAGCGGGGACCTATTTGTAATTCCTAAAAATCCTAAGGACCTAAGTGTAAAACCCTAACCCTAACTGCCCCCGACGACCAGCCACGTCGCCGGCGACCGACCGACCTACTTTTCCGCCTTCCCCGGCCAATCCACCGCCCTAAAGACCCTATATAAACTCCCCCTCTCCCCCTGAATCAAACCCTAACCCTAACCGACCACCCCAACCCCCTTTCTTCCCCGACGAACCCCAAACCCTAGCTCTACTCCGGCGAGCCCCCGTCCAGCCCCTACACCGAGCACCACCGCCCGCAACCACCACCATCAGACGCGTCGCGCTGAGCCGCGTCCAGCGCCACCGCAGCGCCTTGACCACGACGCCGGAACAGGCCGATCGCCACCCCGACTTCCACCGCTACGACCGGACACGTGAGTGACTGTGTGATTCTCGTGTCGTATGTGTCCAAGTTTTGGGTAAGTGGTTCGCCTAGGCACGACGAGTTCAGCACGGTGCTCGGACACGTGCGTATCGTGTCCTGGGACTGTGCATGGCCTTCGACACGATAATACCTGTGTCCGGAACTGTCTGGACACAGGACGTATTTTTTATTATTATTTATTAATCTAACCTAATCAGAATATAACTAAACCAAACCCTATTCCTAACAAAGCGGGCCGCTGGCCCACTGGCCAGCGCGCTGGGACTAAGACCCCCCCCCCGCTGGACAGGGTTCGAGCCCCTCCTCCTTTCCTTCTGTTTTCTTTTCTCTTTTCTTTTTCTTTTCTTTTTCTTTTTAATATATTTATATTTATATATATATGTATATATATATATATATATATATATATATATTAGTATATATAAATATATGTATATACTGTATTTTACAGTATTATATACATATGTATATATATTTTATAATTAGTAAATTTTGTGTATATATATGTATATATCTTGATGTATATATATATTAATATATATATATATATATATATATATATATATATATACACCTTATTATTAAAATATTTTTCCTATATATATGTATATATATTTATACATATATATATTTGTACTCTATAAATTAAGTATTTTCCTTACAAATATATATGTACTTTTAACACATGTAATTATATTTTTCACTATGCATAACTTTGCCCTATTAAAATATTAATAATTATTTTGTACTTTTACCAAATTGTATTTTATTGTATTTAAATTACTGCAACCATTTGATGTCCAAGCCTAGCATGGGTATTTGGGCTCAAATGTGTTTTCACACATTCAAGACCTGTACAAGTCATATTGGACTTGATTCATGGCCTTGGGTCCTGTATTTGAACTTTGGTTCAAATTATATACATGGACAAAATACGCAGATAATTAATCATTATTGTGCATTACTGTTTTTGAATTTCTAAAAATACTTAGAGTGTTGCTAAAATTATGGAAAAAATAGTTTTTAGATACTTTGTTAAGTTGATCAATTTAGTATAATTTTTGTAGTATTTAAATTACTGTTTTGCCACTAGTTTGGCATATGAAACCAAAAGTCATTTTCTGTATACTTAGGAAAACTGATTTTTATAAAATATTTGTACTGGTTAATAAATTCCAGAAAAATTATAATAAATTTCTATGATTAACAAGGATCACTTTGGTACTTTACTTTAAGAAAAACTAGGCTTTTTCCCTATCTCTAATATTGTTAGAACACAATAGTTTTTTGATTTATTTATTGATTAATTACGACTTGTAGCTTTTTATGTTATTTGCAGTTTTAGTCGTGTTGAACCCCATCCCTCACTAGTGTAAAGACCCTGGAAAGTTAGTTAACATAGTGTGTCACCCCCCACATTGGTCTCCTATGCCAAGTCATCATTTTGGCTAGGTGCCCAGTCACAAGTCGTGTTTTCACCAGTTAGTGTCTTAGCGTTCTAGCTTAGTGTAAAAAGCTAAGTTTATTATATTTATTGCTACAGTGACGAGTTACCGGACATCTATAGCACATTTATCGCAGCTTGTTTTGCTTTGCTAGAGGCAAGTACTTTCTACGAACTTTACATATTGTCACATAAATGAACTGCAAAACCCACCATGTTAAATGCTGATCCTTGGGGTAGCAAGTTAAAACATCACATGTTGTAATTTCCATTACTACCATGCTTAGACAGTTTCTTTGTATCTCTCACATGATTAGAGTATGGGTTATGGGAAAACTGATAGTAGAGTACGTGATCATGCCCCCCCTATATAGTACCGAGCAAAGTTTCATTTTATATGTTACGGCGCCGTAGGCCTTACTTACCAAGGCAGATTTGTGCGTATGTACATCTCTCGCCCTATCACTTGTACGAAAGTACATTTTATTATGTGCCACAGCACATTGTATACCTATTGACCGATCACGTACCCGCTACAGTTTTAAACATTACATATACATCTGTCTTTATGACATATGTATCCTTGCCATGATAGATTGCGTGATGCCATGTTTCCAGTTATTTCTTCTATGTTCATTACCATGTTTCATATGCTAGTTTGCTAGAAAACAGTACTTGCTCCCGTCCTGACAGGATAACGTTGTAGGTATACTTACTGAGGAGGAGTTACTCTGTGACTCATACTATAGAGTTACTACCGAGGACCCGGCTCTGCTTTACGAGGATGTTCCTGCGGGGAGACTCGTCTAGTTTGCTTAGCTACTTGGGATACTTAGTGTAGTCATGTATTAGACTCTATCATTTTGTAACTGGACATGTATCCAGTTTTACATTTCAGACTTGTACTTTGGACTTATTTCTATATATGAGACGACTTTTGTGTTTGGAGCATTTATGATTCTTCTTCACTTATAGAATTGTTAGCACATTTAGTCTTATCTTGTTATCTCTAAGAACAGCTTACTGCGCTTTATCTTAAGCGTAGGCTGGACATGGCTCGGCCCGGCCCAACAATTTGGATAACGGGTCGTGACACATCTCCCTTGAACTCTTTTTTTTTTATCTTTACCTATTTCAGAAAGACAAACGCCATGCTTGAAGGTAGCTAGGCACAAAGTATTTTCTTAGTTTTCCATACCACCTATGGACATGATAATTGTATATACATAAGTGTAGTTAATCATCGACCAAACTATATGACTATATCTTTATCTCGAGTTACTCACCATTTCTCTCAAACTTTAGATCTACGATCATCACCGTCTAATCGCTTGAAACTTGAACATGATTAGAATCGTTCCTTGATCGTACCCCCACCTAGGAGACTATCTTCTCTCTAGAAATCATGTCTTTCGAGTCTTTAATTATTTTCATCTTGATTCTTAACCCTTAATACACTTTACTTTGTGCGTAACTAGAAACACTTATTCCTTACCCAAATCCTGCCACGATCATTAAGTCTATTCATATTTTTCCTCCCAATTGAATTGCTTCACTCATTGAGAATTTTTTCCTTAAATTCCTTCATGGTTCGTACAACCTTGTTCTTAATATATTCACTTTGTGCGAAAAGAAGAAGCGGAGCATGACACCCTTCGGTTAGAACGAGACTAGATTAGAAAACCCCATATAAAAGATTGATGGTATAGTTGGTTATGATGATTACACGATTACGAGGTATAAGATTGGACATAAGTTCAAATATGTGATCAGTGTTCTTATATGGAATTTAGAAATATGATATGGTGTTTTGATATGATAAAATAATCGAAGGAGATTAGACAAGATAAGAAAATTTTCATGTGATAATGAAGTATATATGGATTTTGATTAATTTTCGAGGTTCATGGGATATGGAAGTGGACAAATTTCTAAGCTTTGGTGTTAAAAAAATTATATTTTTATGATGAATATGAATTTCATGACTAAGATAGAGTTTGATTTTTTTTTCGACTAAATTAATTGAAGGTTTATTGAATTTCAAGTTCCAACGAAACTTAGTTTGAGGAAAAATATATAGATAGACATGTTGAAAGATAAGAGATTCATAGTTTTGACTTATTGAATTTCTATTATGACATATAGGATTCAAATTATAATTAAGGAGTTTGAAAACTTTGCGAAATTTATTATTTATGAAATATAAACTGAAGAGAAATAAATGAAGAGTTGAGTATTGAAGGTCGTTGATGATTTTGTTAAACTGCAAAACTATGACGAAATCAATGCAAAGTTAAAATTTTAATATTTGATGTTGAAGAAGTTATTACCAATTTTCGAGATATACATTCATAGGATCGATGTTATTGTAAATTAGACGTTTATGGGTGTCACGACCTGCACCCGGAGTAGGGCACGAGTGCATGACAGCGTCCCAGCCTACACCGTAGAAATGACGTAGAACGCTGTCTAGGTCTACTATCTAACAACAGATATAATATCAAAACCTGTCGAGAAGGGTAAACTCTGAACGGAGGACAAGCAATGATAATATAATATACTCAATCACAAATTCTAAGAAGGAAAGATGGTACTGAAAGATAAAGACAACAAGGTATAAAAATATCAACCAGGAGATCCAACACAGAATGATACAAGTCCAAAGTATCTGAGTCAACAATCTCTCTAATACAAAAATACTAAAATAATAACAAGCCAGAATATAATATGGAGACAAAGTCCAGTACTAAACTAAACTAGCTAAGCTACACTAATGCCTCATCGGCTGGAGCTAACCCCTGCTGAACTAGGGTCTCCAAGTCTAAGCCAACTATGTCATTGGGACCGTAGTAGGTAGGACACTCATCCTCATCATCATCTGTAAAATTTGTTAACATATCCAATCAGGATGGAACGAGCACAAAACTCCAATAACAGTTCTAGTTAGACGATATTGAAAATATAGCAGTTAATAGAGAGAATATACAAGATAAAGTGGTACGTACATGGATCATGGTAAGGCATATCAAGACTGTAAATGAATGTAAGATCAAGAGAACAGTATATGTCATGTGCAGGAATCATGAACTACTCTATGTGAGTTTAGTACTAGTATCAACATGTGATCGACTTAGGAACTTGCACAAAAAAATGGCATGGCTAATCATACGTGCGGTATATGATTAACACTCACAGAAAAAAATGATATCTTGCACAGGAAGGATTTGATCACATATATACGCTAATACCTCCCCCCCTGACTAGTATAGTGGATCCAACCATGACACGTCATGACACGTATTCTCTGAGAAGGTCGCGAGCCTTCACGGGAATCGTGTCTATACAATGCACAAGGAACAAGAAAAAACTTGCACAAGATATACCAAGGAATACAAGTAATAACATCTCATGACGGGATTCAGACAAATGCTAATCTGTATGAATAATGTGCCAAGAGAACAAGGATATCTATACTAAATATAGGAAACATAGACGATATCATAGAACAGAAATACTATCAGAGAATGTACTCTCCTGAGTTCCGGTGGAAATATGTCAACAGTGTAATCTGGCTCAGAATGAAGTCACAGACCTAAAGATGAGATATGCATGAGTTAATTAGGGTTTAACAGTGTTAGACACGATTTCTAGGGTATACTATACAAATATAGGTCAAACTCGGTCAAACTAAGTCACACTAGGTCATACAAAGTCAAACTAGATCAAACTAGGTCATGCTAAGTCAAACAAAATCAAACTAGGTCAAGGTAAGTCAAACAAAGTTAAACAAGGTCAATCTAGGTCAAGGGTTGACCTACAGTTGACTTTTGGTCAACTGGTCAACTCCTAGTATAACATACAAACTTATGACACCAAGATACTAAATTAGTAGTATCCTACTAAAGACACTAAGCTATTGTACGATACTAACTAGTAGTAGGATACTAACTATACATAGATATCTAACATATCTAGACACTACTCTACTTCTATTATATCTTAACAACTAACTAACATATCACAACTAACTAACTCTAACATCTATCATAGACTAACTCTAACATCTCAACTACTAACTTCTATCAAGGCACCAACTTTCTAACATATACACCCACACTCAAACACAATGGGATCGAAGGGGCAAGGGAAATTGGCAATAGGATGCAAGTGGGGGCTGCTGCTCTGGTAGCATGTTGCTGTTGTTACTACCTCAGGAATATGGCAGCAAGGCTGCTGCCACTGCTGCTGCCATCGAGTGCTGCTGATGCTGCCTTCTTGCAACAGCCCATTGACTGCTGTGATGCAGCCTATTGCTGCCACTGTAGCTCTAATTTGTTGCTGTTGTGCCCTCTTTACTGCTACTGCAGTGGCTCTAAAGCCTTGCATATGGCAACAGCTAGTCCCCCTACTGCTAAACACCCACAACTACACTCCTATACACCAATACACACACACACACACACACACTTACACACACACTCACAAGACACTCACACTACCACCTAATCACAAGACACACTCAACTCACAACCACACACTCACATATCTCACTCTCCACACTAACACATAAGCAAACACACACACACTCCTCACAAACACACAAGCAAACTCACATACTCCCCTCAACTCATCACTCTCAAACACAAACACGTATACATCTCCTCTCACACTAACACACACACAATACATATATATAAATCTCATAACCAAAAACACCCAAAATAGTCCACAACGTAAATATATAGAAAATTTGATATCTCTACATAACAATATGATTTGTAGGCCAAAACATAAAGATACATACATAGGTATCTATATGGAAACTTAATGGGGCATCTTAACCATGGTTAATCTACTCTCTAACATATCCAAAACTGAAATTGGAACTCAAAATAGTCTATGGAGCATTCTTACAAATACTTGGTGGGCCACCCTCGAAATTTCTCTATGGGTGACACCAAACCACTCCTAACTTCCTAATGAAGACTCCAAAGAGCCTCAAAATCAAACCTAAGGATGGTATATACATGGAGGTGATTCCTATGGATGCAAAACTAACAAAAATGTAAGGAAAGATGAATTAGAGAGAAGGTTATACCTATTGGGAGTTGGATCCAAATGATTCGACCAAAGGACACGGTTCCGATATGAAAACTCCTTGCAAATGGATTCCTCTCCTTACTCCTTGCTCCTTGCTCCCCACTCCTAGTAGGCTCCCTCTCCTTAATGGATTGAGTGGAATGGAGGGAAAATGAGTGGATTTGGGAGATGAAATCAAGAGAGAAGCTCTCAAGTTTGAGAAAGAATACTAAATGAATGAAAATGGAGGCTATTAATGAAATGAAAATTTGGAGAACCCTCTCAATATGGTAGACCATAAGGGGAGCCCTAGTTGGGTTGTGAAATGCCTAAGTTGCCCTCATCAAGTCTTCTTTTGGTTTATTTAAGTCATGCCAAGGTTTAGGATCAAAAGGGTCAAGTTCTAATCTCTAAATAAACCAATCTAGTCTTGTGGGATTAGCCTAATTACACTATCCTAATTAGTGCGGTTTGTGGGCCATGTCTAACTAAACTTTAGATTCTGACCAGATTCTAAACTACCCGGGCCACTAACACAAGTCAAAACTAGACGAAACTCAAACCCGGCTAAACTAATCTCAAAAATACAATATTAGTAAATAAATATTCACAAAAAAATTAGAATATAGAAAATGAAAAATTTACCCTCATTTTTGAAAATAGGCAGTTACAATTCTACCCCCTTAGAAAAATTTTATTCTCGAAATTTGAAATGATTGTACTCTTCTCTAGGTCAAGCCCCCAACAATCAAAGTCTACAAAATTCTATCCAAAGCTATACAACGTACAATTCTATGGAATATGAACAAATATGCATGGTTTTAGTCTCTACAATATCATGTTATTACAGTCTCCATTGGAGTTTTCTATTAATCCAGCATGATCATCACATGTGCAAGCTAAGGGTACTAAGAAATCAAACAATCAATAGATGAAAGAAACATGAAGAAGGAAAGAATAAGACCTAACCTTCTAGTCCCTCCCCTGCAGTATGGGTCTCTTCAAATGTCATCGCAAAAGCCCTGTCCTGGCGGGGTACATCCCGTTGCTGGTGCGGGGAATGATGCGGCGCTGCAGGTAGCCTAGCCTGTGCTCCCTAAGCTGCACGACGATAGTCCGAAGGACAATCCCTCAATTGATGCCCCTCGGTGCCACAATATAGGCACACTCCCAATCGCCTCCTACAAACTTCCCAGAGATGATCGGGCTTCCAGCAGTAGTGGCAAAGAGGAGCCTATGGCGGGTGTTATGGAAAAGAACGATGCTGTAGTTGAGGATGTTTAGCAGCCCCCGCGCTACTAGTAGCCCCCGAAAATATATCACAGTCCCTCTTGGGCTTTAGGCCCTACTCGCGCTTGAAGTTTTGGATATTGCCCGGCCTCGGCTGCGCTCCCTGAGCTGGAGCCCCTCGCTCCATGACTGCTAGAGCCAACTGGTGGGCATCCTCCATACCCTGACGCATCACGTTCGTCTGTCTCTGCTTAGCCTCAGTTTGGGCTTGCTGGGCCTCCATTATCTGTCGAAGGAAGGCAAACATCTGCCCTATATCAGTAGGTAGTGGAGGAGAAGGAGGCAGATCATCAGCTACAGACAGAGGAGTCTGCTGCTGTAGAAGCATAGAAAAGATGGGGTTCATGCAGATCACATTACAAAGCTGACCGCATAGGTGCTTTGGGCCAAATTAATTTGGTCCACAAAAGGAAAAGCCGCATGACAAACTCTGCGGTCCAAAATACCCCAAACTCCATGCGGCCCATCATTGTTGTCTCAAACACATTAATGCGGGTCACAGAGGGAAGAGCTACTTATGCAGCCAAGCTAATCAGTCGCAGAAGCCCCTCTGACAAAGCTGACACCTCTGATAAAGTTGATAACTCTGACAACTCTGACACATCCTGACAAAAAGATGAAGATAAGACGTACCCTTTCAAAAAATACAAAAAAATATCATGTCACCAGGCATAGGGCCCACGTGCCTGAGAGTTCATGCGATCTGAGGCATGGTTCGCAGGGGTGTCATGCGGCCAGGGGGACTGCGACCTGAGCCACATAAGCCTTATGCGGCCCAGAATACAGGATCTATGCGACCCAAAGGTCTCCAAACTTCATGCGGACTAGTGGAACTGCTGGTGGGACACGTGGCTAAGAGGGACTCCGACCTGAGCCGTATGAGCCTTATACGGTCCAGAATGCAAGATCTATGCAACCCAAAAGTCTCCAAACTTCATGCGGACTGGTGGCACTGCTGGTGGGACACGTGGCTAAGGGAGACTGCGACCTGAGCCGCATGAGTCTTATGCGGCCCAGCATGGACGAGCACTAAAGGACAAAGAAGACCTATGCGGTCCAAAATGCCCCAAGCTTTATGTGGCCCATCACTTGCTGTCTCAAACAGATAGGGCACGTGGCAAGTTGACCAAGTCTCAACCACCCAGATTTGCTGTAACAAAAAAATCTCAACAAACCACCAGCTGGCAGCCAAAGACCGAGTCTTCGTGTGCTGTTACAACCACGTGGCCACGTGGCCATCTATGCGGCCCAAAATATGCTTTATCCCGAAATTATTATAAATAGCAGGGTACCACACCCATGCTAAAGGCTGGCAATTTTCTCAAGAGCAAAGATTGTGTCTGATAGTCCAAGGAGTAAGGCAGAGTTTCTATACTTCTCTCGAGCCTCCACCGTCACCTTCCAGAATCAAAACGAAACAATTGTACTTAGATAATTTCCTAGGATTTCTTTTTAGGCTCTCTGTTGTACTTTTAAAGTTTGTAATCATTCTAGTTCCTCTGTAGTTCTTGACTTGATAATCAATGGCAAACATGATGGCGACTCTGCTGGGGACTTCTTTCTCCACCGATGAGAAATTGGTGACGCAATCTGACACGTCCAAGCTCGACTCTACGCAGCAGATGCTTGTTGTTCGCTTTGATCAACAAGCATTCAAGGAAATTCTTTTCGATGGGAGCACCAGTCCAACACAGAAGCAAGCCAACCCGAAAAGAGCCAGCAGGACATGGAGGCCCAAGACACTGCCCCTCGCCAGGCTTTGGAAGAAACTCATCTCGCCACTCAACACGGCGACCAAAGCTCCCACGCAGCCTCGCTTCGAACCGTAGAGGACCCCGCTGTCCCCAAATCCGGTAGAGGAAAACACTACGATGCTAGACTTTTGGGGGTACAAGGGAAACTCATGCGGTCGAAGAAGAGGCCGCATAAGGAAGGTAGCCGCATGCAAATTGCCTATGCGGCAGCCAATCATGGCCGTAAGCAGATTTCCTATGCGAAAGCTAATCCTGGCCACAGATAGATGGCCTATGCGACAGCCAATCCCGACAGCAAACAGGATGCCCCATGCGGCCCTATCAAAAGGTCTGTCTTTGACCGTCTCTCATGCGGACCAGATCCCATGCGGCCTATTGAGAATGTTGAAGCTTCCAACTTGGACTCTTCCTACTACGCACCTTTGGGTGCTAAGTTGAAGAAGTCTAGGGTAGTACGGGCTCAACAAGCCCAATCAACTGTCCAATCTGCTGACTGTCAGCGGGTACCGTTAACGGTTACATGGGCCCCTGATAGAAAGTTGTACAGAACCTTTCGTATCCAGCCCTCTGCGGCAAAAGGACAGGGCACGTCCCAAAAGTCTCCCTACAACGATCGAGAGCAAGTGCTTTTACAAGCCTCAGATCAGGAAGAAAATATGATACCTACGCACCCGTGCGCTCACGATACCCGGGCCCACAAAACGGATGCAAAGGTAGATCAATCAGCCCTCAACTTACAAGAAGTACTCATCCACAAATGCAAGAAGAGAGAGGCAACCTTGGTATACGGTGAGCCCTATCTAGGATATCACTGTACCCAAGTTGTCGTCAATTGCTGTTGCGACAAGTCGGCAGCACCTAAAGACTGGTAGTCCGTCTTCCAACGACTGCACCAGCCAGTACTTGTCCGACGATAACTCGAGAAATATGTACAAATTTTAGGAGACGAGTAATTTTCTTTCGCCTCTTGTAATTCAACTCGGAAGGTTCCTACAGGCAAGGGAGGAAAAAAGACAGGCACCTCCCGCTCGACAACCTCAGCCAGCATGGCAAAGAAACTCTCATCTGGAGGATTGTCGTCGACAACCACAGGGGGTGTTTACCTAGGCACTCGTTCCAGAAAGAAGCTTCCAACACCCGGGGGTGAATCCTCGAGGTCCCTGGGGGTGAACGAAGACGGGGGTGTTAGTCCCCTGAACATATGCAACAACCTTGTGTTCTAAGAGGATACGCAGGGGGTAGCGCTCCACTGGAATTATGCAACAGACTTGGACGTCCCCGAGGGTGACTGCCTTCGCCAAGACGATGCAGCTTCCTGTACAGGGGGTAGCACCCCTTTCGAGTCCGAGGAGGAGGACATTCCGACGTTTTCCGATAATTTCTCTGTACGAGGGTATGACACAGAAAGCACGTCCTCTACGGTCCCATCCGTCTCTTCCCATGTACGGACAGTATTTATGGTAGGAGATGATCACGAAGGGCCTAGTGACCGAAAACATCTAGAAGCGCTTGAAGCCATGATCCTAACCTTGGTCAATGTAAAACCCCTAAATTTCTACTATTTTTTTTATTCTATCTATTTTTAATATAGTTTTGACCTAAAATATATTTGGACTAAAATATAGTTTTCAAATTGTTATATATAAATTATTTTAATGTATTTACGAAAAGATATTTTAACTAATAAAATATATTATATTTTTCCAAAAATAATATAAGTATTGTTTACGCAAATTATTTCTATTATAAATCATTGTCCATGACCAAGCCATTACTCATATTCTCTCACCAATTCTAGACTACCCTATGTCGATCTTAACTATTCTAACCGTCCCGGACCTAATGGAACTGTCCATGCCACCATCAGAGGTCACCTTGTATAGTTGTTACACCAAAGTCGTAGTTTGTGCCACCTTGATCATCGCTGCACACCAGGCATTCTACCAGGCAAGACACCTTGTCATTTGCTATTTATTTATTTTAGCTCATATTTTATGCATGATTCATTATTTTATTTATGCAAAATAAATTGTGATACATGCCATAACCTGTTAGAACTTACTGTTCATTTATATTTTCTGCTATGTATTAGTTTTCTTACACATTAAACCTAGATTTAAGGGACCACCTTTGTGTGTTGCATTCATGTGGCCTTGACACGTTGTACCACGAAGTTGTGTGTTGCATGTAGAACACGGACATGCATGACTGGCTGGCCACCGGTGCGTATAAGCCATACGATAGGAATAACCGCTAATAGAGGTTGCATGCTAGTTTGACTTAGCAGTTATAGAGGTTTTCTATTGTGGATACAACATAGTAGGCATTGGGCGGGGAGGACAATTTCTTAGCGTATGGGGTTCGATGCACTTTTCCTTTTGTAATCCGTAAGCTCCGCCGGAGACGTAGGTCAGATTATCCATGATTACTGATGGCCACTAACGTTCTGCGGAACGTTATGCTCTCACTGATGGGGCCACTGGTGCCTAAGGGGGGACTATGCCGATCCTATTTAGCCAGGGCCCATGCGTAGGAAGGATTGTTCTTAACTACATTTCACTTAGAATGGTTAGGCACCTTTATCCGTTAGGTACGAATACTTTTAGTTTGGGTACTTGTATCTGACCGTGGCTTGGAATAATAACTTGTCGCAGATTAGTTCGTCACATCTTGTCCTTGTTTGGTTGTATGTGTGACTTACTACTTCGATGAGAAGGTATTGAACCTTGTTGGGGTTCGAATATCATATTGGATTCATAGCATAGAAAGATACGTCACCGTGAATTAGTTTACCATCTCATGTCCTTGTTTGGTTGGGGGAATGGTACGCTTGTTCAATAGGTGTGTATTGGACCATGTTATAATTCAATAGACTTATTTATTTGAGCAATATTTATTCAGTTTATATGGCATGATATTATGTGTCTTGTTACGTCCCTCTGAGGACCTGGTTATCTCTCCAGGTGTGTGCTATTGTCTTTCGCAGGTGTTCTAGCTCTAGCCGTGATCCTCTCTATTTCTTTGAGGATGATTGTGCTTGGATCGTCTTCGCTTCGCTCGCCAAAATTATTTCTTTGGTAGTAGATTTGTCTCCGCCCAACATATTGTATCAAGACAATTCATTCTTATTATATGATATCTTTTATTTATTTATTTTGTGTGGATGAGATTAGTTGTGGTTCTACTGTATTTTACAGCTTATGTATTCATACAAGGTTTTCATATATTGGAGTACACTTCGTATGAATACAGCTGGCATGTCTACATTCTTAGTCATACGTATTTTGGGACTGGGGTGTTACATGATTTTGTGGTAGCCCATGCAGGTCGAGATAAATTATTTGGATACTTTATCGTACCAAGCAAGCCTGCGAATAGGATTAGAAGTCTAGGATCTCATCCACATACTTGACCTCTCTTCTCAATTCCATATTCGACCGACTCATCGATTGTATCTTGCTTGATTCCTTCTATCATGATTCTTATCTTTCCTTCGTTCTTGCTAGAGATTGACCCTATTAGTTAGATGTCCTAAACACCCTTAGCTTAATTCTTTAAGTTAGGTAGAATACCCTACGACCTGACACACCCTTGACCATTAAGAGAATACAAATAGTATTATCTAGACCATAGAGACTAGAGGAATTTAACCTATTTGGTCAATCAAGCCTTGGTCAATAAAACCGTAGAATGATAGTATAGGAATAAACAAGACTTATATTCTTATGACTCTTAGACTATTCATATTGTTCTTTATTTCAATCTTAATCCCATGCCTATGTTTTTACCACCTTGACTAATGTTGCCACTATAATCTAGTTTTGCAAACTCATCCATTTATCGAGTTTGTTCATGACTTATGCTATTGAGCGCGCTCACTAACATATTGTCTAATCAGAATCGGTGCATGATGGTCTGATCAACCGAGTGCACTTCAGTTCGCTTATATCTATCGTTCTACTTGGATGGGGACATAGCTAAACTTGTCCTTTAGAGTCCCATCCGCGACTACCTTGATAACTCCTTTTGAATTAATCGGTCGCCTTTGAACCATGTATTTGTATTCGATAACCCTTCCTTCGAACTCTATATTGCTTTTTCCTTCACCTATTTTAGAAGGACGAAGACATTATACTAGAACTTCCTCTAGCCTTCCTATCGATTATGACCATACCGTATTATTTTTCTATGATCTAGATCACAATTTCTTACGGCATGATTTTGTTATTGATTGTTTCCCATCGATATCCCTTGTATCTTCTTCCCCCCTACAAATTTTTAATTTCGAGGATGAAATTCTTTTAAGTTGGGTAGGATGTAAAACCCCTAAATTTCTACTATTTTTTTTATTCTATCTATTTTTAATATAGTTTTGACCTAAAATATATTTGGACTAAAATGTAGTTTTCAAATTGTTATATATAAATTATTTTAAAGTATTTACGAAAAGATATTTTAACTAATAAAATATATTATATTTTTCCAAAAATAATATAAGTATTGTTTACGCAAATTATTTCTATTATAAATCATTGTCCATGACCAAGCCATTACTCCTATTCCCACACCAATTCTAGACTACCCTATGTCGATCTTAACTATTCTAACCGTCCCGGACCTAATGGAACTGTCCGTGCCACCATCAGAGGTAACCTTGCATAGTTGTTACACCAAAGTTGTAGTTTGTGCCACCTTGATCATCGCAGCACACCAGGCGTCCTACCAGGCAAGACACCTTGTCATTTGCTGTTTATTTGTTTTAGCTCATATTTCATGCATGATTCATTATTTTCTTTATGCAAAATAAACTGTGATACATGGCATAACCTGTTAGAACTTACTGTTCATTTATATTTCCTGCTATGTATTAGTTTTTTTACACATTAAACCTAGATTTAAGGGACCACCTTTGTGTGTTGCATTCATGTGGCCTTGACACGTTGTACCACGAAGTTGTGCGTCGCATGTAGAACACGGACATGCGTGACTGGCTGGCCACCAGTGCGTATAAGCCGTGCGATAGGAATAACCGCTAATAGAGGTTGCATGCTAGTTTGACTTAGCGGTTATAGAGGTTTTCTGTTGTGGATACAACATAATAGGTATTGGGCAGGGAGGACAATTCCTTAGCGTATGGGCTTCGATGCACTTTCCCTTTTGTAACCCGTGAGCTCCGCCGGAGACGCGGGTCAGATTACCCATGATTACTGATGGCCACTGACGTTCTGCGGAACGTTATACTCTTACTGATGGGGCCACTGGTGCCCAAGGGGGGACTATGCTGATCCTATTTAGCCAGGGCCCATGCGTAGGAAGGATTGTTCTTAACTACATTTTACTTAGAACGGTTAGGCATCTTTATCCGTTAGGTACGAGTACTTTTGGTTTGGGTACTTGTATCTGACCGTGGCTTGGAACAATAACTTGTCGTGGATTAGTTCATCACATCTTGTCCTTGTTTGATTGTAGGTGTGACATACTACTTCGATTAGAAGGTATTGAACCTTGTTGGGGTCCGGATACCATATTGGATTTATAGCATGGAACGATACGTCACCGTGAATTAGTTTACCATCTCCTGTCCTTGTTTGGTTGGGGGGATGGTACGCTAGTTCAATAGGTGTGTAGTGGACCATGTTATAATTCAATTGACTTATTTATTTGAGCAATATTTATTCAGTTTATATGGCATGATATTATGTGTCTTGTTACGTCCCTCTGAGGACCTGGTTATCTCTCCAGGTGTGTGCTATTGTCTTTCGCAGGTGTTCTAGCTCTAGCCGTAATCCTCTCTATTTCTTCGAAGATGATTATGCTTGGATCGTCTTCGCTTCGCTCGCCAAAATCATTTTTTTCTCATGTATTTTTTCTTTACTTGTTGGTAGTCGATTTGTCTCCGCCCAACATATTGTATCAAGACAATTCATTCTCATTATATGATATCTTTTATTTATTTATTTTGTGTGGATGAGATAAGTTATGGTTCTACTGCATTTTACAGCTTATGTATTCATACAAGGTTTCCATATATTGGAGTATACTTCGTATGAATACAGCTGGCATGTCTACGTTCCTAGTCATACGTATTTTGGGACTGGGGCGTTACAGTCAAGTCAGTAGACGAGATCAAAGCTGCCTTGCCGAGTCAACCAACAAAGCCACCTGGACAAACAAGTTTGGGACCTGCAGTCAACGCGGACTCAAACACGATCGCTCCTCCACTGGGCGATAATCCTCCTGGAGTATCCGCTCCCTCAGCTGTAGACAAGGCTAGGGAGGCAAGAAGAGAAGTCCAGGAGCTTCAAGAAATGTTCAATGCCCGATACTCCTCCCGGGACCTCAGAATACGGCAGCCGTATCCCGCTGCATGGAGAGAATTTCCTCTGCGGTACAAACCGTTTCATATCGATTCATATGACGGAAAAACATTTGCTAGCCGGTACATGAATTATTTTGAGGTCACAATAGACCACTTGTCGCATAGTGACGCCTTCCTCACACGATTATTTATCGAAGCATTGGAGGGAATCACGTTCGACTGGTACCACAACCTCCCGGACAACTACATCCATTCCTTTGACGGCTTCAAACACATATTCTTGGAAAGGTTCTATGAAGTGGGGCATGATGTGACAATGTCGTCTCTCACGGACATCGTTCAGGAAGAAAGGGAGCTAACGAGAAACTACATCGAGCAGTTTCACCAAATCGCGATAAGACTACCCCAAGGCAATCCTGAATGCTCCTTGATTAAAATCTGCCAAAAGAAGTTGCTCCCTGCAATCAGCCTCTGGATGGGCGAAGATCAATTCAGGGATTGTACGACTTTCATAAGCGCTACAAATACGGAGGCAAAGTTAAAGAAGGCTCGCCTGCTAGAATTACACATCCCAGATAGAGAGGACAAGGACAAACGTCCTAGTACCACCTCTCCAATAACAACAACAGTGGCGGCACCACCAATAACCGGGACACCAAAGGCAAACAGGCCATGGTCGCTGGTACAACCAAAAAGCCTGAACAAAAGCAAGCAGAAGTTTCGAAGCCCAAGGAGATGACATACACTTTTAAAGATAGCCATGTCAAGCCTATCTTCGATATGCTCCTGAAGGCAGGTAGGATCCGACTCCGTGATGTAGAGCACGAGCCTCGACCAGCAGATATCGAGGATCCAAAGTATTGTCACTTCCACCGCTATATCCATTATCCCACACAGGAGTGCTTCATATTAAAGCAGTACATCCAGAACCTCATGAACTCTAATGCTTTGTTA
Organism: Iris pallida; assembly: GCA_029216955.1. NCBI lineage: Eukaryota > Viridiplantae > Streptophyta > Magnoliopsida > Asparagales > Iridaceae > Iris > Iris pallida. The sequence goes on from JANAVB010016599.1 coordinate 22,902,820, forward strand.
TTGGATTTCGAAGAGGTTACCGTGGCTGCAATCATGGTATCCGTTTAGTTCCGCAACTTCCCCCAATAAAAACTCAAGACGGGGTAATACCCTTTCCCCGGGCAATGATGGAGGTTACTAACCTTCCACCTGTCCGGGGCCAGACGACTGGATTGGTGCCTCTCACCACGTCGCGAGGAGAGGTCATGTGGGTCCACCCGGACTTAGTGCCCGAAGTTAACCAGGCGGTGCCAACGTCAACTAGCAAAAAGAAGGGCGGAAAGTCCAGATCCTGCCATACAATCTCGACCGAAGCTGACGAGGTGGCAGCCATTGTTTCCCGGTCTGGCGCACAATTCTAGCCCACTCTGGGTAATTCAGTCGAGGACCCTCTGCCGATAATGCTTCCTGCTACTGATGTTCCAGGACCATCTCAGCCTCCACCGGCAGACAGATCCAAGCTGAAGGAAACCCGCTTCGACAGGCCGCTGCGTAAGGACGCACCTCAGGGACTGGAGAGACCTTACAACTTTGATATACTAGCACAACTGGCTAATACGCCAACAAAGTTGTCATTATACGAGCTCCTAAGGCTCTCCAAGGATATTCGCGTCGTATTGAGCGAAGCACTCCAGAATGCTGACACCTACGTAGCTCAGATCAAGCCTACAGGGGAGGACTCATCAGCAGATGTCCAGGGCAACAATTATACAGATACAATGCCCGACATCGTATTCACCCTATAGGACATGTTAATCAAAACAAACTTGCATAATCTCCCCTTGTCCTACACTGGATACATAGGCGACATCAAGGTGGATCGGATGTACATCATTCCTGGCTCATTAATTAGCATCATCCCGAAAAGATTGTTTCAACTCCTGGGCATCCCCATGCACCGGCTAGCATCGACCAACACTGCCATTAGCGATTTTAACTCAGGAAGAAGCTATCTCCTGGGAAAGATTCGCTTGAAATTTCAGATCGGTGACATGAAGACGGAGTTACCTGCTACGTCATAGACACAGATACGTCCTACAATATCCTCTTGGGGCGTCCATGGATACATGACTATATGATCATGCCTTCCATACTCCACCAGTGCTTCAAGTATGTCCGTAAGCACGGTTTCGTAAAGACGGAATTCTCTGACATCGATCACTTCAAAGGGATTGAGTCTTAATATTCGTCTAAGGCTTGTCTATATGATAAATCTAAGAGCACACAGTTGATGTGGGGACACAAAATGAATCGGAGGCCACAATAGGGTCAGAGGAACCTCTGAAAATCTGTCTCTAGACCCACAAACCAGGCAAAGCCGTACCCCTTGTCGCAACTTTGCATAAAGAAGTATCCGGTTCCCCTGCCCCAGCTGCGCAGTTGGAACCAAGGGTCATTCGACTCCGGAGGTCTAGCCAGGAGCCAAAACACGTCGTGGAGCCGATGGTGATCTGATTGACAAAATCCAATCAAAGGCGAACAGAAGATGCAACGTCCTCTGTGGAGCCTATGGTGATCCGGTTGTCGAAATCCAATCAAAAGCAAACGGAAGATGCAAACTCCTCTGTCGAGCCGATGGTTATCTGCCTCCCCAAGACGAGCCGGCAGCCAAGTGTTGATTCGAGGCCCTCAAGCAAGCCGATGCCACAAGTAGAACCCTTGGTGGTCAAGCTGCCCAAGATGTTGCCCCAGCCTCCGGTCACGTATAGGGTAGCTGAAGAGGAGGCAGAACTCACAAAATATCTGTTTGCACATATTGATAGTCCCTCTGCCGATGATGTAATTTCTCTTGACAAGATACCTTATTTCATCAATAAAAGGTTGTCGTTAAACTAACCTGAGCGCAATAAGCTTAATATGATGTATGCTATGGAGCACGGTCTGGACATTAACCTACACACACAGGTGAAAACCGTCTATACTGTGAACTGACTTACTCCCATTAGAGTTGCATACTTCCTAGGCCCAGGCAGAAGAAAAGGCGATCACACAATCATCTTCGACCGAAAAGAAGGTCCTCAACCTTTCATGCCAGAAGAGTTCGATCTCGAACTCGACACTGGAAGATTTCCACTCTACTTGTATAGTTCCCAAGCCAAGTACTTCATGCAAAAGCAGGGGTACGATCTGGAAACTACCCCAGGCCTGAACTACAGCAACGGCCCGCGATCACCTTTGCAGTTGCCAGTCTCGGCTAGAAAACCTCAGAATTATTACAATAAGTCCAGACATGGTCTAGGTTATGTTACACCAGCAATAACGCCCGAGAGCTCCGATAAGGAATGCGAGTGGCATTCTCACTCGTCCGAATCACCCACTTACGATTCTGATGATAGCATTGGGGATATATTCAGCCAAACACTGTCTGTCAACATGGCATCTGTCGACGTTCAAGAAGAAGAAGAAGAAGATCTGCTCGAATCCATTAAATTGGAGCCATGGGTCCAACAGCTGGATGCACAGTAGGAGAAGCGCTTTGAATTACGTGACCCTCCCACTGAAGATGAGGTCATGCAAGTTGACCAAGGTGATGGATCCTTCTCGAAGCCAATCTTTATCAGTAAAAACCTGATGGACGATGAGTGGGAGTCGCTGTTACAACTCGTCAAAGAATATATTGATGTCTTCGCTTGGAGCTATGAAGACATGCCAGGGCTAAACCCCGAGATCGCACTTCATAAGCTCAATATTCATCCAGATGCAAAACCAGTCAAACAACAGCAACAGCGGTTCTGTCCAGACATCATGAATTCCATCAAGGCAGAAGTAAACAAGCTTATAGTTAGCGACTTCATCCACGAGGAGCAACACCCAGACTGGGTAGCAAATATAGTATCCGTCGTCAAGAAGAACGAGAAGATCCGAATTTGCATCAACTTTCGCAACCTGAATATGACATATCTTAAGGATGAATTCCCTCTTCCGATCACAGACATAATGAACGATAATACGTGTGGCTTCGAGTGCATGTCCTTTTTGGATGGCTTTTCAGGATACAATTAAATCAAAATATCTCATAACGATAAGAAGCATATGTCATTTCAAACATCGATCGACGTGCATTATTACACAGTAATGCCTTCGGTCTAAAGAACGTCGGTGCTATATATCAACGAGCTATGAGTGTCATCTTCAGAGACTACTTGCGCAAGACGGTGGAGTGTTACATTGACGACATCACCGTCAAAAGTCGCTCCAAGGATGACCACTTATACGATTTGAGGACAATGTTCGATCTCATACGAGCGCACAATTTGAAGATGAACCCCACCAAGTCCTTCCTCGATATGTCCAGCGGGAAATTCTTAGGCTTTGTCATTACTTTCCAGGGCATTCACATAGACCCCGATAAGACAAAAGTAATCCTGGAGATGAGGCCACAGAAGAACCTCCACGAACTCCGAGGCCTTCAAGGAAGATTAGCCTACATCAGGAGGTTCATATGTAACCTCTCATGATGATGTCAACCATTCATACAAATCATAAAGAAAGGCATCTCTTTCGTATGGAATAAAGAATGTCAACACACATTTGATGACATTAAGGAATACCTGTCAAATCCGCGAGTTCTCGTAGTCCCGGTCGCCGAAAAGCCCTTCCTGCTCTATGTACGGGCAATAAAACACTCCCTCGACACCTTACTAGCACAGAACAATGATGAAGGGCACGAACAAGCCATCTATTACCTCATCCGAATGATGGTGGGGCCGAAACATAGGTACACCACTGTGGAGAAAGAATACCTTGCTTTGGTGTTCGCCATTCAGAAAACACGACACTATGTGACAGGGAAGACCATCCATATTGTCTCACGAGTTAACCCCCTCAGGGTTCTCATGACCAAGCCAGACGCACTGAGTTCTTGTCTAGCCACCTGGACGATATTGTTGTCCCCCTACAACATGGTTTTCGTTCTGTAAAAGGCATCAAAGGTCAAGCCTTGGCCGACTTCTTAGCAGCCCATCCAGGCTTAGAAACAGCCAAAATCTATAGAAAAATCCCAGATGAAGTCGTTAACTCAAACATGACTTCACATGATGTCGTTTGGCAAATATTCTTCGACGGTGCTTCAAGAACGGGGCTCCAAGGTGATATCGTCGCTAGAGTCGGGATAGTATTAATTTCTCCTTCTAGATTGGTAGTCAATCGGATATAGACCCTGTTCAAACAATGTAGCCGAATATAATGCTCTGGTCATCGGGCTTCGACTCGCAAAAGAAGTGGGGGTCGAATACCTAGAAGCATATGGCGACTCACAGTTGATTGTTAATCAAATCCGAGGCTCATACGAGGTCCACAAAGAGGACCTGATTCCTTCTCATCAGACAGCGATTTCCATCATTGCAACCTTGGAGGTGTTCTTTATAGAGCTTGTTCTTAGGATCCAAAATATTAAAGCCAACGCCCTAGCAGGCATCGCCGCTTCCTTGGCGGTTCCAAACCATGCTAATAATCTAGTCGACGTGATAGGCCATGAGCTGGTCTGTCCCAAAAACAACATTCAACTAGGTACAAGTTACTCCACCCAGATAATCAACGACATATAAGACTAGAGACTTTCATTCATATACTTTGTAGTCTACAGAATTCTGCTAGAGAATGTGAGCAACTTCAACCAGAAGGCGTTCTCTCAGATTTTTTATGATATCGAAACGAAAATGCTATATCGACGATCCTACGATGGACTACTGCTACGCTGTCTATCAAATACATAAGCTAAAGAAATACTATGCGAGACGCATGATGGCATTTACGGGACACATCAACCTGGCCCAAAGTTGCAGGACCGTCTCCGTCGGATGGGCTATTACTGGCCTACGATGGTAGTAGATGCGGTCGATTATACAAAGAATTATAGGGCTTGTCAGATCCATACAGACTTCATACATCAGACATCCAAATTCTTGCACCCAACAGAGGCCTCTTGGCCATTTGAAGCATGGAGAATGGACATTATTGGACCAATCACCCCGCCATCATCTAAGGGACACCGGTTTATACTTACAATCACCAATTACTTCTCCAAGTGGGCAGAAGTTTTTTCGCTTGTAGAGGTAAAGACATCAAACGTGATTAGTTTCATAAAACATCACGTCATCTACTGCATTGGACTGCCCCCAGAGGATTATTCATGACTGTAGCTTCCCTTCCCGAATTTTTTTTTAAAAATATTTTTATTATTTATTTGATTTAAATGATGACTTTAGAATATTTATAAATAATTATTTAATTAATTATTACGGTAGATGACTTTAGCCATGGTTGAGTTTTGGAGTACAAGGTGACTAGGAATCATGGTACGGATAGTGTAGTTGTGTGCCTTGACTTGTGTTTTAGCTAGGATAAGGAAGGCCAAGCCATAAGTGTGTCCTAACTAACACTACTAAAATCTGTCAAATCAGCGACGCCTCAGGACGTCGCTAAATAGGAAAAAAAAACGTCGCTAATATCTATTAGCGACGTATTTAGCGACGTTTGCACGTAGTCGCGATTAACCTAGTCGCTAAACAACAAAACGTTGCAATACATCGCTATTGCGACGATATTTAGCGACGCTGACACGTCGCTAATTCAGCGACGACCAGCGACGTAAAACGTCATCATTTATCGACGTAACCTAGCGACGTTGAGCGACTTAACATGCATCGATGCTGACCTAGCTTGAGAGCCAAATGGCGACGTTCTGCGACTTTGCTACGTCGCTATAGTACCGACATATAGCGACGTTTAGCGATGTCCTACGTAACGACATTTAGTGACGATCAGCGACAGTATTCATCACAGTTAGCGACATGCCTTATACTTACTTAGCGACGTTACCTTCGTCGCTGGACGTCGCTGAGAATCGCTGAATGTCGCTAATATTGAAATTTTTTTTACAGCATTTGCAGCATCCCCTGCAGCATTTGCAGCAGTTGCAGCATCCTCTACACCATTTGTTACAACAACGATGGTGTGTATCACAAACACAGTATCAAACAACACATATACACATAATTACGAACACGTTTGAAATACAATCTCATCAATCAACAAAGATATATGAAAATTTGTAACAATGACAAACATAATGGTCCACATAAGAATAATGTATGTATAACCACATAAAAGACCCAACAATGGTCCATCACACAACAATATATATGTCGACTACGGCTGATCAGGAGGAGCATCACCGTTCCTGGAAAGAAGGTAAGCATACTGCTCCGGTGTAAGAACCACCGACGACGATGAAGGAGGAGGCAATGCAACTGCTGGAGAAGGAGGCAGTGTAACCGCCGGAGATGGGTGCATCCGTGTCTCATCTAGGGCTCGCAGTCTGGCGCTGTATTGCTCCATGCAAGCCGCTATCCTAGTAACGGTATCGTGAATGGACTCCTGTGTCCCCTATACGTGCTGCACGGTGTGCTCGAGCTCGTCAAAGCGTGCGGTGACCGACGCAGCGTCTCCTTGCGCCTGAGACCCTGGCTGCTCAGCAATCCTCCTCAGCATATCGTCGTGCAGCTCAGCAATCTGGCGGACAATGGTCTCCTCGACTCGGGATGACTCGGCCTGTGACGGCTGTGAATGCGCACTGGAAGAGGGAGCCCTGGATGCCTGCGTCGCAACAAATGTGCCGTAGTACCCCGTACTGTAGTACGTACCCCTCTGAAGACCACCAACCGCGATCTTCCAGAGCTCGTCCTCCGACTAAGGCGGAGAGGGCTGCGATGTACCAACCCCTCCCTCTGCCTGTGCATTAGCACTCGTACGCTCATCACGTAGCCTAACATACTCTTCCTAGAAATCATTGTGCATCTCTATACATCAGTACTTACCTAAATTAGCCTAATAAACGTCTAAAATATTTAATTATTATTAAGTATATGGTTATCTGTATATTCTTCAAGTTGTGTTAAAAATTAACGAAATCTAAATTAGTACTTACATAGCTCTGAGTAGCCCGGTCATCGATGAGCTTCCCGTCCTTCCGATGGGTGGCCAGGAAGACGGTCACCATATTTGCGTCCTCACCCCTCTTCACCTGCGTGTTTGTTATATTTTATTCTTTAGTAAAATAAAAAATTATATACTCCTACTATCAATAAAATCTTATATTTTACAATAAATTACATACCAGACGACGAAAATGCTCCGTCATAGGAATCGATCCACCACACCACTTTTCGGCCCTCGTCTTAGCCGCCTTCGCCTTCTCCGACCGCTCTCTGTACCCGGGCTCCTCAAATCGAGCCCTCATCGTGGTCCACTAGTCAGGTGTGATCCAACCAGCAATCGGCTTTTCGGAGCACTGATGAGCTTTCTGATTGTCAATTGCATCACGAATCAACTTGGCAACGACGACGGAAAACTGCCTCTCAATCTGCTCGGCCCAGTGTGGTGGATAAAAATAAGTCCTCTACAAGAATTACAAATTAAAATAATAAGTTTTAAAAAATGCTTAAAATTATATTAATCATACTAAATTAACTATCTTTAGTTACCTTGAAGTGGGCAAACCAGAATGCCTTCCTCTCTTTCGAGGCATCCGAGTAATTGATCCACGGACCCCCATAGTTGGACCTTAGAAAGGAGCCCAACGCTCTCTGTACCGACGAGGGACGATATCTGTATACAACGATAACTGACGTATTAATGAATATATATAGATATACAGACATGCATAATATATATATATATATATATATATACATATATATATATATATATATATATATATATATATATATATATATATATATTCATTTAACTTACTTCGTAGGACCGTCGGCCCAAATCTCCATCCTCGTCTCGTCCTGAGGTGCACATGGAGGGTCGCTCTGGTATGGATCCGCCCGGGCGGGAGTAGGGACTACCTTCTCCACCTGCTCCCCACTCGCCATGCTGCTATCAGCGGTAGGAAGGCTAGGGGAAGGAGTATGATCAGCAAGCCTGGAACTGCTTGTCGCAGGTGCACTGCCACCCGGACCTGAGACCGTATGGTACAATGGAGTGCTCGGGTCAGACGATGGTCTAGAGCCATCCTCTGGTAATGGAGCTCTCTGCCCACCTAAGGACACGGCTCATCCTGGCCTATTTTCGCGTCGTCCTGAGGTGCCTCCGCGTCGTCCTGCCATACTGATAATAACATTGGAGTTCATAATTTAAGACTATAGAAACATGAATACATCAAAATCACAGTTTATGATTGAAAATATAAATAAATACAATGACAGTTTAGAAATATCTGCATATATTGGAATTATAATTTAAGTTTTCAAAAATGATCATAGTTCATAATTTAAGATTACAGAAATATGAATACATTAAAATCACAGTTTCTCAATCATCCTCTGAAAATTCATCTTCTTCGTTTGCCTCCTCCTCCTCCTCATCCTCTTCCTCTTCTTCCTCACCATTACTAGCATCTCCTTCGTCTTTCCCTTCGAATACTTGTACCTCTTCTACAAAAGTAGATATTGAATAGGGAACTTCTGCTGAGTCGACATCAACTGTATTTGGTACAAGAGGCAGCTCATCCTCCTGATAAGCCACTTCGTCGACGTCGTAGGTATTTCTGGCTTTAGTCTTGCATACTGCCCACCAGTCGTACCTCGTTGTTCCCCGTCTAGGATATATTGTAAAATATACGAGTTGAGCTTGACTTGCTAGGATAAATGGTTCGTATCCTTGGTATCGACGACGGTAGTTAATATCCACAAGACCATGCTTGTCAATTTTCCATCCTTGATCTTGTATGGGATCGAACCAATCAACTTTGAACAACACGATCTTGGCAGGCTCTATGCCATAGTTGTACGTCAATTCTACGATCTTCCGTAAGACGCCATAGAAATCATTGCCTGGAGTGACATCTTTGTAGTTTGTAGATTTGATACACAGGCAACCGTTTTTTGTGGAATCAAGATCCAGGAAGCTATCTCTGATGAGAGCATTTGTTGACTTGAACTTAAACCCATTCACGCAATAACTTGGCCATATTTTGACAGCATAAATTGGTCCCTTGGCAAGAGTTTTAATAGATTCATTCTCAAGGATGACGTCCGGACGATCGACCTAAACACGAAAAGATACAAAATTAAGTTTAATGTTAAGTTATTTCTTGTGCAGTTGTGAATGGAGGAAGATTCTAACTAGCTTCTTACGTACATATGCAGTCAACCAAGACGGGAAATGAAGTCTCATTTCTTTTTCTACTTCTTTATCTGCAATGTATGGTCTACTTGACCTCACCTCATCATTAAATTTGCTGAAAACCAATAAATATCGGGATATACTCGTTAAATTATAATAACGTAATCAGCAAGTAGATGACTTGAACGTTAAAGATTTTCACTTACCACTCTAGCTTTTCCACTTTATCCTCCTCGCAGTTGAGTAATATATATAACTGGGCAGCCTTTAGTTCCTCATCATTCAAATATCTCTTTTTCAGTTTTCCAGAAGGCTTTCCAAGAGCATTAAAGACTTTCAATAATGCATCATTATATTCTATATCTCCATCGTCGTTCCTCGGAGCTCTTGTTCTATTTGTAGCAATATGAGGCTTGAAATACATTGAACAAAAGTTTGTAATCTCCTCAAGGACATAGGCTTCACAAATAGAACTCTTGACCCGTGCCTTATTTTTCACCTTCCTCTTCAGGTGGTTTAGATGGCGCTCGAACGGGTACATCTACCGTTAATCGACGGGCCTACCAATACATGCCTCATATGAAAGATGAATTGGCAAATGCTCCATAGAGTCGAAGAATCCAGGACGGAATACCCTCTCAAGCTTATACAATGTTACTGTAATGTCCTTCTCCTACTTTTCAAGCCGATCGACGAGCAACTTAGTAGAACAAAGATCTCTGAAGAATATGCTAAGCTCTGTCAATGGATCCCAAACGACATGAGGTAAGAATTCCCGAAATGCAATCGGGATTAACCTCTCCATAAAAACGTGACAGTCGTGGCTCTTCATACCCTGTAGTTTGTTCTCCTTCGGGTCAACACATCTTCTCAAATTCGATACGTACCCGTCTAGAAATTTTTGGTCCTGGATCCACCTACAAAGTTTACCTTTGTCCTCCTAGGTCCCCAATCTGACATTATGCGGCTCCGAAGCAAAATCGGGATACACTCGATCAAAGTGCTTCCATGCTTCCCCGTCGGATGGATGATCCAGTACTCCATCTATTTGTTCCCGCTTGTGCCAACTCATATTATCAGCTGTCTCCTTTGCCATAAACAACCTCTGCAACCGCAACGTCAAAGGCAAATAGTGCATCGAATCTGTTGGCTTGCGTGCACCAGAAGTCCTTGTTGTACTAGTTGCCTTGAAGCGATCGCCACCACAAAATCTGCAGGCGTCTTCATCCTTGTCGTCCTTATAGTACAACATACATCCGTTGTGACTTGCATCAATTTTTTCATACCCCATCCAGAGCGATCTCACGATTCTCTTAGATCGGTAGAAGTCTTTAGGTAACTTGCCACCCTCCGGCAATATATCTTTAATTAACTCCAGGATTCGGTTGTAGCATGTAACACCCATATTCTGAATACGTATTTTGTTAAGCTTGTATGTATTTCAGACCTGTATTTATTTTCTAGGATTTTGGCATATACTTGTAATTGGCTTGACTTGCGGATTTTGGTTCTCGTAATTGGGTTTTACCTGGCTTGGTTTATTTTGTGGAGGAGAATTGGTTTAGTTTGGTTTGGTTTAACATGCATGGAACACCTTAGCCTATGCTCCACCCTCAGCACAACACAACCCACCCTCTTTATTATCCCTACCTAACACTCTCTCTCTTCATTACTTTCCTCCATTAATTTCTTCTTCTTCTTCTTCCTTCCTCTACACAACACTCCACCCATAGGCAAGTGCACCTTGCCACCACATGAGAACCACATTTTATTTGTTCATTTGCTAGATTAGGCCATGGTGATCAATATTAGAACTTGACATTTTGTGATTTGGACTCTCCATTGTTCTAGATCTAGGTTTTAACTATTTTCGGATTTACATGGTTTTGATCTATTTTGGTTGGATTTTTGTGGGTTTCGATGCTTCCATGTGGAAGAGAATTCAATTTTACTCAAGATTAGACTTTGAAAATCTAGATTTGGCTTTGATTTGACTAAGATATGAAAGATTGAATTTTTGGGTGTTCTTGATGTTTCTCTCGGCCTGGAGAAGAAGATCTACAGTCTGCGCTCTTTAGCACAGCACTGGACCGCGCAGCCTCCCCGTGCCGCGCTCTTTAGCGTTGGTCGCTGACTACGCAGCCTGGCCGCTGCCCGATTGCGTAACCAACCCTGCGCCATCGGCTCCTGCGCGCTTGACCCCTGCGCAGTCTGCATCCTGCGCCATCCATTGCCTGCGCAGTCTAAGTCTGCGAACTTCGCAACCTGTGCCAACCATTCCTGCGCCACCCCAACCCTGCGCCCTGTGTCCCTGTGCACTCGGCACCCTGCGTAGCTGACACCCTGCGCAATACAACCCCTGACCCCTTGCGCAAACCATTGGCTCTTAGAGTTTTGGCTTTATTTCTTTAAGCTTGGCTCTTCTATAGCTCTGTATATTGATATTTTATTAGATATTTTACGTCCATTTTATATCCTTACGCCTTTTGTCATGAACTTGATTTTACTTAATATGTTTGGAATGACTATTGTACATAGCATGGTATGACAAGGAACTAGCATAACACGACAGTGACCCGTGGTGGTGCACTCCTGACATGACCAACCTGACATAATAGTGGCCCGTCGTGGCGTACTCCTGACAAGTACCCTGACATGATTTATCTTGATGCTGTTGCGATGGCTAACTTGACTCGTATAATCAACTTGACACCGTGGGTGTTCCTGCTTGCTTGCTTGTGTAATCCACTTGTCTTATCTTGCATCATGTCTAGGACGTGACTCCCTGGTTCCTACGGTCAGGGATTCATACTGAATATGGATTAGGCTAATGACTAGATCAAACTATATTTCATGGAGAATTTCCAGTCACAAGCAATCTCGTTATCTGGGCGCTCTTAATTGGACTTGTAGCTTGCCGATGAGTAGAGCATATTTCCAGCGCACTGTCATGTGTTGCACCCTCTAAGTCACTAAGGGTATATCGTCTCCGGGGCGATGTACCCAACCATACTCTCAACCCGCAGAAGGATAACTGGATGGTCTGCAGGGCTTGGGACTGGAAAATTCTTATTGCATCTTGTTAGTAATTAAGGCTTGTAATAACCCTAGTTAGTTAAGTAGTAAGCCTTAGTAATTGCTTGGCCGCTTGTGAATGGATGGAGTCCAGCCTTGTCTAAGTCTTGTCTAGTCCCTGTACCTGGCTACTCTTGTACATGCTTGTTTTACTTATCTTAACAATAAATGGATAGAGACAGATTGCTATTCAGGCGAAGGATTACAACCCCGGTCCTTGTTTGGTTTACAGGTTGTAATCTGGCTCCCAGAACGGTTCCACGTCACTAGTCATTTATTGTCCTGTTGCACTCTTTATTTACTTGTACCTTCTTCCATTTCTTTTCTTATGTTCTGATATGCTGGCTTTTGTTCTTATTTCGTGGCCTCCTTTGTGGCACTTGCTCTTTCTGGGGTTTGACCCAGCAGGTTTTGTATGGCCAAATTTCGGAGCAGCTTCCGAGGATCTTCCGAACCTCCAGCCCGATGGTGGCGACTAGAAGGAACCTGAGCTACGAGTGGGTTTTCTATTTTGTTTCGCTCACTCTATTGTAAAGTTATTTTTTTGAGGCGTTTAGCCGACGAGCACCTGTTAGCTCAATACACTTTACTTACTGTCTGCCTATGGGCTGTAAACATGATTAACAAATCCTAGGGTTGATCATGTATGACTTAACTCTTGCTAGTCCTAGCATTTTGTACGACTAGCTTCATGATCAGCTGATATGTAATATTTGGGACGCCTTTTATTGTATATCTGGTGGTCAAACATCTTGTGATCATATTACTTGCTTGAGATTGAGACAATAGGCTTGACCATAAGAGACCGTTGGCTTGTAGTAAACCCTCATATCTAGACAGCCGTGACCGTATAGTTGAGATGTATTCTATTTTAATATACGTAGTTGGCTATGTACGCCCCCGTTCTCCAGTATTCTGGTTCTGGGGCGTGACATAGCATTCTTGAGACATGTTAAAATATGATTTTATGCTCAACAATCTTGTAATCACCTCCAACGGTGAATGGTCATCACAACCAGGATATAAAGGAGTCGTTGTATTCTCCAGCAACTCCATGAACTTTGCAGCATTGGCATTCGGTGCCTCCTCAGCTGCATATTGATTGTTCGGATCGAAACTAGGCCCCGCAGCATCGAAAACCATGTTCGTCCACCCTTGGTCGTAATCAGTATGCTCGTGGACATCTACATAAGGCTCCACATAAGACTCCGACTCGGAGGCTAAAGGCACAAGTTCTCCGTGTGCGGTCCACTGATAATAATTTGGCATGAAACCCCTCGAATACAAATGATATGTCACATCCACTTCCGAATGATATTTCAAGTTGCGACATCTCAAACATGGACACTTAATTTTTGTACGGTCCATGTACTAAGGGAACGCCTTGGCAAACTGCAGGAACTATTGCACACCCTGTATAAATTCATCCCGTATACCGCACATGTCATCAGGATGACGATTGTACATCCACAAACGGTTCCGCAGATAGTAATTCGTATCCATTTTAAGATAATTCTGCAAAGATTGACACAAATAATAATTTATCAGGATGACGATTGTATATCCACAAATGGTTCTGCAGATAGTAATTCATATCCATTTTAAGATAATTACTGCAGAATGCGAAGACCGACATGAACTGACGCACGAAAGTGACGATTGTACGACCACAAGTTTTATGTTCTTCAACGATATATTTCACATGCATAACTGCCAAGTGTGGGGACGAATGGCTCAGAACACAACCCAAAATTCATTCTAGCATACATTAGTTTGAATCATCTATATATGTTCTGTACATATGGTGTAGTATATGTTCTTATCGAATCTAGTATCTGAAGGATATAACAGAATCAAGATGAACCCACATAATGTAATACAAAGACATTATCTACTACTAAAAGATGTAGTGATAGGTTGTCGTATCATCATTGCCGAGGGATGGGGGTCGGAGGACAGTCAACTTTATCTACGGCTACATAGGTTCTGCCTCGCCAGTCGAATGGCTGCAGGGACTATGTCCTGATCACGATGTCGTACCATAGATTAATGCAAATTCCTTATAGCAAATGTCATACATAGATTTCTGTCTCGCCAGTCGAATGGCAGATAATTATACAAATCAAACTAGTCTTAAATACTGGTACCAACTGCCTGAACATAACAGTCCCTAATTTGTACTGGATTTATCCTACCTCTGAGTTTTACACATATTAAAAGGGAAGGCATTTACTGTTAACAAGATAACCTGTCATGAATTGAACAACATGCAGACTTAGATTTAGGATTTAAAATATGGTATTCAGGTCAACTTAATTCAGTCAAAGGGTACTGAACAGAAAGTCTAATTAAGACTTTTAACTAAGCATGCAGCCTGGACTGCTGTTCAGAACTTGGCAGGCAAAATCCCATACCATCTGACGACAAACCTATACACACCCTTGCCCAAACCATTTGTTTCAGTAGGTAAAACATTCCAGGTGACTCAAGTAACCTGTCATGCAACATTTGTTGTCAACAGCATTCCTTGTTAATTGTAACATGTATACTATCATATCCCAACTCTGCTAAAACTTGACCAACATACCCTACACTAATCATTCCATATTTCAGTAATGTCAGTGAGCTAAATCATACTCAACTGTCGAGAATACTTAGGAGAAAACTCATTCACAGGATTAGTATCCATCCTTCGTGACATAGCTGAAATTTTATAAGGCTCGATAATAATTATTAGTCAATTTATTCATTATTTCAAAATCCTAAAAATGCCCAAAAAACTCCCAGTATCAGTAAATAGGGCTCGAACCCTAAATTAGAATTCGAATCCAAGCAAAACATCAAATTGACAGTTGATATGCCCAAAAAACTCCCAGTATCAGTATATAGGTGTCACACTGTGAGTCTCGTATCCACACAGTGGGATACGACATGTCCAAACCAACAAAATAGGTGTCACACGAACTAGAAGCGAGTCCACGCTCTCGTGTCCCTCGCAGCGAGTCCACTGTGAGTCTCGTGTCCCCCGCAGCGAGTCCACGCTATCGTGGACACGAACTAGAAGCAAGAGAGAGCTAGAAGACGAGGATAAAATGGAAAGCGGGGACGGGAGAGTTACCTGAGGAGGAGCTACCTGAGGAAGGAGGAGGAGGAGAAGGAGGAGGGTGATCGCCGGAGGAGCACCGCGGAGGAGGAGGCCGGAGAAGGGAAATCGTCGGAGGAGCGTCGCGGAGGAGGAGCGCACGAAAAATTGGAGGGGGGAAATTTGTGAATGATCGAAAAGGAAACCCTCGCCGCCTATATGAAACATTTAGCGACGTCCTTCTCGGCCGTCGCTAAACGTCGCTAATATTTAATAAACGATGACGCTGCTTAAAATGCGTCGCTACATGTCGCTATCTCAGCGACGTGTACCGACGAATTTGTGACGTAGATTCCCATTTAACAAATTATAGCCGCTAGACGTCGCTATTAGTCGCTGTTGGCGACAAACAACGACGTCTTAGATAAACGTCGCTAAACCCCCAAAAATTAGCGACGTTCTTTCTTGGAGTCGCTAAATACGTCGCTGATATGACTTATTTTGGTAGTGTAATAAAACCAGGCCAAGTTGTGACATGACCCTTATAAATGATTTATTTATTTTACTTATTAAGACTATGATATTAGGATGCCCGGTTGTACCAATTTAGCCCGGACTGGACCCGAACCGAACCCAAGCCTATGTAGTCGGGTAGTGCGACCAAAGACGCCCATGTAGGTGTGCATTATTAGTGTTTTGTATTTTATCTTAGTGGGATATTAAGTATTTTACGATACATCTGTTACATATATATGTGTTATTGATATTAAATTGTTAATTATTTTATAATAGGATAAATATTCATTTTGTGATGTATTTCTAGATTGCTAGGATTTTTATACCATATATATATATATATATATATATATGTGAAAGTATATATAAAATATATATCATATGTGTGTATTTGAATGGATATATAAATGTGTGTATTTGAATGTATATATAAATATATTATATAAACGTGTGTATGTATATATATATATATATATATATATATATATATATATATATATATATATATATATTTATTTATTTTTTTTTTCCTTTGAATCCGAGTGCAACTACATATAAGTATTAGGCTAATTATTAACTAAGCAGTAGCTAGTCCAGCCTGTAGCCCGAGCCCACCCGAGTTCTTCCTACTATTCCCTGAAACCAAGCCCACAGCACCCCCGAGACTCTGTTCTTAACAGCATATAAACAGAGCGAGAGGGAGTCTCTCGAATAAACCCCAAAACCCTAACCAACACCCGACGCCACCCTCTCCGACCCTAGGCACGCCGCCCGCCGCCGCCATGACCGCCAGAGACGACCGAGCACATGCATGACAGGACACAGCTGCACACGATAGGAGACAGCCGCGCACGAACAGAGGAGTAACGACAGCAGTATGCGTTTCGAAGCCCAACTTCATGGTACGAGTTCTCTGTCTACGATTATTCATTTTCTGAATCGTAAAGTGTTTCAGAAAGCCTACTAGACCCTCTTCAAACCCCTTCATATGGATTTTATCCTATGATAGTAGAAACCCCAGAAAATCGACACGAAGTCGATCAAAATTCTGATAGCAAAACAGGGCAAATACAGTCCAATCATCCACGTTTGAAGATCGATTCCGATCGATCCAGTACCATATTAGAAATTCTATTTAAATATACTTTTAGACAACATGTAGGGCTCCACAACCCAATTCGCAGAAGTCAATTTCATTGACTACGCACCGAGAAATCGGATCCCAAAGTTCAAGAAAAACCTGTTTTAAAAACAATAAAATTCATCGATACGACGTACGTCTAATCAATTCGGGTGCTCGACCCGAAAGCAACGAAAGATGCGTAATGGTTTCATGGACGTATGGGCTTTGACGGAATTCAAATTGGTCACGTGTGCGTGACGAATTTGATGCATATCCGTCAAAATTTACCGTATCGGCCTCTGTGCAAATTTTCCAATTACTTTGTGCACGCTCGTCAGATCGAGACAAAACTTATGCCAACAGGACCGTATTATTTTTCTGGTCCTGTATGCCAAGTTTGGTCCGATTATGAGATAGTGATTGGATCGCCGTTTTGCGGGCCCCACGATCCGATTCAACGGACGATTTTGTGCACGGCCCACCAAAATTCGAAACTGGACATATCGTTGGGTTCGTATCATCAAACCGGATCCGTAGACATATAGTTTGACGACTTTAGAGACCATTGACTCTGGCATATTTTTTGGTGCAAAGCGGGTACAACGGCGTACACCATTTTTATCCAAAATTACCGTTTTGCACCTGTGTCCAGTTGGACTTAAGGACAAGCAATCCTAGCTAATTTGACTATTCTGAGAATGTTGGCAATGTCTATTTTATCTTCCGGAGATAGTTGTGATGATTTGGACTTTATGGCTTAGCAGTTGACTATACTTTGTTTGATTTGCGTACAACCTCCAGGCAAGATACCTTGCCTCCCTCTGTAGTTCATTTTTATTCTTATAGTTCATATATTTTAGTACATTATATTCAGTTACCTTAGTTGCTATAGATTTATATGATACCATGTTTACTAGTTTATTGTCTTGCTTGTATATCAGTATTTTCTGACTTGATAGTGTAGTTACACCAGGCTTGTCCACATTATGGTTCATGCTAGAGTTGTCCTTACCTATGTCATGACTGAGTTGTACCGTATCGTCATCTGTATCTTGAATGAGTTGTGTCTACAAATATGTGTGATTGAACTGCTATTCCTGTATTGTTCCCACAACCTGCGAGTCCACACACGGGGCGAGGGTTGTCCGTTTGCACCTGTGAGTCCACACACGAGACGAGGGTGACTTGGCTTGAAACTGACATACGAGTCCAAATTTGGGGCGAGGGTTAGTTTTCCATTGATCTCTTGTTTACTTGTTCTTCCAGAAGTTCATTTATGCATAGTTGATCCCCGTATTCGTGTTCATGGTTACCTGTCAGTAGCCACATGTCAGTCTCATATCTAGTTCCTGTTTATACCCTGTTTATATTATTGTATGATTAAACTGTTAGATAGGCATATTTTTATGTATCTTGCTATGTCCCCTGAGGACATGATGATCTCTTCAGGTAGCTGATTGCATGGAGTTAGTTAGCGGCTCATGATGGTAGTGATTATACCTGCATAGATACAGGTATTTGCTTGTGATATATCTTTATTATCCTCTCGTGCTTTATATTCCATACCATGATATACTCCGCTTATTTATAGACTCATATCATTCTTGGAGTCTAATCGAACAATATGCAAATGGGCTGCAGACCATGACCCATACTTTTCCATTCTTATTTATATGATTCCTGTGGATTGAGATATAGTTTATGTTAGACATGATACCCTACTCTGGACAGCTTATACGTACTCGAGTCGGGCTGGAGTCCGCTCGATACGTAGCTGTCTTGCTTAAGAGCTCGCGTCCGAAAATCGAGTGCGGGTCGTGACAATGACAACGGTCCGCAGTTCGCAAGCTATATTTTCTATCGATTCTGTGATAAAAATCAGATTCAGAATGTGGCTTCGACAGCATACAACCCATCGACAAACGGTCTGGCTGAAGCTTTTAACAAGACCATACTCAAGCTTCTCAAAAAGTTCGTATCTTCAAATAAGCGCGACTGAAATGAAAAGCTGGGCGAATGCTTATGGACATATCGTACTACAATTCAAACGGCTACAGGAAATACACCATTCTCTCTGGTTTATAGGAGCGAAGCAGTTTCTCCTATTAGAGACCCAGATCCCCTCGCTTCGTATGGCCTTTACCTACCGGTTGACGTCGGACAATAACTACCGCTGATGGCTACAAGAACTGGAAGCCCTAGACGAGAAGCGTTTACAGGCTCAACAAAACATCGAGATCTACAAAGCACGCATCTCTCGAGCCTTCAATAAGAAAGTCAAGCAGAGAAGATTCCAAGTAGGCGATCTCGTCTTGGCCGTTCGCAGACCGATGGTCGTGACTCAAAAAACTATCGATAAATTCTAGCCCAAATAGGAGGGCCTATTTGTCATCGAGTCCGTATTCTCCAGCGGTGCATACCGGCTCGCAAAACCAAATGAAGACGTTCTTATGATGCCCATAAACGATAAGTTCCTGAAAAAGTACTATGCTTAAATACATGATCCTAGAATGTCGAGTTATGTACACCAAGTACCTCTGAACTTGCACTCTACTAGCTCCGAGTGGATTCACATCGCATCTCCCTGGGTGACAAGTCATGTATACTAATACCTCTGAATTTCCACTCTAATGCTTTATCCCGCCAGAGTCGGCCAGGTTTATTTTTGTCGTCTCTGAACAAACTTCCTGGTTTTGATTATCGTATATCACGTCCAGACTACCTCTGATATAGATAATCTCCTAACTTAACACCTGTACCCAATCTGGGATAAAGCCATGGTATTAAGGCCACATAACCTATCACGTCCATATTACCTTTGTTAGGTTTTATTTCAAAATCTATTACTCGCATTACTGGTGCGCAGAAGGGTAATAAGTCCACAAAAAGTCATTCAAATATATTACCCGCACCACCAGAGCGCAAAAGGGTAATAGGTCCACAAAAAAATCATTCAAATCTATTACTCGCACTACCGGTGCGCTAAAGGGTAATAGGTCCACCAAAAATCATTTAAATATATTATCTGCACCACCAGTGCACAAAAAGGGTAATAGGTCCACTGAAAATTATTTCGAATCTATTTACTTGCATCACAGATGCACAAAATCGTAATAGGTCCACAAAAAGTCCCCCAAGTGGGATATCCTCTACCAATAACAAATGTTGCATTAGGCCCTCTAGTACGAGCATTTCAGATATCTTAAGCAAAGAATGAAGATAATGTATCTTTTTATTTCAAGAAACATCAACTACATTGGTGAGGCTACATCTCCAACAACAAAAAGAAAATGGAACAAGAATACAAAAAAGGGATATTCACACTACTCATCAACAACACATAGTTTAGTGAGTACGTCCTCCAGTTGTGCTGTTGAGCGTTCGATTTTCTGTTTGGCTCGGCGTTCAGCTTCCTGGGTCATCTTTTCAGCATCCTCAAGATGTACATGAGCCTCCAGTTGTCCTCCACCTTTTTCAGTGTACCCTCCAGAGCAGCGGAAGCTCGTGTGACCTTATCGGTCTCCTCGCAAATCAGCTCTCTCTTGACGGGTAGCTTGGAGCTCATTCTCCAGAAATGCCAGCTTAGCTTGGAGCTGGAGGATTTGCTCATTAGTTTCAGCCATCGTACGAACCGTGGCCTCCTCACGAACTAGGCAAGCCTTTCCCTTCTGTCTCAGCTTGTCATACTATAGAGACAACCTCTGGAGGTTTTTTTCTAAGGTGGGCTTGGTCATCTCCTGTAAAATCCCTAAATTTTTACTATATTTTTTAATATAAATTTGATACTAATTTAAATTTTTGTATTGTATGTTGCGTAGTCGTATTGTACGTCGCGCGTTCAATTTTTTTGTTGTTGTTCGACGAGTTCGAATATGGGAGAGCGTACATATTTTTAGAAAAAATATTTTTTCTATTTTATAGTTTCAAAATAATATATATAATAGTTATTTTAGCTACCATACCAAAGTTTCCAAGTTATTATTTTATTTATAAAAAGTCTTTTATTTATAACAGTTATTAATAATAAATAAAAATTCTTCATGCATACAGATATTTAAATATTTTATTAATTTATTTTAAATAATAATGTAATTTTGGAAATTATTATTATATGTATTTTTAGAAAATATATTTTGAAATTTTTGTGGCAAATTAAATCTATGAATGGATTTTTATGGATTTGATTTAATTATTTTAAAGATGGAATTTATATTTAGTTTAAGCTTAGATTATCTAGATTTAAATTATAATTTGATTTGGATTATTATTGATTGAATCGATTTAAATTTGATTTAAATTAAGTAGCAGATTATCTATTAAGGGTTAAAATTTTTCAAATCCTTATCCAACTGGGAATTCCCACATCCTATAAAAGGCAGGTACTCCTCCATAAATTCTACCATTCACAAAAGTTTCTCCACAAATTTCTACCACACGTGAGTGCTTCGTGTCCATGTTCCCCCATCCAAAATCTTATTCCCTAATTATATATACATTATCTCCTTCCTTGTATCGGACACACCCCGACACCAACAAATTCCTAATCCTAGCCAAGCCCAGCCTTTCTCGGTCGACCACCATCCCTGTCCTCGACCATCCCTGCAAGCCTCCATGTCACCAGTCCCAACATGACCTCTCGCCTCCACCCCCTGGCCTTTACCGCGATACCCTGCTGCCAGCACTGCCACCACCTCTTTCTGTTGCCGGAATTCCTTCTGGTACCTTCGCCCTAATCACCTACGCTGACATCATCTGACCACTACCCAGACCATTATCTTCACTGTTTCCAGTTCCCGACTAAACCACACACACCACCGCCATGGCCACAGACATCAAAACAGCCACCCACCGGTCACCGACCCATCAACACACAAACCACCGCCCCCGCGGCCGACCGCCACTGCGACCGGCCGCCGCCTCCCAGCAACACCTTACGCCTTCCCGACCACAATGAAAAAAATAAAAATAAAATAATTAATACACCACCTCCACCACCACTCACCGTGGCCTGGCCAGATTAGCCGCCCAGCCTCCCACCGCACGCACCCGCCGCATGCGCCCGCTCCCCCTTTCCCCTTCTTCTTCACTCTCCATCGATCCTCTTTCTTTCCTCTCGCTCTCTCCCTATCACTACCAGTTTCTTCCCTTCACCAAATGTTTCTCTCTTACTTCTTCAGCTACTGCGCCTGACTCTTCTTTAAGTAGAGTTGCATTTTATGAGAGTACTTCATGCTGTACTCGGTTTTATTTTTTTGTTCTTTAGTATAAAAATTAAATTATTACTTTATTTTATTTCTTTTGTTTGATTCCTTTGTTTTTGTGTTTTATTGTCTACTGTGAGGAAGATACATCTGGATGTTGTTTTTGCTGGTGGTTATTATTAATATTATTATTCACTCTTCTCTCTGATACGAACTCATCTGTAGATATTTGTAAAGTTTTATTAGTATTATTATATTTATTATTACCATTATTATTAATATATTTTTTGTATCATTATTGTTATTATTATTATTTTCTTTTCTTGTACAATAGTAGTATATTACGGTTATTAACAAAATTTATTATTATTATTATTGTATATATTTGTATAAATAGCTGTATTTGTTAATTAGTACTTATAAACAAGTATATAAGTTAAATACAAATTTTATTTACTGTCATTAATATTATCTGTAAGGATAGTTTGCTATTAATTATCCTTATTATTTTCAATGGTACTACTAGTACCTATATTATTATTTTGTTCTCATTATATTGAAATATTTCTAAATAAATTTTCATATTATTTTATGGTACCATATTTATTTATTTTTACCTAAAATGATTTCCAACATAATTCCTAAAATACTTTGACCCGTAAAATGTAGTTACAAGTAAACTTTTGGTATTTCTCATATGTTTTAACTAATATTATCTATATCTCAAAACCGTATTGTTAGAAATTTTGTATTTTCAAATATATATCTATAAACTATTTTTTATATTTTTAAAATAAATTTCTAAAAATAGTATAAGTTTTGTTAACACAAATTTATATCAAATATCCTCTTGTCCATGACGCAGCCCATCTTTCCTATTCTTTTACCAATTCTATACTACCATATGTCAACCCTAGCCAATTTGATCGTTCTGGACCCAGTGGAACTGTTCGTGCCACCAACAGAGGTCACCTTGTATAGTTGTTACCGAAGTCGCAGTTCGTGCCACATTGATCATTGCAGTACACCAGGCGTCCTACCAGGCAAGACACCTTGCCTTTACTGTTTAATTTCTTGCTCAATATTATGCATATTTTATTTCTTATAAGTTGTTCTTTCAAAACCATATGTAGTTGTAAATCACTATACTTTAGTTTTCTTTATGTATTTGGCCTAGAGTTAAGGGACCACCTTTGTTTGTGCCGCATTCATTGGCCCGACACCTGTGTGCCACGATGTCACGTGTCTCATATAGATTCGAACTTGCGTATCGACCGTACATCGGTGCGTACAGGACGAGCGTTAGGATATAACTGCTAATATAAATTGCCTAGAAGACTTAACGGTTATTAGAAATATCGTGGTGTGGATTCAGCACGAGTAGTGCATGGGGAGGGGGAAGACAGTTATTAGGCGCAGGAGCTTTCACACATTTACTTTTCTCTAGCTACTATTTGTGACTCAGCCGAGTGGCTAGTGAGCCGTGCATTTATTTACTTTTCTCTAGATGCCACTAGTGCCCCGGTTGAAACATAAATGTGCCGTGCATTTACTTTCCTCCAGCTGCCATTAGTGACTCACCCGAGAGACTAGTGTGCCGTGCATTTATTTATTTTTTTCTAGATGCCACTAGTACCTCGGTTGAAACGCTAACGCACCGTGTTTCTAGTCTCGGGAGCCCTTGTGTGGAACGTTGTCTTCAAAATGCATTTTCACATAAAATGGTTAAGGACCTTTATTTGTGTAGTCACATATACTTTTCTGTTGAACTTTATTTATTCAGTTATTGGCATGATATTATGTGTCTTGTTACGTCCCTCTGAGGACCTGGTTATCTTCCCAGGTGTGTGCTCTTGTCTTTCGCAGGTATTCTAGCCATGGACATCTCTATTTCTTCGAGGATGATTGCAATTGGATCGTCTTCGCTTCGCTCGCCAAACTTATTTCATTTTTCATGTATTTCTTCCCTTGCTTGTTGGTAGTGGATTTGTCTCCGCCCAACATATTGTATAAATACATTTCCATCGATGATTATATGAATTCTTTATTTTTCTTTATTTTATGGATGAGATTAGTCGTTATGGTTTTTACTGTATATTACAGCTTATGTATGCATACGAGGTTTCCATATATTGGAGTATACTTCGTATGTATACAGCTGGCATGTCTAAGTTCCTAGTCCTACGTATTTTGGGACTGGAGATTTACATGTTTTTGTGGTAGCCCATGTAGGTCAAGATAAATTGTTTGGTTACTTTATCGTACCAAGCAAGCCTGCGAATAGGATTAGAAGTCTAGGATCTCATCCATATACTTGACCTCTTTCCTCGATTCCATATTCGAACTACCGTTCGACTCATCGATTGCATCTTGCTTGATTCCTTCTATCATATTTCTTATCTTTCCTTCGTGCTTGCTAGAGGTTAGACAGGTGATTCCTACTAGTTATACATGTTTCTTTTGTCCCAAAATACCATTAGTTTAATTCTTTTAAGTTGGGTAGAATGCCTTGTGACCTAGCAATTCTTTTTTCCTTGTGACCTATATTAGCAACTTTACCTAGATTTTAGAATTTAGAGGACCCTAATCCATCTAGCCAAACCAAGGACTTGGACAAGAAGACTATAGGATGACTGTATGAAGACCATCATATGACATGACTTATATCCTTTAGAAGTTCGAACCAATTTCTACTTTCTTCCAATCTTAGTCTCCCGTGCCTATGTTTTTACTATCTAGACTAATGATGCTAATGTAGCCTAGTTTTTGCAAGCTCAATTCTTTATCAAGCTTGTTCATGACATATATTATTGGATGCCTCCACTAACAAATAGTCTACTTAGAACCGGTGCATGATGGTCTGATCAACCTAGTGTATTTTGGTTCGCTTTTATCTATCGTTCTACTGGATAGGGACATAGCTAACTTGCCCTCTAGAGTCCCATCTGCGACTGCCTTGGCAACTCCTTTTGAATTATTCGGTCGCCTTTGAACCACGTATTCGTATTCGATAACGTCTCCTTCGAACTCTATATTGCTTTCGCCTTTAACTATTTTAGAAGGACGATGGCGTTATACTAGAACTTTCTCTAGCCTTCCTATCGACTATGACCATTCTCACTCGATTTTGCTGTATCTTCATCCTAAACTACTCGTCCTTTTTCTCGGTCCTATATTCGCTATCGTGAACCTTCCAAATAACTTAACTTAGGCATGAACCTAATCGATCTCTTATTTATGCCTTAACCTACTCACAAGAACCCATATCAGCTAGGGCTCTAACTTATTTTCTCTTGATACCATATTATTCTTTCTTGCATGATACTCTTGATTAAACTTTAAACCCTTAATCTTCTACTCGTGCCTTAACTCGCGACCCTCATAGCCATACCCGTGTTAATTCTATAATTTAGATCATGATTTCTTACGGCATGATTTTGTTGAGCATTGTAATTGATTGTTCCCCATCGACACCCCTTGTGTCTATTCACCCCCTGCTAATTCTTAATTTCGAGGACGAAATTCTTTTAAGTTGGGTAGGATATAAAATTCCTAAATTTCTACTATATTTTTTATATAAATTTGATACTAATTTAAATTTTTGTATTGTACGTCGCGTAGTCGTATTGTACGTCGCGCGCGTAATTTCTTTTCTTTTTTTTTGTTCGACGAGTGCGAATATGGGTGAGCGTACATATTTTTAGAAAAATATTTTTTCTATTTTTATAGTTTCAAAATAATATATATAATAGTCATTTTAGCTACCATACCAAAGTTTCCAAGTTATTATTTTATTTATAAAAAGTCTTTTGTTTATAACGATTATTAATAATAAATAAAAATTCTTCGTGCATACATATATTTAAATATTTTATTAATTTATTTTATTAATTTTTAATAATGTAATTTTCAAAATTATTATTATATGTATGTTTAGAAAATATATTTTGAAATTTTTGTGGCAAATTAAATCTTTGAATGAATTTTTATGGATTTGATATAATTAGTTTACATTTAAAGATGGAATTTATATTTAGTTTAAGTTTAGATTATCTAGATTTAAATTAGAATTTGATTTGGATTATTATTGATTGAATCGATTTAAATTTGATTTAAATTAAGTAGCAGATTATCTATTAAGGGTTTAAATTTCCAAATCCTTATCCAACTGGAAATTCTTACATCCTATAAAAGGCAGGTACTCCTCCATAAATTTTACCATTCACAAAAGTTTCTCCACAAATTTCTACCACACGTGAGTGCTTCGTGTCCATGTTTTCCTCCATCCAAAATCTTATTTCATAATTACATATACATTATCCCCTTCCTCGTGTCGGACACACCCCGACACCAACAAATTCCTAATCCTAGCCAAGTCCAGCCTTTCTCGGTCGACCACCGTCCCCGTCTTCGACCATCCCTGCAAGCCTCCATGTCACCAGTCCCAACACGACCTCTCGCCTCCACCCCCTGGCCTTTGCCACGATACCCTGCTGCCAGCACTACCACCACCTCTTTCCGTCGTCGGAATTCCCTCTGGTACCTTCGCCCTAATCACCTACGCTGACGTCATCTGACCACTACCCAGACCATTATCTTCACTGTTCCCAGTTCCCGACTAAACCACACACACCACCGCCACGGCCACAAACATCAAAACAGCCACCCACCGGCCACCGACCCATCAACACACAAACCCCCGCCCCTGCGGTTGACCGCCACTGCGACCGGCCGCCGCCTCCCAGCAATACCTTACGCCTTCCCGACCACAATGAAAAAAATAAAAATAAAATAATTAATACACCACCTCCACCACCACTCACCGTAGCCTGGCCGGATTAGCCGCCCAGCCTCCCACCGCACGCACTCGCTGCCCGCGCCCGCTCCCCCTTTTCCCTTCTTCTTCACTCTCCATCGATCCTCTTTCTTTCCTCTCGCTCTCTCCCTATCACTACCAGTTTCTTCCCTTCACCAAATGTTTCTCTCTCTTACTTCTTCAGCTACTGCGCCTGACTCTTTAAGTAGAGTTGCATTTAAGGAGAGTACTTCATGCTGTATTCGATTTTATTTTTTTGTTCTTTAGTATAAACAATAAATTATTACTTTATTTTCTTTCTTTTGTTTGATTCCTTTGTTTTTGTGTTTTATTGTCTACTGTGAGGAAGATACTTCTGGATGTTGTTTTTGCTGGTAGTTATTATTATTATTATTATTATTATTCACTCTTCTCGCTGATACGAACTCATCTGTATATATTTGTAAAGTTTTATTAGTATCATTATATTTATTATTACCATTATTATTATTATTATATATTTTTTGTATCATTATTGTTATTATTATTATTACTTTCTTCTCTTGTACAACAGTAGTATATTACGGTTATTAACAAAATTTATTATTATTATTATTATTGCATATATTTGTATAAATAGCTGTATTTGTTAATTAGAACTTATAAACAAGTATATAAGTTAAATACAAATTTTATTTACTGTCATTAATATTATCAGTAAGGATAGTTTGCTATTAATTATTATTATTATTTTCAATGGTACTACTAGTACCTATATTATTATTTTGTTCTCATTATATTGAAATATTTCTAAATAAATTTTCATATTATTTTATAGTACCATATTTATTTATTTTTACCTAAAATGATTTCCAACATAATTCCTAAAAAACTTTGACCCGTAAAATGTAGTTACAAGTAAACTTTTGGTATTTCTCATATGTTTTAACTAATATTATCTATATCTCAAAACCGTATTGTTAGAAAGTTTGTATTTTCAAATATATATCTATAAACTATTTTTTATATTTTTAAAATAAATTTCTAAAAATAGTATAAGTTTTGTTAAAACAAATTTCTATCAAATATCCTCTTGTCCATGACGCAGCCCATCTTTCCTATTCTTTTACCAATTCTATACTACCATATGTTAATCCTAGCCAATTTGACCGTTCTGGACCCAGTAGAACTGTCCGTGCCACCAACATAGGCCACCTTGTATAGTTGTTACCGAAGTCGCAGTTCGTGTCACATTGATCATTGCAGTACACCAGGCGTCCTACCAGGCAAGACACCTTGCCTTTACTGTTTAATTTCTTGCTCAATATTATGCATATTTTATTTCTTATAAGTTGTTCTTTCAAAACCATATGTAGTCGTAAATTACTATACTTTAGTTTTTTTTATGCATTTGGCCTAGAGTTAAGGGACCACCTTTGTTCGTGTCGCATTCATTGGCCCGACACCTGTGTGCCATGATGTCACGTGTCTCATATAGATTCGAACTTGCGTACCGACCGTACATCGGTGCGTACAGGACGAGCGTTAGGATATAACTGCTAATATAAATTGCCTAGAAGACTTAGCGGTTATTAGAAATATCGTGGTGTGGATTCAGCACGAGTAGTACATGGGGAGGGAGAAGACAGTTATTAGGCGCAGGGGCTTTCACACATTTACTTTTCTCTAGCTGCCATTTGTGACTCAGCCGAGAGGCTAGTGAGCCGTGCATTTATTTACTTTTCTCTAGATGCCACTAGTGCCCCGGTTGAAACACAAATGTGCCGTGCATTTACTTTTCTCTAGCTGCCGTTAGTGACTCACCCGAGAGACTAGTGTGCCGTGCATTTATTTATTTTTTTCTAGATGCCACTAGTACCTCGGTTGAAACGCTAACGCGTCGTGTTTCTAGTCTCAGTAGCCCTTGTGTGGAACGTTGTCTTAAAAATTTATTTTCACATAGAATGGTTAATGACCTTTATTTGTGTAGTCACATATACTTTTCTGTTAAGCTTTATTTATTCAGTTATTGGCATGATATTATGTGTCTTATTACGTCCCTCTGAGGACCTGGTTATCTCCCCAGGTGTGTGCTCTTGTCTTTCGCAAGTATTCTAGCCATGGACATCTCTATTTCTTCGAGGATGATTACAATTGGATCGTCTTCACTTCGATCGCCAAACTTATTTTATTTTCCATGTATTTCCCCCCTTGCTTGTCGGTAGTGGATTTGTCTCCGCCCAACATATTGTACAAATACATTTCCATAGATGATTATATGAATTCTTTATTTTCCTCTATTTTGTGGATGAGATTAGTCGTTATGGTTTCTACTTCATATTACAGCTTATGTATGCATACGATGTTTCCATATATTGGAGTATACTTCATATGTATACAGCTGGCATTTCTACGTTCCTAGTCCTACGTATTTTAGGACTGGGGTGTTACATCTCCAGTACATCTTTCACTTTTTTTACGGCCGTTACGAGGAAGGCACGCTCCTGTTCCACTGCAGTGGGCGCATCGACTTGCCGTAGATTTTGCAATTGTACTAGGCGCCGATCAGCCTCTGCCAGTTTGTGCTCCAAAAGATCAGCCGTCCCCTCTCCACCCGGGAGCATCTTCAGCAGTTCAATTTGGCCGTGGGCACAATGACGAGCCACGACAAATAATGTTTCCCTCCTCAAAGCAGCTTTAACCCCCTTTTTCAGATGGCGGTAGAAGCTGTCGATTATGTCCTTTGACGACTCGTCCAGGTTCTCCAAAGAGGACGGCATCGAAGGAATAGCAACCAAGGGAGCTGAAGGTGTCTAGGAAGGAGGCACAGCGGAGCTTGACGACCATGTCAGAAGGAAAACAAACTCCGAGCGATGAGATTCCCGCGCATCGGCAATCTCCCCCTCCACAGCCCAAAGGAGCTTAAGACTAGGTAGAACGGAGAGTTCAATTTTCGGGGAAAGGGCAGCTTCAACCGGCCCCGCATCCATCGATGTTGGTGCAGGAACCACCACCTCTACTGCCGACATTTATGTCATGGGCAGCTCCGAACTCGACCCAGCGAGGGGCCTCTCGATTTGAAGAGGAGAAGGTACAGTTCTGCTTTGTACGAGGTCCGTCCCGATGTCCTCCACTATCCCCTCTTCCGCGGTCATGTCCACCATCGATAATGAAGGAGCAGGGCCTACAGATCCAGAACAACCGACAATCATCTTGACTCGAAGGATATGGAAAAAGAGCAAATAAACCTCCTTGTAGGTAAGAATATGACATAGCTTACCAGGGGAGGGCGGCAGAGACTACGACTCATTCAGGACAATCATAACTCCTTCCACCGCCCCCATATCCTCTCAATGACGGTACCCGAGCCGCTTGCATCTTCTGCTCCAGCCCCGATTACCCCATAAGGAGATGTAGCTGGGTTGGTACCGGCCAACTGAGACCCCGCAGTCCTAAGATCCGCTTCTGTAAGGCTCGCACCTTATCTGACCAGGGTGTCCGTAGCTGGAGGAATCTCGGAAGCAGCATCGGGCTCTGGAGGGTTTATTTCTTCCAAAGCCTACAAAAAGGAATAATAAGATAATGTCCCAAAAGTAACATGGTGGTCTGTCGGGATGAAATTTACCTACGAGAAGGTTTTGGCATCGCTGCCTCCCTCCGCGACTGTAGAAGCATGGAATTTCACAACCAGAAAGCCCATGCGCCAGACACTACATGCGCCAGAACTCGGACAGAACACTTCACAGCAAAGTCAATAAGTATAGACATTTGAAGAAGGACTTTTTATTTATATACAAAAGTCTATTACATGTCTAGAAAAGGTTGTACAAAGGAGAATTTCTACAAAGGAAAGATCCTAAGTCTACAGCCAGCGGCTACTATGCGCCTCCAGATAGGCGCGGCAGTCACCATGCGCCGCCAGTTAGGCGTAGCAGATACCATGCACCTCCAACCAGGCGCATCCCACCATCTCTTCAGCAGCTCAGTTATGTGCATCCCTTCAGCAGCCCAGTTATGTGCCGCTCTTCCAGCCAGGCTCACCTGATAAGTGCTTCGACTAAACAAAGCATTTAACCCTCTGGCTGGAACCAAGGAAGAGAAGAGCACCGCAAATCTGTGGCCAGGGGAGGCTTCGAAAGAGCCTCCAAAGACCAAGGAAGACCGTAATCGAAATACGGCTAAAGGAGCAGCTTTCAACACAACCAGAGTGGGCGACACCCACTTTGAAGGAAGAAAGAGCCTAGCACCGCCATTCCGATCTACGGCTCTTCCAGAACAACGGAGACGAGGCCCGAACATCCCTATCTTTGGATGCAACAGGCACCTTCCGCCTGCCTCGGAAGCCCTCGACTCCGTCTTTTGGATGTAACAGTCACCTTCAAGTGCATCAACGAAGACACGGCGTCTCATC
This sequence comes from Iris pallida, assembly GCA_029216955.1. Taxonomy (NCBI): domain Eukaryota; kingdom Viridiplantae; phylum Streptophyta; class Magnoliopsida; order Asparagales; family Iridaceae; genus Iris; species Iris pallida. The sequence goes on from JANAVB010016599.1 coordinate 22,934,137, forward strand.
TTCACCCTCGGGAGCATCTCGTCAACAGAATGCATTCGAGCACACAAGTTCATGTCGGAAAGACGTGAGAGAACGAGAGACCAACCCTCTCTCCATACCACTATTTATAGGCCGGGCAGATCAAACCCACGCGCCAAGTGGATGGCTCTCCAAATTTCGTGCAATGAACTCACATTAAATGGATGAACCAGATGCCTCGACTTCAGCCAAACGGCTATTTAAAAGCACTCGAGAAGCGAAACAGCCGCATCATTAAAGGCATGTCGGATGCGCCGGCTGGACAGCGCATCACACCCCGTCAAACACCAAGCGCCTCCCACAGATGCGCCCTGTACCGAGCGCATCACAGCTGGATGCGCCCCCATACGTCCCCATATGCCTAGTGGAACGTCAACTAACGCGCCACTCAGCTGTCCATCGAATGTCACCAACATTAAATGCTGAACTGACAGAGTTGGCAGCACGCCTCCCCAAGTCTGAACGATTGACAGCTTTTGCAGAAAACGAAGCGTCCACAACGTCAGCATCATCATGACTTTACCCCGACGGCTACTGCCACGTGGCCACCCAACCATCCGCATGCGCCTCAAAAGCCATGCGCCTCAGACCCTTCACTGATCCCTAAAGACAGAAGAAGAGTCTCCAGTTGAAGCTTTACATGCACCTCAAAAGCCATGCGCCCCAGACTGATCTCTGATCCCGAAAGACATAAGTAAAGTCGCCCGCATGCGCCTCAAAAGCTACGCGCCCAGAACGGTTCGTGACTCCTAAAGGTCACGAGCCAAAATCTCATCATGCGCCCAATCCAAGGCGCATCCCAACAAATCATCCCCCATCAGATCCGAGATCTTCGAGCCATGAGTCGACGACACGTGTCCTTTGACTCAACTTATCCAAGATTTCAGCAACAGAAAGATTTTCTCCTCTGCTACATGTCGGCTCACAACAGCAGTATGAATAGTTCAACCCCTCGAGTAGGGCGCATCATCCATGCACCTCCATCAGCAATCTCCACGTGGCATCCCCACGTACCGGCACATCCTACATATGCACGCATGAGCAGCCAACCTGTCCAGCTATAAATAGAGGAATCATTTCCTCCTTCCAGACACACACAGACAGATATGAACAAACACACCACCAGAGAGGCAGATACAGACATTCAACGTCTTTCTCCTCTCAGTAAGCTCCAGCACCCAGAGCAATCTACACCTTCAGAGAACCGATAACCGTCGTCAGCCCGTCAATGGAGTCAACGCATTACCACTCGCTCCATTGGCACTAAGGACCCAGATTAAACAAAAGTGTACTCCTAAGACTACATCTAAGTCCTATATTGTAATACTGTTCTGTTTGTATTAAGATTTGCAATCAAACAATTTTAATGGCAAACAAGCTGGCGACTCTGCTGGAGACTTCTTTCTCCTCTTCCGAAAAAGTCGTATCACAGGCCGACGACGTGAAGGTGGGCTCCTCCCACAAGACGCTGGTTGTGCGCCTCAATCAACAGGCGTACGAGGAGTTCATTTCTGAAGAAAGTGCGAGTCCTTCGAAGCGGCTGCCGAAGCCGAAGAAGATCCGCAGTGTCTGGGTGCACAAGGTCGACGCCTCGGGCACCACTACTGAAGGGAATGCGCCAATCCAGCCCTCCCTTCCTGCTGACGTTCTCAGCAACCAAGGTGCGCCCGCTGATTAAGCGCATTTCTCGGGGAAGCGTGCGGCTGACCACGTTCCCCAGCCATCTCCCTCTCAGGCGAGGAAGATGCGTCGACGGAGCAGGGGCGCAGCCAATGCCCCGCGCATCACCTCTGATGCACCACAAAAAGTCTCTGTCTTTGACAGACTCACTCGCTGTAATGGCAAGGAGAATTTGGATGCTAAGTACTATGCACCCCAGCGGGCTAGTATAAAGAAATCCAAGGCGGCACGGACCATGCGCCACAAACGTGCTATGCCAGCAGCAAGCCAAAAGTATGCGCTCACAATCATGCGCGCTGCTGATGGCAAGCTTGTTTGCCATTAAAATTGTTTGATTGAAAACTTTAATACAAACAGAATAGTGTTACAATGTAGGACTTAGATGTAGTCCTAGGAGTACACTTTTGTTTAAGCTGGGTCCTTAGTGCCAATGGAGCGAGTGGTAATACGTTGACTCCGTTGACGGGCTGACGGCGGTTATCGGTTCTCTGAAGGTGTGGATTGCTCTGGGTGCTGGATCTTGCTGAGAGGAGGAAGACGTTGAGTGTCTGTATCTGTCTCTCTGATGATTCTTTGTGTGTTCGTTGTGGATTCTGTGTGTGTGTGTGAAGGAGACGATCCTTCTATTTATAGTTTTGTAGGCTGGCTGCTCATGCACGCATGTGGGATACGCCGGTGTGGGGACGCCACGTGGAGGTTGCTGATAGAGGCGCGTAGATGATGCGCCCTGATTGAGGGGGAGAACTCTTCATACTGCTGTTGTGAGACGACATGTAGCAGAGGGAAAGATCTTTCTGTTGCTGAAATCTTGGACGAGTTGAGTCAAAGGACACGTGTCATCGACCCATGGCTCGAAGATCTCGGATTTGGTGGGGGGAAGTAATCTGGTGAGCTGCGCCTTGATTGGGCGCAGGAGAAGGCTGCGGCTCATAACCTTTAGGGGTTACAAACTGTTTAGAGCGCATGGCTTTTGAGGCGCATGCAGGCGACTTTCTTTCTGTCTTTCGGGATCAGAGATCAGTCTGGGGCGCATGGCTTTTGAGGCGCATGCAAAGCTTCAACTGGAGACTCTTCTTCTGTCTTTAGGGATCAGAGATCAGTCTGGGGTGCATGGCTTTTGAGGCGCATGCAAAGCTTCAACTGGAGACTCTTCTTCTGTCTTTAGGGATCAGAGATTAGTCTGGGGCGCATGGCTTTTGAGGCGCATGCAAAGCTTCAACTGGAGACTCTTCTTCTGTCTTTAGGGATCAGTGAAGGGTCTGAGGCGCACGGCTTTTGAGGTGCATGCTGGTTTGGATGCATGGCCGTAGAGGCGCATGGCGATTTGGACGCATGGCCGTAGAGGCGCATGGCGATTTGGACGCATGGCCGTAGAGGTGCATGCGGATGGCCACGTGGCAGTAGCCGTCGGAATAGAGTCATGATGATGCTGACGTTGCCGACGCTTCGTTCTCTGAAAAAGCTGTCAACTGTTCAGACTTTGGGAAGCGTGCTGCCAACTCTGGTGTCAGTTCCGCATTTAATGTTTATGACGTTCGATGGACAGCTGAGTGGGCACATTGGTTGGTGTTCCACTCGGCATGAAGATGTGAGGGGGGGGCGCATCCTCTGTGATGCGCCGGGTACTGTAGGGTGCGTCTGTGTGATGTGCCTGATGTTGGAGGGCACGTCCGTATGATGCGCTGTTTGGCTGGCGCATCCGACATGTCCTTTAATGACGTGGCTGTCTCGCTCCTCGAGTGCTATAAATAGCCGTTTGGCTGAATTCGAGGCGTCCGGTTCATCCATTTAATATAAATTCATTGCACAGAATTCGGAGAGTCATCCACTTGACGCATGATTTGCCCGGCCTATAAATAGTGGCATGGAGAGATTGTTTGCTCCTCGTTCCCTCTCGTAATTCCAATATGAACTTGGATATGCGGGTGCATTCTGTTGACAAAGTGCTCCCGAGGGTGAAGATGAGACGTCGTATTGTCTTCGATGCACTTGAAGGTGACTGTTACATCCAAAAGACGGAGTCGAGGGCTTCTGAGGCAGGCGGAAGGTGCCTGTTGCATCCAAAGATAAGGATGTTCGGGCCTCGTCTTCGTTGTTCCGGAAGAGCCGTAGATCGGAATGGCGGTGCTAGGTTCTCTCTTCCTTCAAAGTGGGTGCCGCCTACTTTGATTGTGTTGAAAGCTTCTTGTGCCATGATTTCGATCACGGTCTTCCTTGGTCTTTGGAGGCTCTTTCGAAGCCTCCCCTGGCCACAGCTTTGTCGTGCTCTTCTCTTCCTTGGTTCCAGCCAGAGGATTAAATGCTTTGTGTAATTGAAGCACTTATCAGGTGACCCTGGCTGGAAGAGCAGCACATAACTGGGCTCTGCTCGGCCAGGTGAGCCTGGTTGGAAGAGTTGCACATGACTGAACTGCTGAAGGGATGCACATAACTGAGCTGGATGCACATAACTGAGCTGCTGAAGAGATGGTGGGATGCGCCTGGCTGGAGGCGCATGGCATCTGCTGTGCCTAACTGACAGCGCATGGTGACTGCTGCGCCTATCGGAAGGCGCATGGTGGTTGCTGCGCCTATTTGGAGGCGCATGGTGGCCGCTGCGCCTATCTGGAGGCGCATGGTGGCCGCTGGCTGTAGATCTAGGATCTTTCTTTTGTAGAAATTCTCCTTTGTACAACCTTTTCTAGCCATGAAATAGACTTTTATATATAAATAAAAAGTCCTTCTTCGAATGGCTTATTTGATTTTGTTGTCTGAGTTCTGGCGCATATAGTGCCTGGCGCATGGGCTTTCTGGCTGTGAAATTCCATGCTTCTACAAAGCTGTACAAGGTCGGCTCAGGTGCTTCGGCACCAAAAATGAGCCGATCTTCAAAGTCCTCATCTCACTTGGGCGTATCTACTGCGTGCACAACCAAGTCGAGTGAGGCAAATTCAGTGGTCTTGAACTCCCGCGCCTCCTCTGGTTGTGCGTTTGAGGTCCGTTCAAGTCACTTCAAACGTTGTTGTTCCCCCACTACTGATCGTGATGCCTGCTTGGTATTATATCAGGGGGTGCAGCACTCACCTGTCCACCCCGGCGTTTGGCCTTGCCATGTGCCTGAAGGGGGTGTGAAGGTAGCACTCTCCTCCAATGACCTGCGTAACGTGATCACTCACAAGCGCCGGTCAGGTGAGTCGACCAACAGGCACGATGCGCCTCTCACGGGGCATGCTTGTACGGTGGTTACCATCAACTGCTGTTGCAAGGCAGCAGTACCACCAAGGCAGTCAGTCTTCCAGTGGCTGCAATCAACGACACCCCTCCGACATCGCCTCGGGATGAAGGTGTCAACAGAAGAGGAGCCAAGAGTTGCTTCATGCAACGTGGTCTCCAACTCCTCATCACTCCGGAAGGCGACTGGCAATTCCTCGTCCTCGTTCAAAAGCCAACCGAGGAAAATCAAGGCAGTTGTCTCGTCCTCTGGGGTGTTCGAAGGCACTCGATCGAGGAAGAAGTTCTTGGAGGAAGCTGGGGGTAGTCAGACCCTTGTTGAGCCTCCTTCCGAAGACGAAGATGTCCAAAGCACAGCTGCGGCGGATCTTCATCCTCGAGGCAAAGTCAGCCTCCCAGAAGCCCCTCAAAACGAGGATGTCCCCCAGGACACGGCTGGGGGTAGAGACGAAGAAGCCCTTCAAGACGGAGCTGAGGGCAATCAGGCCCTTGCAGATGCGCCCGTCGAGAATGACCTCCAGAATGTGGCTGGGGGTGGCCAAGGTGGAACACTAGGAGAGGTCACTCCCCCACATGAAAGTGAGGCCGAGAGCGAAGCCTCAACCAATCCATCCACTACCGGCCGTGTCATGACAGTATACATGACTGGGGGTGATTCCGAGTCTGATGCGCTGCCGCAGGACATTGTCCAGCGCATAGACTCATTAGAGGGAGGACTCAAAACCCTCTCTGCCTCTATGCAAGCACTGACTCAAGCAGTGTTTGATATCCGGTCGGCCTTGACCAGAACACCTTCAACCGGCCCCGACCCAGAAGTCAATGGGGAGTCGAGTGTACCCCTTCAACGGGCACCCTCAGACACAGAAGCACCCCGGACGTCGGAGCCCTCAAACGCTCCACTCCAGATAGTACCACCTTTTTCGACTCCTAGCTCCACGGAGGATGTGGTCGAAATGATCAAGGATTTGCGGGAGCGCTTCGAGTCCAAAAACAGGCAAGAGGAGCGCCAGAAGATGGGCATTTTCCCAGCCTTATCCCCTCGAGTGGAACAAGGTGGTTTATCCTCCAAAATATAAACCACAAACACTCATGCCGTACGACGGGAAGGACTCTTCGCGTCGGTACCTGACATATTTCCAGTCACAAATGGGACATCTTCCAAAGGAGGACGCGCTCCTCACCAGCATCTTTATTGGGGCCCTAAAAGGGGTGGCGTATGACTGGTACTGCAGCCTTCCCGACAATTCTATATCATCCTTTGATGACTTGACGTGTCTCTTCCTCGATCGCTTCTACGACGGCGGAAAGGACATGACGATGGCATCTCTTATAGAGATACGCCAGAAGGAGAAAGAAACGGTTCGGGTGTTCATCGAACGCTTCCGACAGGCCTGCTTCAGGCTACCTCCAGGCATGCCAGAACATGCGCTCCTCTCCGCTTGCAGCATGAACATGCTGCCTGCAGTGAAGCTCTGGCTCAACTCTACTCCCCCTCCCGACTGGAGCTCCCTGATCATCGAAGCTGAAGCCGCAGAAAAGAAGGCGGCCAATGCACGTCTTCTGGGTGTCAGCTTCCCCGCCTTTGATGATAAGGGAAAAAGGTCAGCAGCCAACAACTCTGGACGAGAAGCAAAGAGAAAACATGCATTGACTGTTAATGCCTCGAAGGGCGCATCTGCGCCTACTCAGAAGCCTCCACTGGCACCAAGACCCAAGGAGGTGTATTCGTTCAATGATAAAGACACCCTGCAACCCTTTGAAATACTGAAGCAGGGTGACAAGATCAAGCTCCCGGACCCAAAGCGGCCCGATCAAGTTGGGAAAGTGGACAACCCGAGGTACTGTCACTACCATCGGTTTGTTGGACACCCGACCAAGGACTGCTACGTCCTCAAGAATTACATCCAGCGCATGATCAATGCCGATGTAATCTCCGTCGACTATGAAGAGAAGACGATGTCAGCCAATGTGGTGTCACTTCAGTTCGGCACCTTGCCGCCGACCACCACACAAGATGGTGTCGTCCCCATCCCTAAGGCGACAATGGAGGTGGTGAACTTGCCACCTACCCGTGACAATGCGAGTGGACTCATCCCACTCACCACATCTCGAGGAGAGGTCCTCTGGGTTCACCCCGACCTCGTCTCTGAGGTGACTCAACCGGAGGTACGCTCTACCTCCAAATCAAAAGACAGGAAGATCAAGTCTTGCCGCACGGTCTCTTTTTCAACGGAAGAGGCACTTCCAGTGCAGACGCGTACACAACAGAACGCCCAGCCCGGCGAAGCTGCCGTCGAGGTGGTACCTCCTGGCACCATCCCTGAAGAGGGCCCGTCTAAACCCTCAGCAGCCAATAAGCAGAAGCAGGTGGAGGCTCATTTCGACAGACCTCTACGGAAGGAGACTGCTTCGGGGCTAGCCAAGCCCCACAACTTTGACATACTGGCACAACTGGCCAGTATTCCTGCATGCCTGTCTTTGTTTGAGCTCCTGCGTCTTTCCAAAGACTCCCGAGAAGCTCTCTGCGAAGCTCTGAAGGACGCTGAATCCTTTCTCAGTCAGGTCAAGCAGCCTGAAGACCTCCCAACTACTTGTGCGTACTGTCATTGTGCGGATGAAGTTATCCCAAACATAACTTTCACCCAACAAGACATGCTGCTCAAGCACCACCGACATAACCGACCGCTGTATTACACAGGGTACGTCGGTTCAGTCAAGGTGAGCCGGATTCAGATCGATCCGGGGTCTTCCCTCAGCATCATCCCGAAGGCGCTGCTATCAAAAATGGGGATCCCAATATACCGGCTGGCGCCCTCCAACACAACCATCAGTGGCTTCAACGCTAGCAAAAGCGAGCCACTGGGCAAGATCCGACTGAAGTGTCACATCGGCAACCTCAAAACTGAGGTGACTTGTTATGTGGTGGATGCCGAGGTCAACTACAACATCCTGCTCGGTCGACCATGGCTACATGAGTACATGGTGGTGCCTTCCACGCTCCACAAATGCATGAAATATGTATCCACCAACGGCGTCATCCGGACGGAGTTCGCAGACATCGATCCTTTCAAAGGGATTGAAGCCTACTTCACCGATTCCGACTTGTACAAGCCACTTGACGAGGAGGAAGCCAACGATGCTGATGATGAGGCAGAGACGGCAACTGAGCCGGACACGGAGCCTGAGACGACTCCCGATGCTCCCCTGAAGATCCGACTGAAGGGCAAACCTCCCCAGAAGGTGCCTCCAATGAGCATCAAACTATCAGGGAAAGCACCAACTCCTGAGGCTCCCCTGAAGATACGCCTCAAGGGAAAGCCGCCTCAAACATCGGCTCCTGAGGCTCCCCTGAAGGGCAAACCTCCCCAGAAGGTGCCTCCAATGAGCATCAAACTATCAGGGAAAGCACCAACTCCTGAGGCTCCCCTGAAGATACGCCTCAAGGGAAAGCCGCCTCAAACATCGGCTCCCCTGGTGGCAAAATTACAGGGGAAGGCACCACTCACAGGAGGCGCAGTTGAGGCACCTCTGAAGGTGCGTCTTAAGGGCAAGCCCCCGCAGTCATCCAAGATGCCAGAGAGGGCGCACATAACCCTCTCAGACCCCAAAGACAAAGCTGTGGTGGATTCTCCTGATCCGACCCCAGTGCTTACAGATGAGGAGCTTGGCGAATATATCTCTGCTGATATAGGTGCACCCTCCTTAGACAATGTAATCCCATGGGATAAGATCTCGTATTTTATCAATAATAGAGTGTCTTTTAATTATTCTTGTCTTCCACACTGGAATGCCATGTATACATTAGATAACGCTCTACGGTCGTTGTAAACACAAATAACGACCGTCCATCATGTAAATCGAGTAGTCCCGTCTCAAGGAGTCAGTTTCATAGCCCCTCCACAAAGCCGAAACGAAGGATACATCATTTTGGGCAAGGTCGAGCGTCATCAAGACCTCCCGCCACTCGAGCCAGAACCTGATACCGGCAGAGTACAAGTCTATCAGTACACATATACGGTAAAGCACATCATCCAAAAGATGGGCTACGACCTAAAAAGCAATAAAGGTCTAAACTACGGCAAAGGTCGACGTCTCCCTCTCCGGCTTCCAACACCTAAAGGAAAGCCGTAAGACTACTACAACAAAACTCGACGGGGGATAGGCTATGTCACGCCGCCATCAACTCCAGAGAGTTCAGACGTAGAACATTCCCACTCGTCCGAAGCGTCGACTTGGGATTCCGATACCAGTATCGGATCAGTCTTCAAAAAAGTGCTGTCAGCTAACATGACGTCAGCACAACCTCAAAAAGGCGAAGGCGAAGACCAAGCGCCGGAACCCTTTGAAGAAGAACCCTGGGCTCAACGCCTAGGAGAACAATGGGAGTCTCGTTTGAGTTACGTGAACCTCCCACCGAAGACGAAGTCGAGCAGATTGACCTCGGGGACGGATCTTCTTCCAAACCCATCTTCATCAGCAAAAGCCTAGAAGGAGAAGACCGAGAGTCTCTAATCCAGCTGGCTAAAGAGTATATCGACGTCTTTGCCTGGAGCTACGAAGATATGTCGGGACTCGATCCACAGATCGCAATGCATAGGTTGAACATCTTACCTGATGCCAAACCTATCAAACAACAACAGCGACGTTTTCGTCCAGACATCATGAATGCCATCGATCAGGAGGTGGACAAACTCTTGACCAGCGGCTTCATCCGTGAGAAACAGCATCCAGATTGGGTAGCAAATATCGTACCTGTCACCAAGAAGAATGGGAAGATACGAGTCTGTATCGACTTCAGGAACCTCAACTCTGCTTGCCCGAAGGACGAATTCCCGCTTCCAATCATCGATGTGATGATCGACAACACATGTAGCCTTGAACGCATGTCCTTCATGGATGGGTATTCAGGCTACAATCAAATCAAGATGTTCCCCGATGACGCAAAACACACGTCATTCAGGACTCCGAAGGGTGTTTTCTGCTACACAGTAATGCCTTTCGGCTTGAAGAACGCCGGTGCAACATACCAACGAGCTATGAGCACCATCTTCCGTCAACATCTTCGTAAAACAGTCGAATGCTATGTTGACGACATCGCAGTCAAGAGACGCCTCAAAGGAGATCACCTACAGGATCTGAAGATAGTCTTCGATCTCATGTGGGCACATCAACTCAAAATGAACCCCGTTAAATCCTTCCTGGAGGTTTCTAGCGGCAAATTCTTGGGCTTTGTCATCACGGCGAAAGGCATTCATGTTGATCCCGAGAAGACCAAAGCCATCCTCAACATGGACCCTCCGAAGAATCTTCGAGAACTTCGGGGCTTACAGGGACGTCTGGCATACATCCGGAGGTTCATAGCAAACCTCTCCGGTAAATGTTAACCCTTTACTCAGCTCATGAAGAAGGGAGTCTCTTATGTCTGGACAGAGGAGTGCCAAAAGGCTTTCGACGACATCAAAGCCTACTTGACGAGCCCACCAGTCCTGGTGGCACCTGTCGTCGGTAAACCATTTCTCCTCTACGTTCGTGCCATGGATCATTCTTTTGGCGCTCTGCTGGCTCAAAACAGCGATGCAGGCTATGAACAAGCAATCTACTACCTCAGTCGAACGTTCATCGGGGCCGAACATCGGTACAACCCCGTTTTAAAGGAGTGCTTGGCTTTGGTGTTTTCCATCCAGAAGACTCGTCATTATGTCTCGGGCCAGATAATTCATGTCATTTCCCAAGTCAATCCGCTCAGAGTCCTCATGACGAAGCCAAGATCATTGAACTCCCGGCTAGCCACATGGGCGATCTTGCTAACACCGTATAATATGGTGTTTGTCCCGCAAAAAGCTGTTAAAGGTCAAGCTCTGGCTGACTTTTTAGTTGCACACCCCATCCTAGAATCCTCAAAACTCTATGAAGACATCCCGGATGAGGTCCAAGAATCCAACGTCACCGAAGGAAGCTCCGTTTGGCAGATATTTTTCGATGGCGCTTCAAGAACAGGCCCCAAAGGCCAAATCATCGCAGGAGTGGGGGTAGTCTTAGTCTCCCCCGATCAGTTGGTCATCCAGATGTTGCCGAGTACAACGCACTCATCATGGGACTCCAACTCGCACAACAGCTGGAGGTGGACCATCTGGAAGCCTACGGTGACTCAAAACTTGTCGTGAACCAGATTCGGGGGCAATACGAGGTTCGCCATGAAGATCTGATACCCTACCATGAAGTTGCATTGATCATCATTTCAACCTTCATCGGGTTCTTTATCGAACATGTACCCCGTCTACAAAACTTGGAGGCTGACGCTCTGGCTGCCCTCGCGGCCTCACTGGCAGCGCCCTTTGGGACTCAACACTATGTCACGGTAACTGGCCGAGACTTGGTTTGTCCTAGAAACAACCTATGCTTGCGAGTGGCTCACACCATGCCGACGAACACTGGCGTTAATGTCCGAGACTGGAGGTTCCCGTTCATCGAGTTTGCTGTCTACGAAATCCTTCCAGAGGACCCGAAGGAAGCTGTCTCAGTCAGGAGACGTTCTCTTCGATTCTACTACGATACAGCTACCAAAACGCTGTACCGACGCTCCTTCGATGGACTCCTCCTTCGATGCCTGTCCAACGAAGAAGCAGCCGAAGCTCTTCGAGAAGCTCATGACGGAACTTGCGGAGCTCATCAACCCGGTTCTAAGTTGCAGGATCGACTGCGACGTATGGGCTACTACTGGCCAACCATGGCCGCCGACGCTGTTGAATATGCTAAGAAGTGTCACGCATGCCAACTTTATACAGACTTCATACATACACCGTCTGAACCACTACATCCTACAGTCGCCTCCTGGCCCTTTGAAGCCTGGGGCATGGACATTGTGGGACCAATTACCCCTCCTTCATCAAGAGGACACCGCTTCATCCTGGCCATCACCGATTACTTCTCCAAATGGGCAGAAGCAGTCCCACTGGCGGAAGTAAAGAGCTCCAGGGTGGTCAGCTTTATCAAACACCATGTTATTTACCGTTTCGGAGTACCCCGGCGGATCATTCATGACAATGGTCCTCAATTTATCAGCCACATTTTTAGCAGGTTCTGTGACAAGAATCACATTCAAAATGTGGCATCCACCGCCTACAATCTGGCTGCAAACGGATTAGAAGAGGCGTTCAACAAAACCATCGTTAGGCTGCTCAAAAAGGTCGTGTCATTCAACAAACGCGACTGGGACGAAAAGCTTGGCGAATGTCTTTGGGCCTACCGCACAACGGTACGGACCCCAACAGGCAACACACCATTCTCCCTGGTCTACGGGAGTGAAGCGGTGCTGTCTCTCGAGATCCAGATACCCTCACTCCGCGTAGCCACAACAAATAAACTCACAGAAGAGGACAATCAACGTCGTCGTCTGCGGAAACTGGAGGCACTCGATGAGAAACGTCTCCTGGCTCAACAACGCATCAAACTCTACCAAGCCCGTATATCACAGGCTTTCAACAAGAAGGTCAAACAGAGGACTTTCCAAGTTGGCGACCTGGTTCTAGCAGTCAGAAGTCCAATGGTGTTAACTCACAAGACACCAGAAAAGTTCGAGCCCAAGTGGGAAGGACCTTTCATCATTGAGACGGTATACTCAAACGGTGCTTACCGCCTCGCCAAACCCAATGGGGACTTATTCATGATGCCCATCAATGGCCAGTTCCTAAAGAAGTACTATTCTTGACATCCTTCAGACATGTACTTCCCCAAAGGGGATCTGTGGGCCCAATCATCGGGGCTCACACACAATCTCCTTCCACAAACTCATACGCTTCTGGAACCCAACTATTCCGTAGCATCCTCCAGTAGAAGGACAACCACGTCCATATCACCTCTGAGTTGTTCTTCTACACCCTACAAAGCGGAATCTTACACTATGTAAGCCGACGCTACCCTTTATGTTTACCATGTCCATATTACCTCTGAGTAAACATCTCGTACAAATAACCCTTGCATTGTCGTACATTGATCGCAGAACTTCCACGTCCACATCACCTCTGAGTTGTTCAGCGTATCCCCCAGGATCATTCCTACCACGTCCATAATACCTCTGAGTAGGAAGATTCTATCATTTTGAACCCAATGATTGCCATGTCCACATCACCTCTGAGCAAACATGTTGGTTCCTTCAAACTTATTATCTGTACCTAGAAACCAAGGTGCGCAAAAGATAATAGGTCCATACAAATCATCAAGTTTATAATAACAAAAATGAACACATCACAAAAAAAGTTGCGTACTTCTTTATTTTCTAAAAAAGAGAAAGTACAAAACTACACTATCCCATAGCAAGGGTTGCAAAAGAACATAAAAAAGGAAGAAGCTACAGTCCCTGAACCTCTCCAGGGTGGGCTGAGAGCTCTCTAACTCGACGTCTTAAGTCGGCTGTACGGGTCTCAACAGTCGCCAGGACTCGACGCTCAGCTTCTCGACGCATCAATTCAACAGCCTCAGCGGAAGTTTCGCTCGCATGCTTCTCATCAAGCTGTTGTCGCTGCTGAGCCAAGGCAAGAGTCCGCTGAGTAAAAGTCGCTTCCTCCTTCTTGAATGCTGCGTGTTCAGCCCGGACACGTTCGACATCCAACTGGAGTCGGGCCCGTTGGTCCTCAAGGCGGCGCATTTGGGTGTTGATCTCTGCGACGTTAGCATCCAACGCAGCTTGCGTTTCTGTCGTCTTCTTCATGGACTGAGACAACTGCTCTACCGCAGCCTCAGTCTCAGCCACCTCATGCTCCCAAATGCCCATAATGGCCTGGTAGGAAGACTCGATCTCGGCAATCAACTTCCCCTTCTCCGTATCTATCAGGACGGAGAGGTCATTTCGCTCGATACGCTGAAGTTCCGCAAGCCGCTCGTCCAGCTCGATCACCGAAGCCTCCAGAATTTCGGCCATATGGTCGTGGCCTTGGTGAATGTGGATCAGCTCGATATAGGGCATTGCCAGAGTTCTTGCCGTCGCAAAGCTCCCGTTGGCATCCATCACCGCAGATACACCCCTCTGCAGCATTTTGTACACTCCCTCGACGAAGAATTTCACATATTCGTCTGCGTCCGCCAGTACCTGCGGCATCATAGCAGGAGTTGGAGGAGCTACTACAGTTAGCGGACCGGAAGAAGAACTGCCAACCTCAACCTGCGAGGCTTGAACCTCGGCATCAATAGGCTCTTCATCAACAGGGGCTGGACTGCTAGCCCGAGGAGCCGAAGGAACAGAGGAAGCCCGCACAGGCGTCGAGATAGTTCCCCCAGTAGGAGGGGCAACAGAGGGTTCCACACCCTTGCCCTTCTCAAGCCCGGAGGAACCACCGACGTCAACGGCCACCTCTTCTACTCCCAACGTCCTATCAACGACCAGTACCTCCCCCGGCAGAACGGGGAGATCAACACTCATCTCCTGGCCTGCCCCGGGAGACAGGATCGGCAGAAGGGTCTCATCCTTCTCAAGTCCCTCAACAGGGACAGAATCTGTCGCTACCTCCTGATCGGTAGCCACCTCAACTTTCACGGTTGAAGCTGGGGTAGGACCCGGCAATGATATAGCCGACTTTCCCTCATCATGACAAGTAGGGGAATCAACCCTCTCCTCTGTCCCAACCATATCTGTTGCCCCAGCAACAGACTCTTGCAGCTCTGGAGCAACGTCATCCGATGGCGGCGAACTCCAATCCACCTCATCATCAGGATGCCTCGAGTCCGTAGGACCCTCAACGTCCAAGGCCTCCATGGCAAACTGTGCCTTCCCGGAATTTGTTGCAACCTCAAAGACAGGAGATACTAAAACCTCCGCAGGAACGTCTTCGGGAATCTCCTCCACGGGAGATATTATCATCGGTGGAATGCGCTCATCAGAAGAGCCTGCCACCTCCTTCGGTTTACTAGCACCCGGTTTTGAAACACGGGACTTCTTCTTCGACGATCCCTGCAAGAAGAAAAGCATAAGTCACCACAATGACAAAATGAATTTGAATTACGGAGCACTCCTTACCTCAGCAGGAACTGATCCCGTTGGCGTTACGAGTGCACTTCCGTAACCTTTGGAGTCGACATCTTTCTCGACCTTTTTGGTACAGAAGAACCAGCTTCTGTGTCAGCCCGCCTCATCAAAATCAACTCCCATTTGGCAAAGAGAAGCATCCAGGAGGACCTCATTCAACAAAGGGATCGTCATCGACACTGGCACAACAAAAGTGGAAGTCAGGCAAAAAGACAAAAGGTGTCAAATAGATTGACGCATCGTCAGGGTATAAACCCATGCGCGTCCGCTTCAGCGCATCACCGATGCGCGTCAGCATTGGAGCTTCGGCACATCATCAGGGCATAAACCCATGCGCGTCAGCATTGGAGCTTCGGCGCATCATCAGGGGATAAAACCCATGCGCATCAGCAATTAAACCTCGGTGCATAATAAAGGCCTGAGCCTATACACGTCGGCAGGATAAAACCTCAGCGTATCAAGGACAGAAGCCCATACGCATCGGCAGCAGAAAGTTAGAGCACATTAGATAGCAAAAGTCGACACCCACCCGTCACCCCGGGGCGAACGTCGGCCGGAGTGGAAGTGGTGGCAGGAGCATCATCGTCGGCGAACTCTGCCGGCTTCTTTCCCTTAGCACCGCCGCGAGGAGTCTTGGGAGCCATTTTCTCTCAGAGAGGAAGAAGTTAGGGTTTTGAAGAAGAACTCTAAAGGAGGCAAAAGCACAGAGCAGAAGAACTCTCTCTCTCTCTCCATCTCTCACCTATTTATAGGCCGTGGTCGCACGTGTGAACCGATGACGAGTGATCTCAGCCGTCGCTTCGGGTTCGGTGAAGATAACAGTAGATAAAACCAAAAGATCATCATTAATCTTTTCGGTTACCGAGGCATTATCATATGCATTAACTGAAAAGAGCATGCGCCCGAACAGGCATGTGCCCCAACGGTCATGCGCCCTGATCGCCATGCTTCTTATTCAAAGTATTCCAAAACTTATTCAAAAGTTTTGAAAACTTTGAAGGGGGTCTTGTAGAAGCATGAAATTTCACAACCAGAAAGCCCATGCGCCAGACACTACATGCGCCAGAACTCGGACAGAATACTTCACAGCAAAGTCAATAAGTATAGACATTTGAAGAAGGACTTTTTATTTATATACAAAAGTCTATTACATGTCTAGAAAAGGTTGTACAAAGGAGAATTTCTACAAAGAAAAGATCCTAAGTCTACAGCCAGCGGCTACCATACGCCTCCAGATAGGCGCAGCAGTCACCATGCGCCGCCACTTAGGCGCAGCAGATACCATGCGCCTCCAACCAGGTGCATCCCACCATCTCTTCAGCAGCTCAGTTATGTGCATCCCTTCAGCAGCCCAGTTATGTGCCACTCTTTCAGCCAGGCTCACCTGATAAGTGCTTCGACTAAACAAAGCATTTAACCCTCTGGCTGGAACCAAGGAAGAGAAGAGCACCACAAATCTGTGGCCAGGGGAGGCTTCGAAAGAGCCTCCAAAGACCAAGGAAGACCGTAATCGAAATACGGCTAAAGGAGCAGCTTTCAACACAACCAGAGTGGGCGACACCCACTTTGAAGGAAGAAAGAGCCTAGCACCGCCATTCCGATCCACGGCTCTTCCAGAACAACAGAGATGAGGCCCGAACATCCCTATCTTTGGATGCAATAGGCACCTTCCGCCTACCTCGGAAGCCCTCGACTCCGTCTTTTGGATATAACAGTCACCTTCAAGTGCATCAACGAAGACACGGCGTCTCATCTTTACCCTTGGGAGCATCTCGTCAACAGAATACATTCGAGCACACAAGTTCATGTCGGAAAGACGTAAGAGAACGAGAGACCAACCTTCTCTCCATACCACTATTTATAGGCCGGGCAGATCAAACCCACGTGCCAAGTGGATGGCTCTCCGAATTCCGTACAATGAACTCACATTAAATGGATGAACCAGACGCCTCGACTTCAGCCAAACGGCTATTTAAAAGCACTCGAGAAGCGAAACAGCCACATCATTAAAGGCGTGTCGGATGCGCCGGCTGGACAGCGCATCACACCCCGTCAAACACCAAGCGCCTCCCACAGATGCACCCTGTACCGAGCGCATCACAGCTAGATGTGCCCCCATACGTCCCCATACGCCTAGTGGAACGTCAACCAACGCGCCCACTCAGCTGTGCATCGAATGTCACCAACATTAAATGCTGAACTGACAGAGTTGGCAGTACGCCTCCCCAAGTCTGAACGGTTGACAGCTTTTGCAGAAAATGAAGCATCCACAACGTCAGCATCATCATGACTTTACCCCGACGGCTACTGCCACGTGGCCACCCAACCATCCGTATACGCCTTAAAAACTATGCGCCTTAGACCCTTCACTGATTCCTAAAGGCAGAAGAAGAGTCTCCAGTTGAAGCTTTGCATGCGCCTCAAAAGCTATGCGCCCCAGACTGATCTTTGATCCCGAAAGACAGAAGGAAAGTCGCCCGCATGCGCCTCAAAAGCCATGCGCCCAGAACGGTTCGTGACTCCTAAAGGTCACGAGCCAAAATCTCATCATGCGCCCAATCCAAGGCGCATCCTACCAAATCATCCCCCATCAGATCCGAGATCTTCGAGCCATGAGTCGACGACACATGTCCTTTGACTCAACTCATCCAAGATTTCAGCAACAAAAAGATCTTCTCCTCTGCTACATGCCGGCTCACAACAACAGTATGAAGAGTTCAACCCCTCGAGTAGGGTACATCATCCATGCGCCTCCATCAGCAATCTCCACGTGGCGTCCCCACGTACCGGCGCATCCTACATATGCGCGCATGAGCAGCCAACCTGCCCAGCTATAAATAGAGGAATCATTTCCTTCTTCCAGACACACACAGACAGATACGAACAAACACACCACCAGAGAGGCAGATACAGACATTCAACGTCTTTCTCCTCTCAGCAAGCTCCAGCACCCAGAGCAATCTACAACTTCAGAGAACCGATAACCGTCGTCAGCCCGTCAACGGAGTCAACGCATTACCACTCGCTCCATTGGCACTAAGGACCCAGATTAAACAAAAGTGTACTCCTAGGACTACATCTAAGTCCTATATTGTAACACTATTCTGTTTGTATTAAGATTTGCAATCAAACAATTTTAATGGCAAACAGCGACGTCAAGCCTACGGATCCTAATCGCGACCCGCTTCTGACAACGAGGAATGTCGGTGACAGAGGGTCCACGCTTACTTCGCCTGTGTGAAGGACTCGACACAAGAGAAGGCAAGCGCGTCGCCGAAGCACTCGCAGGGAGTGGTGGATCATCGTATTCATTCTCCTCTTCCGTATCTGTAGATTCAGAGTCAGAGACTTCGATAGCCTTCGCCTTTCCTGTCCTGGTCCTCTTTTTGGGCTCCTTACATTTTCCTCCAACTTGGTACCAATAATAAAACTGGTACTTGCATCGATGTCGCGGGGTGGCCTATTCACGGAGACATGGTGGAGGGCCGCCAGGTACGAGATGCGTCCCGAGCCCCCAGTATCGAGTAGACAGAAGCTAGTTTGCGTACAGACTACACTTTAGTAATGCCAAGCCCGGATGCCATCCAGGACGTCGCCTTCATAACCCAGGCAGGGGCTGGGGTTGTCCAAAAATAACTAGATGTACCCGAATTACCAAGAGTTTTGGCTGGGTAGGTAAGGTTCTAAGGAGACGTCGTGGTGGTTACGGTACACCAGATGTGCAGGGCGAATATTCTACAACCAGCAAAACATCTTCTCGGATAGGATCTAGGGCGCGACACCGCTATCAAGATAAAAGCGCCTTATTTCCTCGTCGGTGAAAGGCAGGACTGACACAAAAAAGGAGTAGCTGTCCACCCATTCGAGCGCAGCTCAGCAGTCGGGTATGGTTGAAAGGGTCCAGGGCATGTCATGGTACTGGTAGATGAAGGCATCATCCGTTGTCGCATTATCCTCGGGGCCAGGCCGCATCAGAGAGGGGCAGTGCATTAGCAGCCACCCCATCATATAATGGTAGGGCAGCTCAATTTGGTTGAAATCCTTCGTAATGTCACAAGCTATGGCTTAGGCCATAAAGATATGAAGGCCTCGATGAATCCTGCACACCATGGCTGGGAGTAGAGCTTGCATGCCTCCAAAGTCTAACTTGACAGTAGGGAGGATCAGGTTGCGGCTAATTCTCTCAATAGAATCGGAATCCACCGAGACCACACAGATCCTCAGCCATATCATCAAAAACCTAGCCAAGATGGCCTTATTGGACAAGAGTTGGCTATTTTGATAGAAATAACGGAAGGTGTCGGTCTGGCTTCCGATCTGTCACTGGAAACTTTGGTCCTCTTGGTGCTTTGAACCTGGACGACCACCTCTTCTTGAGTCTGAGGGCTCCGAGGGGCAACCCATCCTGAGGCCCAAGGTTGAACAGATAACTGATACAAGCCTTGGTGTGGGGAAGGTTCCCTTCAGAGCTTTCATCCCTCTTCTTCGACATTTGCTGACAAGTGCTATGATGAGATAGCACTTCCCGGTAAATGGCAAGGAACCCGGGGAACCGCTGCTCTAACTTCACAAACTCCTTATTTGTGGGAGTATACTCCTCGTAAACTTTGTCTCCCCAAGGCAACTTGGAGACGTCATGCATCTCGTGGAGAGTGAGCCCCATCTCCCCAGCAGGTATAAAAAAGGTCCCCATACTACGGTTGTACATCTCGAGGAGTGCTATAAATAGCCTTGGGTTCATAGGAAGACCTAGCAGGTGCCCCTTATGGTATAGTAGAGGTCGAACTGCTGCAAAGTATCCTGATACACCGTCATAATCCAGGATGTCAAGTTGACCTATGGAGGGAAACGATGTATCTAATTCAGCAGTGGTAGTCTACCCGTGGGATATGACCCTTTGCGAGCAATCTGGTTCAAGAAGGTGTCAGCTTCCGAGAACCAGTTATTGGACCTCATCTCATTTAAGAAACTACCGGGGGCTAGTCCGACAACAGAATAACTGATTGACTCCTTGGTCGCGACCACCGACGGCGCTCGTCTAATATAATAAATATTGCCTATGAAGACTCCTTATCGGTCCTAAGTTATAGGATCCATCATTCGTCTCTCGATAGGTACCATATTAAAACCTGATAAGGGAAAATGGCGTTCCATCTGAGGGAGGTAAACCGCTACTCCATTGGAAAAAAATCCCAGCTCTCAGATATCTCTAGTATGCTTGGGTTCGAGACAGTTAGAGCGTCTCTGAATAAGAATGCAGGCTTCAGATAAGTGTCCCCCAATCTCCTGGAATTTATCATGCTGAGTAGGTAGAAGAATGATTAGCCCTTGATCTTCCTTAACCTGGGCTCAGGTTGATCTCTGGTAATCTGAGTCGACACGCGTTCGACCATATGGTCAAATCTTACACCCAAAGCAGACTGAGCGTACCCTATCAGAAGCTCCCCCGATGGAGCTGTCGACAAGTTCACTGCAAAGGTCAAAGAAGGAATATAGTTAGAGGAAAACAAAGTGAATGGGTTCCTTCTTCAGCTATGCGGCCTAGTCAAACAGAACCTATGTGGCCTAGTTGTAAGGAGCACATGCAAATCAAATCAACTAAGGCATATGCGACCCAGTCGGACAGAGTTTATGCGATCTAGTAGTGAAGGGTGCGCATGCAGCTTAAAAAAATATGAGATGCATATACGGCCTAGTCGGGTGAAGCTTATGCAGTTCAGTTATGTGACGCTCATACGGCTCAGTCATGAGGCATCCATGCAGTTTAGTTATGTGACGCTCATGCGGCTCTGTCATGAGGCATCCATGCGGTTCAGCGACGCTTATGCGGCTCAGTCCATGCGGCCCCATAATACATAACGCATGCGGTCCAGTGAGATAGGACACGTACCGATTATGCCAAAGCACAGAGGTGATACATGACAGGCCTGCACATAAAGCATGCGACATGGCCGTTTAAGTTCAAGTCATTGTTCTTCCGATATCCTTACCCTAAATAAGTGGGCTGCACGTCGGGATGAACGGGAGGAGAGTCCGCAGCTCTCGACGGAGAGGCGAGTCCCTTTCCTTTGGCCACACTGTCGATCGATTTTGAAGCTTTTGGAGCCATGGCTGACTGGAACAGAAAGGACGACGAAGATGATGAAGCCGAAGGAGAAGAAGTTGAAAGAAAAAAGAGAGAAGCTCTCTCTCCGCCATATGGCCCATATTTATAGGTCTTCAAAAGAGCGTAAACCGGTAGACACCACTTCGATTCTCGTATCCACTAAGAGATAATGATGACCCTTGGGATTCTATCCTCTGTAACCAAAAAGGGCAGCTCCAAATCTAAAATCGAATTAGAGCATTAAATGCAGCAGTGACAGCTGGACAGCCTGGATGGGATCTCCCTGCGGCTCAAAATTTTCCTGCGGCTTGAAATTTCCCTGCAGCTCGAAGTCTCTCCATGGCTCGAAGCCTCCCTACGACTTAACATACCTCCATGCTTCATATTCAAAGTATTCCAAATTTGTAATTTCAAAACTTTGAAGGGGGTCTTGTAGAAACATAGAAAAGATAGGGTTCATGCATATCACATTACAAAGCTGACCGCATGGGTGCTCTGGGCCAAATTAATTTGGTCCGCAGAAGGAATAGCCGCATAACAAACTCTGCGGTCCAAAATTCCCCAAACTCTATGCGGCCCATCATTTCTGTCTCAAACAGATTGATGCAGACCACAGAGAAAAGAGCTACTTATGCGGCCGAGATGATCAGCCGTAGAGGCTCCTCTGACAAAGTTGACACCTCTGACAAAGCTGACAACTCTGACAACTCTGACACATCCTGACAAAAAGATGAAGATAAGACGTGACCTTTCAAAAAAGACAAAAAAGTTTCATGTCACCAGACATAGGGCCCACGTGCCTGAACCTAGGGCCCACGTGCCTGAGAGTTCATGCGGTCTGAGGCTTGGTCCGCAGGGGTGTCATACGGCCAGGGGGACTGCGACCTGAGCTGCATAAGCCTTATGTGGCCCAGAATACAGGATTTATGTGTCCCAAAAGTCTCCAAACTTTATGCTGACTGGTGGTACTGTTGGTGGGATACGTGGCTCAGAGGGACTACGACCTTAGCCGTATGTGCATTATGCGGCCCAGAATACAGGATCTATCTGGCCCAAAAGTCTCCAAACTTCATACGGACTGGTGGCACTGCTGGTGGGACACGTGGCTAAGGGAGACTACGACTTGAGCCACATGAGTCTCATGCGGCCCAGCATGGCCGAGCACTAAAGGACAAGAAGAACTATGAGGTCCAAAATGCTCCAAGCTCTATGTGGCCCTTCACTTGCTGTCTCAAACAGATAGGGCACATGGCAAGTTGACCAAGCCTCAACCACCCAGATTTGCTGCAACAAAGAAATCTCAACAAACCACCAGCTGGTAGCCGAAGATCGAGTCTTCGTATGTTGTTACAACCATGTGGCCACGTGGCCATCTATACGGCCCAAAATAATCTTCATCCCAAAATCATTATAAATAGCAGGGTACCACACCCATGCTAAAGGCTGGCAATTTTCTTAAGAGCAAAGATTATGTCTGATAGTCCAAGGAGTAAGGCAGAGTTTCTACACTTCTTCTGAGCCTCCACCGTCACCCCCCAGAATCAAAACTAAACACAGTGACCCCAGGGACGGTCCTCGTAACTGACGAAGGAGCGCCCCCAAAAGTAACTGCAGATACTTCGACTGCAGTAGACATTTTAGGATCAAGTCTGTGGAAGGTAGCAGACCTCTCAGTATCCGCAGGTCTCGAACGCTAAGATCGAGTCATCACATCCTGAAGACAGATCGAAAGAAAGTCAATATGACACAAGATAGATCATGTCAAGGGAGGACAATTTGAGAGGAAAAAAAATTCAGCATCAAGAAAAGATAGTTCTATAAAAAAATTGGAAGTTTTCTAATTGTGGTTAAGTATCCTTAGCCTATAGCCTATACTTCTAAACCTATAGCAGGCTCGTAGCAGCACTCTAAGTTGAGCACCACTACGACATCACACTAATTGTGACTTCTAACCTGCATGGGCCACCACTAAAAATATGCCATAACCTGCACCCGGAGTAGGGGC
>JANAVB010016599.1:22968232-22978232 GCA_029216955.1 Iris pallida
TGCTCCTAACCACCGCTCCCGATAGGCCAGGGAGCTGCCGTCCCCCAATTGGAGATGGATCAGAGGTTCAGCGGTGGTGCGGCCCCGAGTAATACGGCCCCAAGATGACGAGGATCTGTTAGTGTTAGCCTCCGACAGATGGAAGAATCTAGAGTATCTTGCTCTCATGAACTTCGTCCATAATGAGGTCTCGGTGCGTAACTTCCACCATAGCTTAAAGGAGCATGCATCCACGATGTGTGCGAGTCTGCAGAAGCCCAGACCACCTTCTCCAGTGGGTTTGGCCATCGTCTCCCAACCGGCCCAGTGATGTTTGTCTTTGCCGTCGCTCTGACCCCAGAAGAACTTGGCGAAGAGAGATTCAAGAGAGTGGAGCACCTTCATGGGAGGGGAGCAGACGGCCAGAATGTACATCGGGATGGACGATAAAACGTGCTTAATGAGGATCGTTTTGCCTCCTGGGGATAAGGTTGCGCTGTGCTATCCAGTGATGAGTTTGCGGATCTTGTCTGCTAGGTGGTCGTATATGCCGGAGTTTGCCCTACCGTACACCAGCGGGCAACCGAGGTCCATGAAGGGGGGTAGGCCATTCTGAAAGAGGTCTTATTGGCGAGCAGGATGGAGTGGGTTATGTCTGCTTTGTGATACGTGTAAATGACGCTCTTGTTGTTGACACGCTGACCCGAGCAGTTGGTGTATCTGGCGATAGTGCTCAATACGACATCTATCGAACCTCTATCTCCTGAGGAGAAGATGAGGATATCGTCCGCGTAGGCCAGGTGAGTGATAAGAGGGCATCCGATGGTGGTGTGGAAGTGGTTGAAACCGGCCATACCGGGCATGCTGTTGAGGCTTCTGCTGAGAGCTTCGGCCGCGATAATGAAAATGGTAGAAGAGAGGGGGTCCCCCTGTCTAATCCCGCGAGTAGAACGAAAGAAACCCGCCGCCTGGCCGTTGATCATGGTGGAGAACCACGCATTATTGATAGATCTGAAGACGATGTCAATCCAAGTTTCGGAGAAGCCGAAGGCCCTGAACACCCAGATCATGAATTGCCAGTCTAGGCGGTCGTATGTTTTTTCATGTCTAGTTTGATGGCAATGTTCCTTCCCCTCGACGGGAACTTCATGCACGTGATCATCTCTTGCGCAAGAAGGATGTTGTCAATAATATTGCGGCCTTTAACGAACCCGCTTTGCTCTTCGGAAATAATCTTGGGGAGAAGATCAGACATCCGATTGGCAATAATCTTGGATATGATCTTGTTGGTGAAGGTGCAGAGGCTGATCGGACGAAAGTCTTTAAAGGTTTCCAGATTGTCTTTTTTGGGGATAAGGATGATGTTGGCGCAGGAGATTGAATTATGGTATCTGGCCCCTTGGAGAAAGGCAATAGTGACTTCGACTAAGTCGTTTTTAATGATGTCCCAGCAAGCTCTGAAGAAGACACCGTTGAACCCGTCAGGCCCCGGGGCACTGTGCTCGTTAATGGACCAGACCGCAGCTTTGACCTCCTCCTCATAAATGGTGGCCAGCAAAGTCTCGTTGTCATGATCGGTAATGAGGGAGGGGATGACCGACAAAAGCGTCTCGTCTCTAGCGACCTGCTCCTTGGTGAATAGGCTGGAGAAGAAGTTCACGGCTGCGACATGGATCCCGGCCTGGTTGTCGATAAGGTTGCCATTGTCGTCGAGAATCCGGTATAATTTTAATTTGTTTCTGCGTCATTTAACGCGTGCATGGAAGAACTTGGAATTGCGGTCACCAACGGTGTCCAGGTCAATCTGGCTTTATGCTTCCAGAATTCATTCTCCACTCTCAGCCTAGATTTAAGAAGAGCTCTGGTTAGGTTTAGGGATGAGCGGGTCTCCGGGGAGTTTGAAATGGCAAAAGTGGACTTCGCACGGGTGACGTCGTCCTCCGCCTCGCGAATGGCCTGGAAGATGTCGCCGTATGCCTCTTTGCTCCATGATAATAGGGCCTTACGAGTGGCATTGAGCTTAGACACCATCCGGGTCATGGGGTCAATGTCCGAGACAGAGTTCCATACCGAAGCAACGATGTTCTAAAATTGTGGATGATGACGCCAAAAGTTGAGGAAGCGAAAAGCTTTCTTGTTGCCGGTGTGATCGCTTCTGATTTGGACAAGAAGAGGGGGAGTGATCCGATTCGGTGGAGTTGAGATGGAAGAGGTTGGTGATCAGGCCCATGTCGGACCATCCGTCGTTGATCATCGCCCGATCAAGTCAAGAATACTGTCGCCTGTGGCCTTCTTGCATGTTGCACCAGGTGAATGTACTGCCGAGGAAGGGGATTTGTGTGAGGTTCCCGTGAAAGGTAAAGTTGTTGAAATCTTCCATAGCTGGCTTGGGGGGGACGGCCACCGGACTTCTCCTCGATACAAGCAACCGTGTTAAAATCGTCGATGCAAAGCCACGACAGTCCCTGCGGATGAATCCTTAAGAGGTCTGCCCAGAGTAGTCTGCGCACAGGGATGTCGCAACTGCCATGAACGGCGGAGATGATGGAACGGGACTTGAGAGCCGGGTGTTCGATCCAGCAAGTAAGAGCCTGGGGAGAGTCATGGATGGTGCCAAATTGGAAGTCTTGAGAAAGAAAAATCCAGATGTCGTTGCTGCCCGCGATGGCGTACGGGAAGCCTAACTTGAGTTGAGTGGCTTTAAGTTTTTTTTGAGGGATTTTTGGTTCGATAATGATTAAGAGGTCAATTCGGTGAGTCTTCTTGAGGCTGAGAATTCTGTTCATCGTCGATTTATTCCCGAGCCCTCTGACATTCCATGAGATGATGTTAAGCATCAGATGGAGAAATGGGGTGGGGTTGGTTGTGCTTCAAGGCGGACCTGGTAGTCCTTGCCTTCATTTGCTTTTTTTTGTTTTTATTCTTCTTGGATGCATTTTTTTTGGTTAGGGCGCTAATGGGTCCGTTGCTTCCTGGCTCATTGATTGGCCGGTCTTGATCGCTGCTTCCTTCAGCGACCACGTCGGTGAGTGAGTCGTTGTCCTGATCTTCCAGGGCATAAAAGGGGTTGCCACGATCCAGAAACCCTGCTTTCTTGGCCTGCCAAAATCTGTCGGTTAATATGTGGGTGTGAGACGTCTGAGCGACCTTTGTGGGAGTAGGAGGTTCTGGGTCTGCCCGAATTGCCTCGAACTGCTCGGAGCAGCTAGCCGACGATACCTTTCCCGTTTGTTGAGAACGGTTATCGGAAGGTAGGGTAGAGTGGGAGGCCTCGTGGGAGGGAGGTGTGGTGATCTCAGGTTGAGATTGGGTGATTTGGGTATGATCGACGTTTGGGTGTCCGCTGGTCTTGGGGGAATCCTGTTGGCCGGTGGAGATAGGAGGGGGGATGCAAAGCTCTCTGTGTGCTTCATCGGAAGGGGTGCCTGAGAGAAGTTCAAACGAATTGAGGAGTGCGAGGGTGGAGGGATTGAAAGGGACGATAGCTCGACTGGTTGTGGCAGTCGTCTGGGGGTGGGGGAGAGTCTGACCATCGATCTGAAGTAGGGGGTCGGGATTCGATTTATGGATGATGGTGGCGGGGTATTTTTGAGCAGTGGGCGAACGTGGGGTGCGCAGGATTTTCTTCTTTAGTTCGGGATGAGCTCGAAAGCAGTATTGCATTTGATGGCCACTCATCTGACAGTGTTTACAGAAGATAATATTGTTATCGTAAATCAGCTCCTGACTGTGGGATGTGTCTTCGAGCTCGATCTCTATGAGTTTGGGTAGGTCGTTAGCAAGGTCTAGCTCCACACAAATCTTTGTGTAGTTGCACTTGGAGAGGTTACGAGTTTCTTTCGCAATGGCAACCAGGGTCCCGAAGGAGCTGGCGATACGTTTGAGGACGGCTGCGGGGAAGCAGACCAGGGGGAGGTTGGGGAGGGTAATCCAGGTAGAGATGATTGTTGAGTCAAATTTTGGGTTGAATTCGGGAGACCATTTGACCACTTTAGCGATCTGCGTACCCATTCAGACAGTGCCCTTAGCCCGGGCAATTGCAAAGTCCGAGTCGAAAGAGGGGTGAAGAAGCATATGTTTGGGGTCGAGTGGAGCTACCCGGAAGTCCGCGGAGAGGCCCCACCCAGCGACCGCTACCGAGACAATGGGGATCTTCGGGCATCCGGAGCCGAATTTGAGAACGAACGACTTGGAAAAGGAGGAGGATAGGGAATGGATCTCAGACGAGGCGAAGGGAACCCGGATGGGTGCGCCATCGGAAGGAGGCAAGAATTCAAGGTCTGGAAGAAGAATCTCAGTCGACGTCGAAGGAGAGTGCTGCCTCCGATCCGGCCTAAGAGCCTCGGCGCAGGAGGCGCCTGCCGCGGAACCGAGGAGGGTCGATGCAGAGGGGGCAATATGGGTGGCTGCAGGGGGCGCCAAAATGGGGAAGCAGCTCCGGGATGAGACCGAGCAGGCGATGGCGCCAGACTGTGCTAACACGTTGGGAGCCCCGGGTTGCGCGAACCCAGATTGCGCCAGAGGGCTGGAGGGAGGAACCCTGGGGTGCGCCAAGAGGCTGGGAGAGGAAGCACCAAAGAGCGCTAAAAGGCGGGGGGAGAGACCCCGGATTGTGCCAAAAGGCGAGGGAGAGAAAGCCCAGATAGCGCCACGGGGTGTGAGGAGGACTCCTCGGGTTGCGCCAAACGGACGCGGGAGGGTGCGCTCAAACTGCGCACAAGGGGGACCTTGGCCTGAGGAACGCAAGGTAGGGTGCCCGCCATCTGAAAGAGGGCTGCACCATGGCCTGGAACGCGCACAGGAGGCACGTGGCCATCTTCGTAACTGTGCCTAACGATGGTCCTATCCGTCAGCTGGACCGCGCCAAAGGCTTCCACTGGTCCCGAGGGGGGACAGGAGCGTGCGGGAGCTACGTGCTTCCTAGCGCCCAAGGGAGCCACGTGCTCCCCAGCTCCCGAGAACGGGAGGGAGTTTTAAAGCGTTGGGTGCCCCGAGGAAGGGGCAGAGGGAGGGAGGGGAAGCTGGCCCTCCGGGCAGAGGCTGTCGGACCCGTAGCCTGTGCGGGCGACGGAGCTGCATCCGGGGCGGTGGGAAGAAGAGCCGCGCGGGCGGCGGCCGTGGCCGCGCGACTGCGCTCCATCAGCCGAAGCTGCTCATCAGTCCACCCTGGGCGCTGAGCCGGAGGGGTAGGGGGGCGGGGAGGTCAGGCGACGGAGCGACGCGAGGCCGGGGGGAGGAGGGGTCGGGGGCTAGCCCGAGCGCGCCTCGGTGGACGCCGACGAGCGCGGGACGATGCTGAGATCTGACAGCCCTGAGCAGCCGTCGCGGCTACATGCCAGCACGACGGATGCGATGGCGGTGGGCGAGGCATGAGGAGGAAGGGATGAGCGGGAGGCGGCTAGCAGCGCCGGGGAGGGCTCCATGCCGACGGAGAGGGGAGAAGGGGGAAGGGGGAGCTCGGGAAGAACATGTTAAAATTTATATATATATATATATATTTATATATATATATATATATATATATATATATATATATATATATGTTAGTATGAGAGGATATATATATATATATATATGTATATATATTTTATATATATATATATATTTTTATATTTTATATATATATGTATATATATATATATATATATATATATAAATATATATATATATATATATATATATATATATATATATATATATATATATATATATATATATTGGCAAAACGGGGCTTTTATTGAATAAGAAGGCGCAAAATGCCGAAGCCTTTACAAGAAGCGCGCTAACGCGACAAACGAACAGAAAACGAAAAGTGCGATATGCGCACCCAAAAGGGAGGGGAGGGCAGCCTAAGCCAGGGCCTCCCAGAATGAGTTGGGGAC
Source organism: Iris pallida (assembly GCA_029216955.1). NCBI lineage: Eukaryota > Viridiplantae > Streptophyta > Magnoliopsida > Asparagales > Iridaceae > Iris > Iris pallida. Next base: position 22,974,094 of record JANAVB010016599.1, read on the forward strand.
GTGAGAGCAGTGCCTCCTCACTTTGAAGCATTGTCTGATGATCTCTCTGTGCAGCTGAGGCTGGGTGAGTTGGTTCCCTTCATATCGAAATTTGTTTTTGTTCTTCCAAAGAACCCAAATGCCAGCGGCTACTACGATCTGATGTCCGTGAGAACGACTCCAGGAGTCCAGGAGATCGTAGAAGCCCCCGGTAGGTTGACCCATACTAAGATTCTGATGAAGCTTGGACCAAGTGCCTGCAACTAGGTCCCCCAAAAGAAGGACGTGTTCAGCTGATTCTGTCTTGTGCTCCTCGCAGCAATGGCATCTAGACGTGAGGCTGAATCCTAATGATCCGATGGTGTCATCCGTCGGGATCTTGCGGCGAAGAGCACGCCAGGTGAGGATAGACCATTTGATGGGAATGCATTCCTGCCAAAATTTGGCAATTACGATATTCGGCGGCCCGCTGCCTCTGGCCACACTTCTGGCGGAAGCCAAAGTGAAAGTCCCACTAGGGTTAGGGGACCATCTCCAAGAGTCTGATGTGTCGGTAATCTGCAGATTCGCAGCAAGAAGACTGTTAACCGCAGGTTGGCCGAGCCAGTCTCTGACCTTCCTCCAATTCCATCTAGAGCCGCCATCCCAAAGGTCTCTAATGGCGTACCCCTACGGAGTACGAGTGTTGGGATGAATGATATCTTCTCCTAACCACCGCTCCAGATATGCCTTGGAGCGGCTATTACCCAATTGGAGACGAATAAGAGGTTAAGCAGTGATACAGCCTCGAGTTATGCGGTGCCACGATGTCGAGGATCTGTTGTTAGTTCTAGCCTCCGAAAGATGGGAGGATCTGGAGTATCTGGCTCTCATGAACTTCGTCCATAAGGAGGTTTCGGTGCGCAACTTTCGCCATAACTTAAAGAAGCAGGCGTCCGCGATGTGGACGAGTCTGCAGAAGCCTAGACCACCTTCTCTAGTGGGTTTGGCCATCGTCTCCCAACTGGCCCAGTGATGTTTGTCTTTGCCGTCGCTGTGTCCCCAAAAGAACTTGGCGAAGAGGGATTCGAGAGAGTGGAGCACCTTCGTGGAGGGGAGCAGACGGCCAGAATATACATCGGGATGGACGATAGCACGTGTTTGATGAGGATTGCTTTGCCTCCTGGGGATAAGGTAGCGTTGTGCCATCCAGCGATGAGTTTGCGTATCTTGTCTGCGAGTCGATCATATATACCGGAGTTAGCCTTGCCGTACACCAACGGGCACCCGAAGTACAGGAAAGGTGGGTAGCCCGTGCTGAAGGAGGTCATGTTGGTGAGCAGGATAGAGCGGGTTCTGTCAGCTTTGTGATGAGTGTAGATGACGCTCTTATTATTGTTGACTCGCTGACCAGAGCAGTTGGTGTATCTGGCGATCATATTCAAGACGACCTCTATCGATCCGCTATCTCCGGAGGAGAAGATGAGGATATCGTCAGCGTAGGCCAGGTAAGTGATAAGAGGGCAGCCAGTGGTGGTGTGGAAGTGGTTGAACCCGGCCATGCTGGGCATGCTATTTAGGCTTCTACTGAGAGCTTCGGCCGCGATTATGAAAATGGTGGAAGAGAGCGAATCCCCCTGTCTAACCCCGCGAGTAGAACGAAAGAATCCCGCTGCCTGACCGTTGATGACGGTGGAGAACCACGCATTGTTGATAGATCTGAAGACGATGTCAATCCATGTTTCGGAAAAGCCAAAGGCCCTGAATACCCAGATCATGAATTGCCAGTCCAGGCGGTCGTATGCTTTTTCCATGTCGAGTTTGATGGCCACGTTCCCCCCTCTCGACGGGAATTTCATACACGTAATCATCTCTTGAGCAAGAAGGATGTTGTCTGTAATATTGCGTCCTTTGACAAACCCGCTTTGTTCATCGAAAATGATCCTGGGTAGAAAATCGGACATCCGATTGGCGACAATCTTAGATATGATCTTGTTGGTGAAGGTGCAGAGGCTGATCGGACGAAAGTCCTTAAAGGTTTCTAGATTGTCTTTCTTGGGGATAAGGATGATGTTGGCACAGGAAATCGAGTTAGGGTATATGGCCCCTTGGAGAAAGGCAATAGTGGCGTCAACTAAGTCGGTTTTAATGATGTCCCAGCAAGCTCTGAAGAAGACACCGTTGAACCCGTCCGGCCCCGGGCACTGTTCTCATTAATGGACCAGACCGCAGCTTTGACCTCTTCTTCGAAAGTGGTGGCCAGCAGGGTCTCGTTGTCATGATCGGTATTGAGGGAAGGGATGACCGAAAATAACGTCACGTCTTTGACGATCCGCTCTTTCGTAAATAGGCTGGAGAAGAAGTTCACGGCCGCAGCTTGAATACCGGCCTGGTCATCAACCAGGTTGCCGTTATCGTCGAGGATCCGGTGGAGTTGTAATTTGTTCCTGCATCCTTTAACGCAGGCATGGAAAAATTTAGAGTTACGGTCGCCGTCGATGTCCCAGGTCAATCTAGCTTTTTGCTTCCAGAATTCATTCTCCACTCTAAGCCTAGATTTAAGAAGAACTCTGGCTAGGTTAAGGGATGAGCGGTTCTCCGGGGAGTTGTGGAGGGCAAAAGTGGACTCCGTGCGGGTGACGTCGTTCTCCGCCTCTCGAATAGCCTGGAAGATGTCACCGTAAGCCTCTTTACTCCAAGATGAAAGGGCCTTTCGAGTGGCTTTAAGCTTGGACGCCATCCGGATCATGGGGTCAATGGCCGAAATGGAGTTCCAGGCCGAAGCAACGGTGTTCTGGAAATAAGGGTAATGGCACCAAAAGTTGAGGAAGCGGAACGCTTTCTTGTTGCCGGTGTGGTTGTTGCTGATCTGGACGAGAAGAGGGGAGTGATCCGATTCAGTGGAGTTGAGGTACGAGAGATTAGTGATCATGCCCAGGTCGAGCCAGCCATCGTTGATCATCGCCCGGTCTAAGCGGGAGTACTGTCGTCGGTGACCCTCTTACATGTTGCACCAGGTGAATACGCTGCCGAGGAAGGGGATATGGGTGAGGTTTCTATGGAAGGTAAAGTTGTTAAAATCATCCATGGCTGGTTTGGTAGGAGGGCGACCGCCAGACTTTTCCTCGTTGCAAGCAACAGTGTTGAAATCGCCTAGGCAAAGCCACGGAAGCCCCTGCGTAGGAATCCTCAGGAGATCGACCCAGAGCAATCTGCGCTCAGGGATGTCGCAACTGCCATGGACCGCGAAGATGATGGAACGAGACTTGAGGGCGGGGTGTTCTACCCAACAAGTAATAGCTGGGGAGAGTCCTGGATGATACCAAATTGGAAGTCTTAAGCAAGAAAAAGCCAGATGTGGTTGCCGCCCGCGATGGCATACGGGAAGCCAAGCTTGAGTTGGATGGCTTTAAGTCTTTTTTGTGGGATTTTAGGTTCGATGATGATTAAAAGGTTAATGCGATGAGTCTTCTTGAGGCTAAGAATTTTGTTCATCGTCGGTTTGTTGCCGAGCCCCCTCACGTTCCAGGAGATGGTGTTAAGCATCGGTAAAAGAATTGGGATGGTGTTGGTTGTGCTTCGTGGTGGACCTGGTAGTCCTTGCCGTCATCAGCTTTTGGTTGTTTTTGTTCTTCTTGGATGAGGGTTTTTTTTGGTTAGGACGCTACTGGGTCCGTGGCTTCCTGACTTATTATTTAATCGATCTTGATCGCTGCTCCCTTCAATGTCAGCGTTGGTGATAGGTGAATCGTTGTCCTGATCTTCCAGGGCGCAAAAGGGATTGCCGTGGTCCAGAAGCCCTGCTTCCTTGGCTTGCCAAAATTTGCCAGTTAAGATATGACTGCGAGTGGTTTGAGCGTCCTTTGGGGGTGTGGGAGGATGTCGAGTGGGCTCAGGATCTGTCTGGGGAGCCGTGGGCTGCTCTGAGTTGCTCTACGACGAGTCTTCTCCTGGTTGTTGAGGTCGGTTGACGGGTGGTTGGATGAAGTGGGAGATCTCAAGAGAGGGTGGAATGGTGAGCTCTGGTTGGTTGGGGGGTTGGGAGATGAAGGTGTTATCAACGTTTGGGAGGGGTGTGAGGCCGTTGAGCTTGGGGGGATCATGGAGGGCGGTGGGAGTAAGGGGGGACTGTTGTCGTGATGTGCGTCAACGGAAGGGGTGCCGGAGAGGAGTTCGAACGA
>JANAVB010016599.1:22983232-23086250 GCA_029216955.1 Iris pallida
GTGTCTCGTAAAAAATGACACAAAATCAGCAACTATAATCTATCAACCAACACCGACTATTCTTTGATTCTACCTAATATCAAGCCATAACTTATCCGACCATTCCTCAAAAATATATCTAATCCCTCACTTTGTTTTCTTTCCAACTTATATTCCGGTCCCAATTATGAATTCATCGATACTCTCATGCAATAATCCATCTGACAAGATTACATCCGATACATAAGATTTATCAGATACATCTTATGTTCAATCCTCTACCGAGTATGAAATCAACCAAACTACCAAATCCAATCCTAACTGTTTGACATGGACAAAAGTTGAAGAAATTTTTGTATTAATTTGAACGAGAAAAGTATAAAAGAACTCCAAAACAGAATATCTAAGTACAAGTTGATTCTGGAAAAGTATGACGATGGAGATCGAATGCTGTGGTGATTCCTTTACTCCGTTGACAATCTTACAATGAGAAAAAAATATTCTTACTCTCTGGATGTCTCTCTCTAGGCTGGAGATGAAGACCAAGACTGAAGTTGAGGACCCAAAATGAAGAAAGGCTCCTTCTATTTATAGGCTGGTGGAATGAACAACCCATGCGCACATGGGTTTTTGGCGTGCAGGAGCACTGCGCACGAAGGCAGAACTGAATCTGTTGTAACTGCACTGTTAGCTTGTGGATGCGATGACACATGGCAGTTGTTGGTATTCGTTTGTTGTTGAGATCTTAGGTGGTTGGAACCCGTTCATAGGTATGACTGAGTCAATGACACATGGCGTATGTAAACTTCTCAAAGACCCCATTCTATTGAAACATAATAGATTTTGATTATGCCTGAAAAGCACTGCACAATTGCTGGCCATGTAGCATCCATCGGCAAGTGCTGCACTTTTGTCGATAATACGAAAGTTGTGCTTTTGAGTGTCGTAGAGGCTGTGCTGTGTTAATCTATGCTTTGAAGTACTAGAATGACCATGCTCTTGAGTGCATTGAAGATTATACTTTTGGCTAAATCGACAGCGGGTGCTTGATAGCTGACATCTGACATCTAGCTACTGACAGCTGACAACTGAAAGCTAACGTCTGACATTTGTATCAGTGTGCCATAAATACTAAAGTGATCTCTTAGGGTTCTTGTAGAAGCATGAAAAAGAATAATAATTCATATGCGGCCCAGACTCAACATGCGGCTCAAAAGCTCGAAGAATCTTATGCGGCTCGGAGAGACCCAGAGAGCCGCATACGGCTCAGGGACTTTTATGCGGCTCAGGACGATCCACGTGGCCTCATGCGACTCAAAACAGACTGATGACAGCCATAATTACTTTATGCAGCTGGCCATTTAATGCTCTGACATAAAGTGACAGCTCTGACGGCTCTGACATAATGATGAGACGCGTCAGGCTCCTCAAAAGACGAGAAAATCTCTGAGACAGTCAGCACAGTCCACAAAATCCAAAGAAGCTTTCTATACGGACCGTCCACCCTTATGCGGCCGCCACCCTCATGCGGCTGTCACCCTCATGCCTCCCATGCGGCTCGGATTGTGGGGGTCACCCTTATGCGGTTCAGTTGGAGGCCACCCCCCATGCTGCTGCTACTCCCATGCGGCTCGAATTGTGGGGAGCCACCCTTATGCAGTTCAGTTGGGGTTCACTCTTATGCGGCTACCACTATCATGCGGCTCGGATTGTGGGGGCCACCCTTATGCGGTTCAATTGGAGGCCACCCCCCATGCGGCTGCCACTCCTATACGGTTCGGATTGTGGGGGGCCACCCTTATGCGGTTCAGTTGGGGTTTACTCTTATGCGGCTATCACTCTCATACGGCTGCCACCTTCATGCGGCTCGGTAGTCGGTGCTACGCTCATGCGGCTCTGCCAGAATGCCCCGTCTATGCGGCTCGTATCACAATAGCAGTAGGGACACATGGCAGAAGATCGACTAAGACTTATTCCCCCACGTTCGTACAACTCTCAGCGTAATGACGGTTGGGACACGTGGCAGAAGATTGACCAAGACTTATTCCATCGGATTTGATGCTATCAACAAATCATCACGATGCAGATTTGTTGCAATCAACATTAACTGCCCAGATCGATTTCCAACAAACTATGCACAATCAATATTAACTGCCCAGATTTGTTATAATCAACAATTATAGCCCAGATTAATTTCCAACAAACAAGATCAAGGCTAATCTTCACCAAATCCCTAGCCGCCCACTTTTAAAGGAGCAATTACTGTACACCCTACTTATCAAAAAGTCCTATAAATAGTAAGGTGCCATTCCCTTGCAAAAGGTGGACACAGAGAGCGACGGAGACACAAAGAGAAGTATAGAGCAAAGAGCATCTAGCAAGAGCATTTCTTCATCAGAGTCGAAGCGATGTCCGATCATCCAAGGAGTAAGGCAGAGTTGATAGCACTCTCTCGAGCCTCTACCGTCACCCCCTAGAAAAACAAAACAATTGTACTTTAGATTGCTTTTTCTAGGTTTTGTCCTTAGGCTCTCTTCTGAACAAGCGAGTTTGTAGTTGTGAAGTAAAAGTCCAGTCCTCCCATAAAACTGTTTTGTTCTTTTATAATCAATGGCAAACACGATGGCGACTCTGCTGGAGACTAACTTCTCCACGAATGAGAAGTTGGTGACGCAATCGGAGCCGCCAAGCTCGTCTCCACGCAACAGATGTTGGTCGTCCGCTTCGACCAGCAGGCGTTTGAAGAAATGCTCTCCGACGGGAGCGATGGCCCGGTCCAGAAGCGAACACGTACGAAGAAGGCCCGCAGGAAGTGGAGGCCCAAATCATTGGCTACTTTCCAAGCTCTAGAAGAAATGCTCTCTGCTGCCCAAGACGGCGAAGAAGGATCTCATGCGGCCCCACTTCAGACCTTAGAGGACTCTGCTGTCCCCAAGTTCGACAGAGAAAAATACTACGATGTTGTACTTGCAGGGGAAAAGATGGACTCTATATGGTCCAAGAAGCAGCCAGGTAAGGGCATCCGCCGCATGGAGAAGGCTCATGTGGCCAGAAAAGCCAGCCGCATAGAGAAGGCACATGCGGCCACAACTGCCAACGGCATAAAGAAGGCCCATGCAGCCACAACTGCCAGCCACATGAAGGAGGCCCATGCGGCCACAACTTCCAGCCGCATGCAAACTGTTCCCAGCAGCATGGAGAACACTTATGCGGCTGCCAAATTCAGCCGCAAGCCATCCACCCTGCACGGCTCAGGGTCAGTCTTTGATCGCCTCTCATGTGGTCCTGACCCCAGAGGCTCTCAGCAGGACGTGCTAAACTCTGTGACGCATAACTTGGACTCTTTCTACTAGCACTCTCAGGTGACAGAGGGAAGAAGTCTAGGACAGCGCGGGCTCGTCGAGCTTAGTCAGCTGTCCCAACTTCTGACCAACAAGGCATCCTGCTGACTATTACGCGGGGCCCTAATAGAAAGTTGTACAGAACCGACCGTGTCCAGCTGTCACTACCACATTTCTAGTGTGAGAGTATTTTTGTCATTTTTGGGATAAATAAAATTTATTATTATTACTTAGAATTTATGGGAATTTTTAGAATTTATTTTGGATTTATTTGGACTAGTTTGATTTTTGGCCAGTTTTGACTCATGTAGACCAACCTAGGAACTAACCATGGTTAGTTGGGCTTGGTTAGGTCAAGTGACCCTAGTCTAACCTAGTGTGACTCAAGTTAGTGGTTAGTGATTTATTAGAACTTGAATTAGGATTTTAGAAATCAAGTTATTTGATAAATGGCTTGTGATTACACAAGTCATTTTGTGACTAAAACTAGTTAGGACTAGCCAAACCTAGCTCAACCCCCACCCTAACCTAACATGGCTAACCAGCTAGGTTAACCTAGGGATTCCCCCCCTATTTAATCCCTCCTAGTTTTTAGGGCTAGCCTCTTTTAGGGTTCTAGCAAATTTCTAAGGAAGAAGGTGAGTTCCATCTTTCAAAAATCATAAGAAATCCAATTTAATTCCTTTTTCCTTCAAACCAATTCCATTAGAACCTAAATTCCTTCCTCTTGCTGCTGGAAATTATTGTATTGCAGGAAGAACCAATTTGGGACACTTTGTGGCTTGAGGAGCTCATTGCTTTTGGAGGCTTTTCCACCCTTTGTGAATCTATAGGTAAATCCTTCTTTAGTCCATTAAATTTCTGTCCAAATCCATTTTAGGAAAGCCCTAGCCCTACCCCTACTGTAGGATAGCTTAAACCTAGGATTTGGATTCGTTTCGTGTCCATATTGGACACGTATCAGCCTTGTATTCTAGGTATTCGATCAAATGCCTCTGAGAATTCGATTTTGTTGTTTTTAATTTCTGTGTGAATAGGATTGTAGATCCTTGTGTGCTCTTTAAATTTTGTGAAGACACTTTGGTCTTTTCGTGTGTGTGTCGGGTGCAAACCAGCCTGGACACGCGTGTGTGCACTGGCTCGGGACTGTGTTGCTTCCCCTGCTACTCGGGGCCAATAGCTCTCTGGACACGGCGACTCAGGCCATGCCATTTGGTGTGGACCATGGGGCCTTGACTGACATGAGGCCCTCCAAGTTGGAGAAGCTCTTGTGTCGCGTCGGAGGAGTTCTCCAGCCCGCTTTGGGTTGCTCTGACAGTTTCAGCCGTGTTTTTGGTGCACTGATACGGGTGGTTTGACACGACACAGGGACACGACGACCCATTTCAGGGTGACACGTGGGAAGCCCTATGAGTGGCGACCCTAGGTTTGTGAACACGTGGCTTGGTTTGATCTGTGTTGTGTACACGAGACTCGTGCACTCGTGCACGAGGACACAACACTTTAGGCACTGTCTTGTGCACTGGTTGTGTGGACACGTTTGTGTCCAATTTCAGGGACACAAACAACTTGTGTAGCATACAATAAATGTAAATTTATGTTACCAACCTTGTGATTTACAATTTAGATGTTTTAAACCTTTCATTCCTATTTTTTCCCTAAAAATCCTGAAAACTGGATATCCTGTGAATTCCAGTTTAACATCTGACTTTGGAAGTCTATTATACCAAATGGAATGCTGTTAGATACTGGGTTTATACTCTAATATGGCTCTCCTACTTATTATCTAACTGTGGGTTGAGTTTTGTTTGTTTTGGTTGTGTTTTGAATGAGAAATGGGATTGGTTGTTAATAGTATGTTGATAGTTTATTTAAAAACCTGAGAATTTCATTACCTATCACCTATGTTCCTGTGCACATGGCAACACACACTTTTGTTTACCTGGTGTGCACTGTATTATTCCTGCACTCTTCAATAACCTGGTAATTTCCTGTCCACTGTTTTGATTTCCTATTGTTTTAAATTGTTTGATACCATGAAATGGACTGTAGGGTTATGCAAAATCTGAGAACCAGTGTACTGGAGTACACTGGTTACCTGGGAATTCTCAGGAATAGGTTTGTTCTCAAAAACCTGAGAACATGTTGTGATTGGGCAGTGGGTGACTGGAAATCAGAAATTGCAATGATTTGATTTCCTTTCCTTTTTCCTTCTTCTTAACTGGAAAATTTATGTGAAATCTTAATATGAAAGCTGAGTTTGTTCTCTGAAATCTGAGTTGGGGGTATGGTGGACTGTTCTCTTAACAGTCCCTGTTAACTGAGCCTTCACTATTTTTCCTTAAACAAAAACCTGAGATTTTCCTTGTACTGTTAAGAGTGTAGTAGCAGCTGCTATAACTGTCCAATTGGAAGTTCATATATGAGTTGAGTTGTGGTTTAAATTGTTATTGGTTATTATGTGATTCATGAATTGTGACCAATTGATTCAACATATACCTTGAAGATCAAAACTTGAGTTTGTGTGGATGAGTGAACCTGGGTTTAACTTAGGACTGTCATTGCTTTCATAAGTGCAAATTATGAATTTGATTCATGATAGTATAGGCTATCACTTAGTTGTACTGTCATATTGCACACACACATCCACTCTCATTTCCTTCACTGTTTTTTTTCCCTCTTCACACACATACACATACACTTTTGTACTTGAATGCCTTTCTATGTTTGTATACCTTTAGGTATATTTATATATGGTAATGTGGTGTATACTTTTTATCCTATGGTTGTCTTCTAAGATAATTCCCTAGTTCATATGTGTGAATCATATATATGTATATATATATATATATATTAGTCTTCTCTTGTAAATGTGTGATTGTGTATAAATATCATTATGTTGGCCTATGTTATGTCTACTAGACTAGTGGGCCTAGAATTGACTTGTGTAGTCTAGTTAGACTTAGAAATGACTTGGTTGACCTAGTTTGACTTCTAGGGTTGACCAAAGTTGACCAAGAGTTGACTTTGGCCTAGATTGACTTAGAATCATGTAGAATGCATAGTAGGACTCCATTTCACTATTCTGGACTTGTTGTGACTTGTGCTGTTCTGTTTAGGAGCCAGACACCACTCCTTGGACAGTACGATTCATATCAGACACTCAGATACAGGCGAGTACATTCTCTGATCATTTCATATCCTGCTTAGAATTATTACCTGTAGTAGATTACTTTACTTGTACTGCCACGTTGGTCACACGGATTGGTACTATATGGATCTCTACATGCGATGTTATCCCCTCGGGAGCATCGGGTATATTGTGCTTGTGCGTTTCACTTACATCATGTACTCCTGTGCTTCTATTTTACAAGTGCACTCCTGTGAATCTTGTACTCTCATGTTCACGGAGCCCCTATGTATACTATCATGTGCACCCTATATGGGCCCCCATGTGATATCTTGTGCAATAACATAACCTGTATAGATCCTTGTGTATTGATTGGGGTACGGGGGAGTAGAGTTGGACATGTGAATAATACACCAGTAGTTTCTTATCAGAATCTCATCCTTAGTGTCTTATCAGAATCTCCTATGCCATTTACATGTCCATATTGTACTCTGACTCACTAGTCACTGCTAGTTCTCTATGTATAGTAGATATTCTATTACAGCTCTTCCTGTTTACATACTGCTTTTCTTTCAGTACCTGTATCTTACTTTACTGCATGTTCATATTTTCTAACCTGCTATGAATTGTTGAGATGTACTGTGCTCGCTCCTGTCCTGACTGGACCTGTTGAAAATATTACAGAGGACGAGGAGGAGGCTGGCCTAGACACCTACTACGGGGCAGCCCTTGATGACACCTGTGAGCTGGACCCTCAGGAGGATCCAGCAGTAGCTGAGGACTTTCCCCCGGCTGCCTAGACTAGATAGTTAGGCTTTTATCTTTATGTAGTTGGACATGTTTTAGCTAGACTCTTTATCTGGAGATCAGTTTTGTATATATTCTTTTATCTGAGACTTGTACTGCTGGGATTATCTTAGACTATTGTTTATCTATTTCATTCCTTGAGTTCTATTCATATCGTGCTATATCTTCCTTAGTTGTGATTGAGTTTCTATTACTATGTCACCCCCATTCGGGGAGTATAAACTGTTTAGATAATTACATTGCTAGATGTTGTGACCTAGAACAGCGTTCTACCGTCGACACTGCGGCGTAGGCTGGACATATTTACGTCTCGTGCCCTTACTCTAGGGTGTGGGTCGTGACACGTTTTTAGTGGTGGCCCTTGCAGGTCTAGACTATAAGTGTAGTGGTGCTCGAACTAGAGTATCACTGCAGCCTGCTATAGGATATAGGATATTAATTTTAAGATACTCAATCACTTTAGGAAAATTTCTTTTATTGCAATCTAAATCCTTTGTCTGCTGATCCTTTGAATTATAATTGTCCGCCTTTGTTATTTTGCTTTCTTCTCAGAAATTGATACTCTTGTTTGTCTATCTTCAGGATGGTAGAGACTAGATCGCAGCGTACCATCCATGGGGATGCTATGGAGGGGACTGCTACCTCCCAGCCAGCACGGCGAGGCCAGGAGACTGCAGCTCTTGCCACCTCAGCTCGTGTTGAGACCTCGGCAGTCGCAGCAGGGGACATGCACCCACCGGCTCGGAGGCAGGACCCGGTTATCCCAGAGGATCCTTACCAGCAGCCACCTCCAGGAAAGATAGACGCAGTGCAGCTGCTAGCCTTCTTCAGGCAGTACATGGAGGGTCAGCAGGGACAGCAGCAGAGGCAGACGGCAGAGCTCACTCGAGGCATTGAGCTGGCAGTGACAGCAGTGGAGAGGGTTATAGCTCAGCCAGCGACAGCCCCGCAGCCGTACCAGCCACGGGAGAAAGGCATCCAAGACTTCCAGAAGATGCACCCGAGAGACTTTCGTGGGACAGAGGGGATCCTGTATGCCGATGAGTGGATCGAGCATATGGAGGAGATCTTCAGGCTGGCTGAGATTCCAACGAGGCTCCAGATAGAGGCAGTGGCCAGCATGATGTAGGACCTGGTTCGGACATGGTACCAGATCGACCCGAGGGTCGGCACAGCAGGACAGACTTGGGCAGCATTCAAAAAGCTGTTCAAGGAGAAGTTCTTTCCAGAGGCAGCACTGGGGGCCCTCGAGACCCAGTTCGAGGCCCTAGTCCAGGGGAGTCAGTCCGTGGAGGAGTATGCAGGAGAGTTCTGCCGCCTGGGCAGATTTGTAGAGGACTTGTCGGAGGCGACGAAGGCCCGGAGGTTCCGGAAGGGCTTGGTAAAGGAGGTCAAGTCCTACACCAAGAACGCCCGCGGTACTACATTTGAGGAGATACTGGTGGACGCACTAGCTGCAGAGGATGATCTTGAGCTTAGGCTCAAGAGGGGGAGAGACTCCCAGGGAGGCAGCAGCAGCGGAGGACCGGCCAAGAGGCCGCACTTTCAGCACCAGCAGCAGCAGCTGAGGCAGTTTCAGCCTCAGCCGATTCAGCAGAGGCCGGCTCATCAGCAGCAGTTCCAGCATCAGGCACCCAGGCAGACAGTCAGTTGCGCCTTCTGCAAGAAGCCAGGGCATGGATGGAATGAGTGCAGAAAGAGGCTCGGGAAGTGCCTTCTTTGCGGAGCAGCAGATCACCAGATGAGGGAGTGCCGCATAGCACGAGCAGCTCCGGGAGGTGGAGCCAGAGCTCCAGTGGACCAGCAGCGGGGACCAGCCCTGCCGACGCAGCAGCAGAGGTTTGTCCAGCACCAGCAGCAGGCCAGAGAAGGCCACCAGGGGCGAGCTTTCGCCATGGCAGCAGGAGAGGCTGAGATGACTGGAGAGCTGATTGCAGGTTCGATTCTTCTCGACTCCAGTCCAGCATTTGCATTGTTTGATTCCGGTGCATCGTATAGCTTCATTTCAGTATCTTTTGCGATTAGACACGGTATTATAGCTGAATTGTTGCCTAGGACTTACAAGATCACAACCGGGGGTGGCATTATCCTCGTGCGTGATGTTTGTAAGGGTCGGAGAGTAGTTTTAGGAGGCCGTGAGTTGGAGGTGAGCCTGCTCGTAATACCACTGCCGAACTACGATATAGTACTAGGCATGGATTAGTTGAGCAGGCACCACGCCAGCATTGATTGCAGAGGGGGTAGAGTTCTGTTCAGAGCGCCGGGGGAGCCAGAGTTCGAGTACTCCAGACGTCAGGCAGAGCAGCGGAGTCTTCTGTGGAGTCTCGGTCGAGGAGCAGACGATTCCACACCCCTTGATAGCAGAGTACATGGATGTTTTCCCGGAGGAGTTGCCGGGACTGCCACCAGACAGGGACATAGAGTTCTCGATAGACTTGGTTCCAGGAGTGGAGCCTATCTCTCAGCATGTCTATCGGGTGAACAACAGCGAGCTGGTGGAGCTGAAGAAGCAGGTGGATGAGCTACAGGACAAGGGCTTCATCCGCTCTAGTTCATCGCCTTGGGGTGCACCAGTGTTGTTTGTGCCGAAGAAGGATGGGTCAGTACACATGTGTATTGACTATAGGGCACTCAACAACCTCACGATCAAGAATAGATACCCACTGCCGCAGATCGATGATCTATTTGACCAGTTGAGCGGAGCTCGGGTATTTTCTAAGATTGATCTGAGGTCGGGATATCACCAGGTGAAGGTGAAGGGGGAGGATATTCCCAAGACCGCTTTCAGGACGCGGTATGGACAGTTCGAGTTTTTGGTTATGCCGTTTGGGCTAACCAATGCACCAGCTGTGTTTATGAACCTTATGAACAAGGTGTTCCATCAGTATCTGGATCAGTTTGTGGTGGTATTCATAGACGATATCTTGATATATTCCAAGACTGAGGAGGAGCACGAGGAGCATCTGCGGATAGTGTTGGAGATTCTCAGGAAGGAGCAGCTTTATGGAAAACTCTCCAAGTGTGAGTTTTTCTTGGACCGGGTGGATTTCTTGGGGCACGTTGTGACTGGAGATGGTATCTCAGTTGACCCCAAGAAGATTGTAGCAGTTGAGGCATGGGCAGCGCCGACTTCAGTTGCAGAGATCAAGAGCTTCCTGGGCTGGCAGGTTATTACCGGAGATTTGTGCAGGACTTCTCCCGGGTTGCAGAGCCGTTGACACGGTTGACCCGGAAGGATACTGAGTATATATGGTCAAAGGAGTGTCAGGCAGCTTTTGATGAGTTGAAGAAGCGGCTGACGACAGCTCCAATTCTGACGTTGCCTTCAGGATCAGGCGGATTCACTATTTATAGTGATACTTCAGGGAAGGGGCTGGGTTGTGTGTTGCAGCAGCACGGGAAGGTAATTGCCTATGCTTCCAGGCAGTTACGTCCCCACGAGAAGAACTACCCTACCCACGACCTGGAGCTGGCAGCAGTGATTTTTGCATTGAAATTGTGGAAGCATTATCTGTATGGTGAGAGGGTGGAGATCTTCACAGATCACAAGAGCCAAAAGTATGTGTTCACTCAGAAGGAGTTGAACATGAGACAGCGCAGATGGTTGGAGTTGATGAAGGACTTCGACATTGTACTGCAGTATCATTCCGGGAAGGCCAACGTGGTTGCCGATGCCTTGAGTAGGTATCCGACAGCCATGTGTTTGACCATGGATCGGCATTTGCTTGCGGATTTGGAGAGTCTCGGGATCGAGGTGATTGTGCCTGGGGTGCAGATACAGCTATGGGGGATGCAGATACAGTTAGACTTGGTGGACAAGATCAAGGCGGCCCAGTTTCAGGATGTGGCTTTTCAGAGTATCAGAGAGCAGATCAGTATAGGAGTGGGGGATCCTGAGTTCTCACTTGCAGAGGATGGTGCCCTGAGGCACGGTGCTAGGCTATGTGTGCCTAGCGGGGAGCTCAGAGAGCAGATTATGCAGGAGGCCCACAGATCACAGTACTCTACTCATCCGGGAGCCAACAAGATGTACCGAGATCTGCGAGAGCATGTATGGTGGTCAGGAATGAAGCGGGAGGTGTCCCACTTCGTGGCTAGGTGTTTGATCTGCCAGCAGGTCAAGGCGGAGAGGCAGAGGCCCGGTGGATTGTTGCAGCCGCTGCCCATTCCCGAGTGGAAATGGGAGCATATTACTATGGACTTTGTATCAGGATTGCCGCGTACCCCAGGAGGGAAAGATTTGGGTCATCGTGGATAGGACCAAATCGGCCCACTTCTTGCCATTCAAGGTGGGCACGTCTACAGAGAGACTGGCAGAGTTATATATGCGGCAGATAGTCAGGATCCACGGAGTTCCGGTCAGCATCGTCTCAGATCGGGATAGCCGTTTTACTTCCCATTTCTGGAGGAGTCTGCAGACCAGCTTGGGCACTCAGCTCAAGTTCAGTACTGCATACCACCCCCAGACGGACGGACAGTCAGAGCGGACTATTCAGACCCTTGAGGATATGCTACGGACGTGCGTCCTAGACTTTGGTGGTTCCTGGGAGGATCATCTTCATTTGGTGGAGTTTGCCTATAACAATAGTTTCCAGGCCAGCATCGAGATGTCACCTTTCGAGGCTCTGTACGGGCGTAGGTGCCGTACACCCTTATCCTGGGATGATGTTGGTGAGCGAGCTTTGCTGGGGCCAGAGATGATTGTGGATGCGGCCGAGAAGGTGAAGCTCATCAGGGACAGACTTCACGTGGCGCAGGACAGACATCGACACTGGGCCGATAGCCACCAGAGGCCCTTGGAGTTTGAGGTACAGATTAGAGTAGGATTAGATTTAGGTTGTTGTTGTGTTTTTATCATGTTTGTTTATTTATTAATTGAGACCTTGCTTGTGATTAGGTCGGAGACCAGGTTTTCTTGAGGATATCTCCGACTCGTGGTACGATACGTTTTGGTGGAGGCGGGAAGCTTAGTCCGCGCTTCATCGGCCCTTTCGTTATCAGCGGGAGAGTCGGTGATGTGGCTTACAGGCTAGACTTGCCGCCTGTACTTGTGGGGGTCCACAACGTGTTTTATGTATCACAGTTGAGACGGTACGTGGCTGACCCTAGCCATGTGCTAGATCATTCGGAGATTGAGGTGGGCCCTTCTCTTAGCTATCCAGAGTAGCCAGTGGAGATTCTGGATCGACGGGAGAAGGTTCTGAGGAACCAGGTGATACCGTTGGTACGCGTCGCATGGAGGCATCATTCTCCAGAAGAGTCTACCTGGAAGCGAGAGGATGAGATGCGCGAGCGGTACCCCTATCTTTTTTGACCGTGAGGTATACTTTCTATCCTTCTCATCAGTTGCATTTCGCCTTTCAATTTCGAGGACGAAATTCTTTTAAGGAGGGTAGATTTGTCACTACCACATTTCTAGTGTGAGGGTATTTTTGTCATTTTTGGAGTAAATAAAATTTATTATTATTAATTAGAATTTATGGGATTTTTTAGAATTTATTTTGGATTTATTTGGACTAGTTTGATTTTTGGCCAGTTTTGACTCATGTAGACCAACCTAGGAACTAACCATGGTTAGTTGGGCTTGGTTAGGTCAAGTGACCCTAGTCTAACCTAGTGTGACTCAAGTTAGTGGTTAGTGATTTATTAGAACTTGAATTAGGATTTTAGAAATCAAGTTATTTGATAAATGGCTTGTGATTACACAAGTCATTTTGTGACTAAAACTAGTTAGGACTAGCCAAACCTAGCTCAACCCCCACCCTAACCTAACATGGCTGACCAGCTAGGTTAACCTAGGGATTCCCCCCCTATTTAATCCCTCCTAGTTTTTAGGGCTAGCCTCTTTTAGGGTTCTAGCAAATTTCTAAGGAAGAAGGTGAGTTCCATCTTTCAAAAATCATAAGAAATCCAATTTAATTCCTTTTTCCTTCAAACCAATTCCATTAGAACCTAAATTCCTTCCTCTTGCTGCTGGAAATTATTGTATTGCAGGAAGAACCAATTTGGGACACTTTGTGGCTTGAGGAGCTCATTACTTTTGGAGGCTTTTCCACCCTTTGTGAATCTATAGGTAAATCCTTCTTTAGTCCATTAAATTTCTGTCCAAATCCATTTTAGGAAAGCCCTAGCCCTACCCCTACTGTAGGATAGCTTAAACCTAGGATTTGGATTCGTTTCGTGTCCATATTGGACACGTATCAGCCTTGTATTCTAGGTGTTCGATCAAATGCCTCTGAGAATTCGATTTTGTTGTTTTTAATTTCTGTGTGAATAGGATTGTAGATCCTTGTGTGCTCTTTAAATTTTGTGAAGACACTTTGGTCTTTTCGTGTCTGTGTCGGGTGCAAACCAGCCTGGACACGCGTGTGTGCACTGGCTCGGGACTGTGTTGCTTTCCCTGCTACTCGGGGCTAATAGCTCGCTGGACACGGCGACTCAGGCCATGCCATTTGGCGTGGACCATGGGGCCTTGACTGACATGAGGCCCTCCAAGTTGGAGAAGCTCTCGTGTCGCATCGGAGGAGTTCTCCAGCCCGCTTTGGATTGCTCTGACAGTTTCAGCCGTGTTTTTGGTGCACTGATACGGGTGGTTTGACACGACACAGGGACACGACGACCCATTTCAGGGTGACACGTTGGAAGCCCTATGAGTGGCGACCCTAGGTTTGTGAACACGTGGCTTGGTTTGATCTGTGTTGTGTACACGAGACTCGTGCACTCGTGCACAAGGACACAGCACTTTAGGCACTGTCTTGTGCACTGGTTGTGTGGACACGTTTGTGTCCAATTTTAGGGACACAAACAACTTGTGTAGCATACAATAAATGTAAATTTATGTTACCAACCTTGTGATTTACAATTTAGATGTTTTAAACCTTTCATTCCTATTTTTTCCCTAAAAATCCTGAAAACTGGATATCCTGTGAATTCCAGTTTAACATCTGACTTTGGAAGTCTATTATACCAAATGGAATGCTGTTAGATACTGGGTTTATACTCTAATATGGCTCTCCTACTTATTATCTAACTGTGGGTTGAGTTTTGTTTGTTTTGGTTGTGTTTTGAATGAGAAATGGGATTGGTTGTTAATAGTATGTTGATAGTTTATTTAAAAACCTGAGAATTTCATTACCTGTCACCTATGTTCCTGTGCACATGGCAACACACACTTTTGTTTACTTGCTGTGCACTGTATTATTCCTGCACTCTTCAATAACCTGGTAATTTCCTGTCCACTGTTTTTATTTTCTATTGTTTTAAATTGTTTGATACCATGAAATGGACTGTAGGGTTATGCAAAATCTGAGAACCAGTGTACTGGAGTACACTGGTTACCTGGGAATTCTCAGGAATAGGTTTGTTCTCAAAAACCTGAGAACATGTTGTGATTGGGCAGTGGGTGACTGGAAATCAGAAATTGTAATGATTTGATTTCTTTTCCTTTTTCCTTCTTCTTAACTGGAAAATTTATGTGAAATCTTAATGTGAAAGCTGAGTTTGTTCTCTGAAATCTGAGTTGGGGGTGTGGTGGACTGTTCTCTTAACAGTCCCTGTTAACTGAGCCTTCACTATTTTTCCTTAAACAAAAACCTGAGATTTTCCTTGTACTGTTAAGAGTGTAGTAGCAGCTGCTATAACTGTCCAATTGGAAGTTCATATATGAGTTGAGTTGTGGTTTAAATTGTTATTGGTTATTATGTGATTCATGAATTGTGACCAATTGATTCAACATATACCTTGAAGATCAAAACTTGAGTTTGTGTGGATGAGTGAACCTGGGTTTAACTTAGGACTGTCATTGCTTTCATAAGTGCAAATTCTGAATTTGATTCATGATAGTATAGGCTATCACTTAGTTGTACTGTCATATTGCACACACACATCCGCTCTCATTTCCTTTACTGTTTTTTTTTCCCTCTTCACACACATACACATACACTTTTGCACTTGAATGCCTTTCTATGTTTGTATACCTTTAGGTATATTTATATATGGTAATGTGGTGTATACTTTTTAGCCTATGGTTGTCTTCTAAGATAATTCCCTAGTTCATATGTGTGAATCATATATATGTATATATATATATATATATATTAGTCTTCTCTTGTAAATGTGTGATTGTGTATAAATATCATTATGTTGGCCTATGTTATGTCTACTAGACTAGTGGGCCTAGAATTGACTTGTGTAGTCTAGTTAGACTTAGAAATGACTTGGTTGACCTAGTTTGACTTCTAGGGTTGACCAAAGTTGACCAAGAGTTGACTTTGGCCTAGATTGACTTAGAATCATGTAGAATGCATAGTAGGACTCCATTTCACTATTCTGGACTTGTTGTGACTTGTGCTGTTCTGTTTAGGAGCCAGACACCACTCCTTGGACAGTACGATTCATATCAGACACTCAGATACAGGCGAGTACATTCTCTGATCATTTCATATCCTGCTTAGAATTATTACCTGCAGTAGATTACTTTACTTGTACTGCCACGTTGGTCACACGGATTGGTACTATATGGATCTCTACATGCGATGTTATCCCCCTCGGGAGCATCGGGTACATTGTGCTTGTGCGTTTCACTTACATCATGTACTCATGTGCTTCTATTTTACATGTGCACTCCTGTGAATCTTGTACTCTCATGTTCACGGAGCCCCCATGTATACTATCATGTGCACCCTATATGGGCCCCCATGTGATATCTTGTGCAATAACATAACCTGTATAGATCCTTGTGTATTGATTGGGGTACGGGGGAGTAGAGTTGGACATATGAATAATACACCAGTAGTTTCTTATCAGAATCTCATCCTTAGTGTCTTATCAGAATCTCCTATGCCATTTACATGTCCATATTGTACTCTGACTCACTAGTCACTGCTAGTTCTCTATGTATAGTAGATATTCTATTACAGCTCTTCCTGTTTACATACTGCTTTTCTTTCAGTACCTGTATCTTACTTTACTGCATGTTCACATTTTCTAACCTGCTATGAATTGTTGAGATGTACTGTGCTCGCTCCTGTCCTGACTGGACCTGTTGAAAATATTACAGAGGACGAGGAGGAGGCTGGCCTAGACACCTACTACGGGGCAGCCCTTGATGACACCTGTGAGCTGGACCCTCAGGAGGATCCAGCAGTAGCTGAGGACTTTCCCCCGACTGCCTAGACTAGATAGTTAGGCTTTTATCTTTATGTAGTTGGACATGTTTTAGCTAGACTCTTTATCTGGAGATCAGTTTTGTATATATTCTTTTATCTGAGACTTGTACTACTGGGATTATCTTAGACTATTGTTTATCTATTTCATTCCTTGAGTTCTATTCATATCGTGCTATATCTTCCTTAGTTGTGATTGAGTTTCTATTACTATGTCACCCCCATTCGGGGAGTATAAACTGTTTAGATAATTACATTGCTAGATGTTGTGACCTAGGACAGCGTTCTACCGCCGACACTGCGGCGTAGGCTGGACGTATTTACGTCTCGTGCCCTTACTCTAGGGTGCGGGTCGTGACACGAGCCCCCGGAGGCAAACGGACAGAGTGGTTCCCAAGTGTCTCCCGATCAGGGAGCAAACATGATGCCAACACACTCGTATGTTCGAAACTCCCGGGCCCACAGAACGAGTGACTTGCGTAATGTGATTCTTCACAAGCGCATGGAAAAAGAAGAAAGCTTGGTGTGCAGAGAGTCCTTTCATGGACATCACTGCACTCAATTCATCGTCAACTGTTGCTGCAGCAGGGCAGCAGCCCAAGAGGACCGGCAGTCCGTCTTCCAATGACTGCAACATCCAGGACTGGTCCTACCACCAAGCTCAGGAGACGAAGCACTTTATGGCGCCTCTTGTAACTCTGCCCAGAAGGTCCCTACTAACAAAGTAGGAAAGAAGATGAATGTGGCCAGTCCAAAGGTTTCAACCGGTACGGCCAAGAAGCTCTCATCCAAGCGATTGTCTACAACCACCATAGGAGGAGTTTATCAAGGCACCCTTTCAAAGATGAAATCTTTAACACTTGGAGATTCATCATCCCCATCCCTTGGGGTAGCTGAAGCTGGGGGTAGCACCCATCCGAACGTCCACGATAATTCGACGTTCCATGAAGATGCACCAGAGGAAGCAATTCCCCCTACAGATATAGTAGACCCAGATGTCCCCGAGGACGTCCACGGGTCCCAAGATGAGGTAGCCTCCTGCGCAGGGGGTAACACTTCCTCTGAGTCTGAACCAGAGGAGAATATTTCTACATACCCTGACGATTTCTCGGTACAAGGGTATGATTCAGAGGGCACGTCCTCCACCGTTCCTTCTATCTCTCCTCATGTAAGGACGGTGTTCATGACAAATAACGACCAAGACGGTCCCAGTGATCGCCAACGCATCGACACCCTGGAGGCCATACTTCATACCTTGGTCAAATCCATCGACGAGATCAAAGCGGCCCTACCAACTCCGCAAGGAAGGACGCCTGGCCAGACAAGCTTGGGTCCCACGGCCAATACAGACTCGAACTCAACCCCAGGTGACAACCCTCCTATAATATCGGCTCCCACCACTGCAGACGAAGCCAAGGAGGCAAGACGAGAGGTCCAGAAGCTCCGGGCCATGTTCCACGCCCGAGAAACCTGCCAGGACCTCATGATACGATAACCGTATCCTGCTGCATTGAGAGATGTTCCCTTTCCACCAAGATATAAACCATTCAACATCAATCCATATGATGGGAAGACATCTACAAGCAGGTACATCACCTACTTCGAAGTCACAACCGACCATCTGCCTCATGACGACGCCATTCTTACGCGGTTGTTCATTGGAGCGTTGGAAGGGGTCGCCTTCGACTGGTACTGCAACTTGCCAGACAACTGTATCCATTCTTTCACCGGCTTCAAAAACATATTTTTTGAATGGTTCTACGAGGTAGGACAAGATGTGACAATGTCCACCCTCATAGACGTTGTTCAAGGTGAGAAGAAGCTGACAAGGAACTACATGGAGCGGTTTTGCCAAACCGCGATGAAATTGCCCTCTGGCAATCCAGATTCTTCCTTGATTGAAATCTGCCAAAAGAGGCTGCTTTCCACAATCAGCCTCTGGATGGGCGAGAGTCAGTTCAAGGACTGGAAGGCTTTCATCATCAATGCCACTAGCGCAGAAGACAAGTTGAAGAAAGCTCGCCAACTGGGGTTGTATATCTCGGAAGGAGAGGACAAGGGCAAACGCCCTAATGCCAACAACAACAATAGTGGTAATCCCTCCAACAACCGAGACAACAAGGGCAAACAGGCTATGGTGGCCGACACAGCCCCGAAGTCCGAACCGAAGCCGGCAGAGAAGCAGTGGCCGCAGATGACTTACTCCTTCGAAGACAGCCATGTCAAATTCATCCTTGACATGCTCATACAAAGAGACAGGATTCAGCTCCCTCCACCGAGACGTGAGCCTCGACCTGCAGAGATGGAAAGCCCAAAGTATTGCCACTACCATCGCTATGTCCACCATGCTACACAAGACTGCTACCAATTAATATGGGACATCCAGCACCTGATCGACTCTAAGGCCTTGGCCATTGACTTCGAGGAGGTAACTGTAGCTGCCAACATGGTGTCTATCCAATTCGGAAGCTTCCCTCCGACGAAGACTCAGGATGGAGTGGTACCCGTCCTTCGGGCGAAGATGGAGGTCGCTAATCTTCTACTTCCCCGAAACCAGGCTGCTGGGCTGGTACTGTTAGGGTTATATACTAAAAGCATCACTTTTGTAGTAACCTTATTTCCTTAAATTTTGAATGAGAATCATATGGGCAAATATTTGCATATTGTATTTGTTGCAAGTGTTAATGCAAATGTCTGATATTCTATATTGTAGATAATATGGTGTATGGTGTCACACAGAAGATTATATTATCAGTTTCCTATAGAGTATATAAATAGTTCACAACCTAGATGGACTTGGACAATCTATTGGAAAGGTTGTAGTGAAATCTGGTATTAGTCTATCTTGACTATAGGTTTACACTAGTACACTTTATGTGTATTGAACAGGACCACTTGAGGTTGTTCTCTTTGTACTGACTACATAAGAGAACAAACACCTCTGTTATTATGGATGCTTGTACTCTTAATCCGGATATAATAACGGACATGTATATGCAATGTGCATTACTTTGACTCATAAAAGAGTGAGATTCATTATGGATCAACAATCTCTATGAATTGGGTAATAACATTGTATGTATGATGGGCTGTTGATTATAAATGGAATCCATGTCCCGATACATCAGGTTGATGATGTCCTCTTAAGGAGCTCATAAGGATTGTCATGTAAATCCTGCATGTGGATTATATCCGACATGACAAATAAAGTTGAGCGGTACTACTTAAGGATAATAGATGTCGAATCAATATAGTTGTCAGTAACTTAATTTGATCGACGGACATACGATATCTTAATATGGGGAGCCAAACGAGCATATAATAAAAGGAGCCCACAAACATAATTTGGGATTAGGGAGGTAGTGTAACAATAGCTCATTAGTGGACCGAGCTATTGTTAATGGGCCTGGATTGTGTGTTCGGGCTGAACACGGGATATCCAGATCCGTTAGGAGGCCTAACCCTAATTTCTCCTCATGGTCCCTGTCGTAGCCTATATATATCCTCTATTCTCTGGCCGCCAGATTACTGATCAGAAATCTGAAATTTTCTCTAAATTCGTGATTCACGTAAGGAGAGAAAGAGAGTGCTGCCAAGGAGAAGAAAAAGTTGGGAGATCGTCGCCCACACGACGTCCAACTCGAGGAAGAAATACGTGCAGAAGATCTTGGGGTCGTCCGCTCGAGATTGCCAAGAATTACTTGTCTTCTTTCCGCCGCAGGTATAATTCGTGAACCCTAGTTTTCGTCTATGAAGGGTTAGAACACGTATTAGATCTGTTTAACTTTCTATCGATCAATACGTACACCAAAGGAAGGGTCCTGAGAATCCCCAGTTCTATCAATACGCACACCACATCGCGAGGAGAGGTCATATGGGTCCACCAGGACTTAGTATCTGAAGTAATCCAGCCAGCATCACCCCCTACTGGCAAGATGAAAGGTGGAAAAGTCAAGTCATGTCGTACAATCTCGGCTGACATCGAACAAGCGACAGCTGTCGTTACCCGATCTGGTGCACAAACTCAACCCCCACCGGGTAACTCGGCTGAGGATCATCAGTCGGCTACTGCTGATGCTCCAGGGCCCTCTCAGCCTCCGACGACCAACAAGCCTAGGTCGAAGGAAACCCGCTTTGACAAACCGCTGCACCGAAAAGATACGCCTCAGGGACTGGAGAGGCCTTACAACTTTGACATCTTGGCACAATTGGCCAACACACCGACGAAATTGTCGTTGTATGAGCTCTTGAGGCTCTTTAAAGATGTTTGCATCACGCTGAGTGACGCACTTCAGAACGCTGACACCTATCTGGCTCAGGTTAAGCTCACAGGAGAAAGCTCCACAAAGGATCCTCAGGACAGTGCTTTTACTGGAGCAATGTCCAATATTGTCTTTACTCTGCAGTACATGCTCATTAAGACCAACCTGCACGATCGCCCGCTATATTATACTGGATACGTCGACGACGTAAAGGTGGATCGGATGCACATAGATCCCAGTTCTTCCACAAGCATCATCCCGAAGAGCCTGCTTCATTTCATGGGCATCCCTATGCATCGCCTGACACCTATAAGCACCGTCATCAGTAGTTTCAATTCAGGCAGAAGCTATCCGGTCGGGAAGATTTGCTTGAAGTGCCAAATCGACGACCTTCAGTCAGAAGTAACCTGCTATGTCATAGAAGCGGACACTTCCTACAATATTCTTCGGGGGCATCCTTGAATATACGACTACATGATCGTGCCTTCCATGTTGCACCAGTGCTTCAAGTACGTCGACAAACACGGCTTTGTAAGAACCAAATTTGCCGACATTGATCCTTTCGGAGGGCTTGAATCCTACTACTCGGACTCCTGCTTGTACGAGAAGTCGAAGAGGCACCTTGTCGAAGAAAATACTCAAGCTCAAACTGAGGCGGCAACAGGATCAGAAGAACCTCTGACGATCCACCTCCAAGCTCGCAAACCAGGTAGAACTGTACCCCTTACAGCCACTTTACGTAAGGATGCAATCAGTCTCTCTGCACAGGAGGAGCAAATGACTATCCGACTCCCAAGGTCTGGTCAAGCGCTGAAACCCACTGTGAAGCCAATGACTATCAGACTGTCAAGAGCCGGTCAACGACAATCTGAAGAGGCAAACTCTTCTGATAAGCCAATGGTCATTCGTCTGCCAAGGACAAGGCGTCAGCCCAACACTGAGCCAAGGACTGTTAGTGAGGCACCAACCCCACGTCCTGTCCCACCAGCAGGACCCTTGGTGATCAAGCTCCCCAGATCGTCTTCCCAAGCTTCAATAACGCAGGGGGTTGCTAAGCTGGAGTTAGAGACAAACCAACAAGTCAGCACCAAGCCAGGGTCCGCTAGCGTACCGACGACTCCACGTCCGGCCCCATCAATGGAACCCTTGATGATCAGGCTGCCCAGATTATCCTCCCAGTCTTCACTGATACAGGGGGTAGCTGAAGAGGAAAAAGAGCTGGCCAAGTATATGGCCGCGTACACTGATGTTCCTTCCACTGACGATGTAATTCCTCCTGAAAAGATACCTTACTTCATCAATAAAGGGTTATCTTTGAACTACCTCGAGCTTGATAAGCTTCGTGTAATGTATGCGATAGAACACGGTATAGGCACTAACTTACACACACAAGTAACCAATGTCTATACTATGAACCAACTTACTCCCTTGGAAGGCGCCTGCTTCATAATCGAAGGAGAGGATCATCCAATCATCTTTGGCCGGAAGAATGATCCACAGCTTTCAGGCTAGAAGAAGTCGATCTGGAACCTGACACTGGGAGACTGCCCCTTTATCTGTATAGCTCTCGATCCAAGTACCTCACACAAAAATAGGGGTATGATATGGAGGCTACACCAGGCCTGAACTACGGCACCGGCCGACGATTACCTTTATAATTGCCAGTCCCGGGATTACTATAGCAAGACCAGACATGGTCTAGGCTATGTTACTCCTGAGACAACCCCCGAGAGCTCAGATGAAGAATGTGAATGGCACTCTCATTCGTCCGGTTCACCCACTTCTGATTCGGATGTTAGCATTGGGGACATGCTCAGGCAGACTTGGACTGTCAATATGGCATTCGCTGACGCCTACGAAGAAGATGAAGATATTCCTGAACTTCTTGAGTTAGAGCCGTGGGCCCAACAGCTAGACGCATAATAGGAGAAGCGGTTCGAACAAAGAGAGCCTCCCACCGAAGATGAGGTCATGCAAGTTGACCTCGGCGATGAGTCCTCCCCAAAACCAATCTTTGTTAGCAAAAGTCTGACAAACGAAGAGCAAGAATCGCTACTACAACTCGTTAGAGAATATATCGACGTGTTCGCCTAGAGCTATGAAGACATGCCAGGGCTAAACCCCGAGGTTGCACTTCACAAACTCAACGTTCATCCGGATGCAAAGCCGATCAAGCAGCAGTAATGACGGTTCCACCCAGATATCATAAACTCTATCGAGGCCGAGGTCAACAAACTGATAGCCAGCGGCTTCATTCGCGAGGAACAACATCCAGACTGGGTAGCCAACATAGTACCAGCCCTCAAGAAGAATAGAAAAATTCGAATCTGCATTGACTTTCGGAATCTGAACGAGGCGTGTCCTAACGATGAGTTTCCCCTCCATATTATACATATAATGATTGACAACACCTGCGGCTTCGAGCGCATGTCATTCATGGATGGCTTCTCTGGGTATAATCAAATCAAGATGTTCCCTGACGACGAAAAGCATACATCATTCCGAACAGCGATTGGCACATACTGCTACACAGTCATGCCATTTGGTTTAAAGAATGCTGGCGCTACCTATCAACGAGCCATGAGCGTCATCTTTAGAGATCACTTACGCAAGACAGTAGAGTGTTATGTCGATGACATTCTTGTCAAGAGCCGCTCTAAAGAAGATCATCTGCATGATCTGAAGACAGTATTCGACCTGATACGGGCGCACAATTTGAAGATAAATCCCACGAAGTCCTTCTTGGACGTATCCAGCGGGAAGTTCTTAGATTTTATCGTTACCTCCCAGGGTATCCATGTCGACCCTGAGAAGATGAAGGCAATCATGGAGATGGGTCCTCCAAAAAATTTCTGTAAACTCAGAGGCCTTCAAGGAAGGCTAGCTTACATCAGGAGGTTTATCTCTAACCTCTCCGGACGATGTCAACACTTCACGCACCTCATGAAGAAAGGTGTCTCCTTCATATGGGATCAAGAGTGCTAGCGCACCTTCGACAACATCAAAGAATACATGTCGAACCCTCCAGTCCTGGTGGTCCCAGTTGCTGGAAAGCCATTCCTGCTCTATGTATGAGCTATGGAGCATTCTTTCGGTGCTCTACTAGCACAAAACAATAATGTAGGCCATGAACAAGCCATCTATTACCTCAGTCGAATGATGGTAGGGCCTGAGCATCGATACACTGCCGTGAAAAAGGAGTGCCTCGCTCTAGTGTTCTCCATTCAGAAGATGCGATACTATATCACGGGACAAACCATACATGTGATATCACGAGTCAACCCTCTCAGGGTCCTCATGACCAAACCAGGGGCACTCAGCTCTCGCCTCGCTACCTGGGCAATATTATTGTCTCCCTACCACATGATCTTCGTCCCGCAGAAGGCTGTTAAAGGTCGAGCTCTGGCAGACTTTTTAGCAGCCCATCCAGGTTTAGAGTCAACCAGAATATATGAAGAGATCCCAGACGAGGTCGCCAATTTAAATATGGTCTCCCATGATGCCGTTTAGCGAATGTTCTTTGACGTCGCTTCAAGAACTGGGCCCAAAGACAATATCGTAGTCGGAGTCGGAGTGGTGCTGATTTCTCCCTCCGGGTTGGTGATCAATCGGGCGTACTCCCTCACGAAACCTTGTTCAAACAACGTGGCAGAGTACAACGCTCTGGTTATCGGCCTTCGACTTGCAAAAGAACTGGGGGTAGAGCACCTCGAAGCATATGGCGATTCACAGCTAATCGTTAACCAGATCCGAGGTTCATACGAAGTTCGCCATGAAGACATGATCTTCTATCACCAAATAGTGATTGATATTATCTCATCCTTGGAAGGGTTCTTCATAGAACACGTTTCTAGGCTCCAGAATATTGAAGCCGAGGCCCTAGCAGGCCTTGCCGCTTCCTTAGCGGTTTCGAATCATGCTTACCAATTGGTTGAAGTAATAGGCCATGAATTGGTCTGTCCCAAGAACAATGTTCAATGTGTTGAGAGTTACTCCGCTCTGACAGTCGACGAAGTACCAGACTGGAGACAGCCATTCATTGACTTCGTAGTCTACGGCATCTTGCCGGAGAATCCAAAAGAAGCCATTTCCATCAGAAGGCGTTCCCTCAGATTCATCTATGATACGGAGACAAAAATGCTGTATCGACAATCATATAATGGATTACTGCTTTGATGTCTGTCAAATACAGAAGCCAAAGAAGCCGTGCGTGAAGCTCACGATGGCGTCTATGGAGCCCATCAGTCTAGCCCGAAATTACTTGACTGCCTTTGCCGAATGGGCTACTACTGGCCTACGATGGTGGCGGATGCAATAGACTATGCAAGGAAGTGCAAAACCTGTCAAGTCCATGCAGATTTCATCCATCAACCATCCGAGTTCTTACATCCAACGGTGGCATCCTGGCCATTCGAAGCATAGAGAATGGACATCATCGGTCCGATCACTCCACCTTCGTCCAGAGGACACCGTTTTATACTCGCAATCGCAGATTACTTCTCCAAATAGGCGAAAGTTGTTTCGCTTGCAGAAGTGAAAACATCAAACGTGATCAGCTTCCTTAAGCATCACGTCATCTATCGCTTCGGACTGCCTCGAAAGATCTTCTACGACAACGGTCCGCAGTTCGCAAGCCACGTCTTCTATCGGTTTTGCGACAAATATCGCATCCAGAATATTGCTTCAACACCATACAACAAAACTATAATCAAGCTGTTCAAGAAATTTATGTCTTCCAACAAACGCGACTGGAATAAAAAACTTGGCGAATGCTTATGGGAGTACCGTACTACAGTCCGGACGGCCACCGGGAACACACCATTCTTTCTGGTGTATGGAAGCGAGGCAGTTCTTCCTCTAGTGACCCAAATCCCCTCTCTCTGCGTTGCCCTTACCTATCGATTGACGACAGATGATAATTACCGTCGTCGGCTACAAGAGTTGGAGGCTTTAGATGAGAAGCGCCTGCTAGCTCAACAACGAATCGAGCTGTATCAAGCACGTATCTCGGGAGCTTTCAACAAGAAGGTTAAACTCAGAACATTCCAAGTGGGCGATCTTGTTCTGGCAATTCGAAGGCCGATGGTTATGACTCACAAAATTGTCGGCAAATTTCAACCAAAGTGGAAAGGCCCATTTATCATCGAGGCTGTATTCTCCAATGGTGCTTACCGTCTCGCAAAACAAAATGGAGACTTGCTCATGTTGCCCGTCAACGGCAAGTTCCTGAAGAAGTATTATGTCTAAACGACATCCTCCAAATCTGCCGGACTGTTAAGTTATGTGCCCTTAGGTACCGCTGAACTTACACTCTGGTCATCCCAAATGAATATATATCGCATCTTCTGGGTAGTAAATCATGTATGATCATACCTCTGAACTTCCTTCCCAAAAGAGCATCTTCCTCATGATCTAATGCCCGCACTTTCAGTACATAAACAGGGTAACAGATCCACAAATTTCTCGAAACAACTATGTCGATGTCACCTCTGAGTTGTTTCGCTTCCGCCAAAAAACAAATCACCCTTTCACGTAGAACTTCTCTATCCATATTACCTCTGAGTTGTTCTATGTACTCTTTATGGAGTCCACTCCTGTCACGTCCTAATTACCTCTGAGTAGGAAGGCTCCATTGAAAAAACCCTCATATTTGCCACGTCCTCATTACCTCTGAGTAAATATATTAGTTTTCTCTCGACCTATTATCCGTACCCAAGACCGGAGTACGCCAAGGATAATAGGCCCACAAATGTCCTCTATTGACCACAAATGTCCTCTACTGACCACAAATGTTGTACAAAGTTTTCTAGTACATGCGCCTCATTTCTCATCATTCCCAGGGAGCCCAGCTGCTCCATGGCATTCTTTCTCCCGATACCAGGAACTTCCATAGCCACCTTACTGAGGAATTGTTCTAAGTATCCCTATCAAACTTGTTCTCCGTACCTAAAACCAAGGTATGCCAGGGGTAATAGGTCCACAAATAGTCCCCCAATGAAGCAAATACCATAACACCACAAATACAACAAGCAATACAAATGAAGGGTAAAATAAAATATACTCTTTTATTTGAACGTCAAAGGTACAACATGTTCTGGGACCACGTCCCTCTCAAAAAGGGAAAGAATATAAATAAGAAAAGGCTGACTATGGTTCGATGATACATAATTCTCTGAGACGGTCCCTCAGCAAGGCAGTCGACCGCTCAAACTGCTGCTTGGTCCGGCGTTCGACCTCCTGATTCAGCTGCTCTGCATCCTCCAGATGCGAGTGAGCCCGCCAGCCCTCTTCAAGCTACTCCAGAGCACGCTCCAAGCCAGCAGAAGCTCGAGTGACCTTGTCGGCTTCCTGAACAACCAGCTCCTTATCCGCGCGGGCGGCCTCGAGCTCAGATTCCAAGAAAGTCAGTTTCCTATGAAGTTCGAGGATCTGCTCTCTCGTATCAATTACCCTACGGAAGGCGGCCGCTTCCCGAGCCACGCAATCCTCTCCCCTGCGGCTCAACTGATCATACTACAGAGATAGGCGGTGGAGGTCCCCCATTATAATCGGCTTGGCCGTATCCCGAGAAACCCTTACCTTCTCCATGGCAGTTATGAGGAAGGCGCGCGCTTGATCTATTGTTGCAGACAGATCAACTTGCCGCAGCACTTGAAATTGGGCCACAAGCTGATCGGCCTCCAGCAATTTGGGCTCCAAGAGCACAACTATCCCTGCCCCGCCTGGGAGGGTTCTAAGGATTTCAATCTGGCCCCGGGCGCATTGACGGGCCAGGGCAAAAGAGGTCCCCCTCTCTACCGCAGCCTCAATTCTTCGCCTCAGGTGGCGGTAGAAACTGTCAACCACATCCTTTGACGCTTCATCCAGAAATTCCATAGAAGACGACGTCAAAGGAAGGGTAGTTGGCAGGGACGAAGAAGATGCACCAGAACTTGCTTCCCCCGCCACAAGAGAAAAAAGTTCCGAGCGAAAAGATGCTTGAAGAGCGGCTATTTCTTCCTCCGTAGCCCGAAGGGTCTGGAGAATCGACAGGGCGGAAAGGTCGACCCCCGGAGTCACATGAACAGAGGAGAGTGCGGTAACCATTTCTTCCCGCCCCGACCGTTCCGTCATCTGCTCCTCCGAACTCGATTCAGCGGGAGGTCCTTCAATGTAAGATGGAGGGAGAGGAGGCACACTCTCTCTGGCGAACTCTACCCTGACAATGTCCGTCGTGGACAGGGATGGAGTAGGACTTGTATGTCCAAAGTGACCATCAATCAGCTTAACCCGAAGGATGTGATGATAGAGCAGATAAACCTCCTCACTAGTCAAGACTTGGCTTATCTTACCAGCGGGGAGTTATTGAAACTGAGGTTCGCTCATAGCCGCCATAGCCTCTTCACCAGCGACATCCGAGCCGAATTCAGCTGGTTCCTCTTCTCCAGCCGCCCCGGAAGGAGATACGACTGGATCAGCGTCACCCAGCTGAAGTTCAGCAGCCTCAGGAACGAGTTCAGCAGAGCCCACGTCGTCGGGGGTTGAGACCTCAGCAACGAAAGGAACCTCAGTCGCCGCCGGAAGAACTCTGGTAGAAATAATCGCGACGCACATGTCACTAATCAAAGTGGTCAGGGCTGGGTTGACTTCAGAGACAAAGACCGGTTCTTGAGAGTCCGATTCTTCTGGCGCCTACAAAGAAAAGAAAATGATTAGGTCATAGTTCAAAAGAAGAACTAAAGAAAAAATTGTTGTAATTCAATTCACCTCCGAAACGGCATCATCCTTGCCTCTCTCCTTGATGAGCAGCCTGCGAGGTTTAGACGCAGTCCGTTTCACGGAGTAAGTTCTGTCGCCAACGGAGGGCTCAGGCCTGCTTTGCTTATGCGAAGAACTAGGAACGACAGGCGGTTGATCCGCCACCACCTCATCAGCAGGAGGAAGAGAGTTATCGGGGTCATGCTCGTCATCCTCTTTGTCCGCGTTGGCAGACTCTGAGTCCGACACAACAACTGTGTTCTCTCGCTTCTTCCTCGCCTTGGACCCCTGGGGCTTCTCCGCCAAGCCATTACCAATAATAAAGCTAGTACTCGGTACAAAGCCAACAGGAGGCTTGCTCGCCGCGATATGGTATAAAGCCACCAAATACAAAATCTCGCCTGGCGTCTCAGCATCAGAAACTGAGAAGCTCGTACGGGTGTGAACCGTGTCATAATAATGCCAGGCCCTGATGCCGTCAAGCACGCTACCTTCAAAACCCAGGCAAGGGCTGGGACTGTCCAAGAGTAGCTGACTATACCCGATCTGTCGGGATAACCTACTGGACAAGTAAGGCTCCAAGTAGACAGTGTTACGGTTGCGGTATACTAGGTGCGCAGGACGAATGTTACGCAACCAAAGGAGCATCTTCTCAGGCAAGAGGTGAGGAGGCCCGGTACCATCAATATGTACGCCCCTCACTTCTTCATCGGTAAAATAAGGAACAGACACAAAAAAGTTGTATCCGTCCACTCTCGCCAGCACCCTCCGACAGGCTGGCATAGTGCTGCACTCCCAGGGCTGATGGTGATATTAGAAGATGAAAGCATCATCAGCCGTAACGCCATCTTCTGCGCCAGGCCTCATCAAAGACCGGTAGTGCATCAACAACCACCCCATCAGATAATGATAGGGCAGTTCAACGCGTTCAAAGTCCTTCGCCGTGTCATGGGCGATGACCTTGGACGAGAAGGTGCAGAGGCTACGGTGTATGCTGCACACCATGGCCGGAAGAAGAGCTAGTCTGGCCCCGAAGACCAGCTTCACGGTAGGGAGTATAAAGTTACGGCTGATCCTCTCAATAGAACCAGCCCCTTCCGAGACTACGCAATTTTGCAGCCACACCATCAGGAACCCTGCTAGGAGTGCCTTTTCTGACATGTGCTGAGTACCCTGATAAAAATAACTGAAGGAGTCATTTCGACTCCCAAACCTGTCGCCAATGGTCCTTGACCTCTTGGCAGTCAACACCACGTCCTTTACTTCCTCCTGGGTTTGAGGATTTCGAAAGGAAACTCAGCCTGAGGCACCTAGCGTAAAAGGGTGTGTGAGCCATATCCGGGTGTGTGGAAGGTTCCCTTCCGAGCTACCGTCCTTCTTGATGGACGTCTGGTGGCAGGTACTATGATGACATAGTAGTTTCTGGTATACGACAACAAAGCCCGGGAACCGCCGATCCAAATCCTCGGACTCTCTGTTCGTCGGGGTATACACTTCAAAAACTTCTTCCCCCCAGGGCAGCTTGGAAACTGTATACATCTCATGGAGAGCGAGTCCCATCTCCCCTCCAGGCGTGAAGAAGGTTCCCGTCCGCCGGTTGTATATCTCCGAGAGAGCCATGAACAGCGTCTTATTCATGGACAGACCGTGACAGGTGCCCCGAATGGCGTGATAGAGGCCGATCTCATGAAGGAGAGTCTCATACTTTCGCAGAATCTACGTGGTCAAATTGGCCCACGAAGGGATAGGGTTTACCCAGTTCAACAGCGCCAATCGGCCAATGGAATAGGACCCCTTCCTAGCAAGTTGGTTCAGGAAAGTGTCGGCTTGAGAAAACTTGAAATTGGGACCCTGCACATTTGAGAAGGTACCCGGGGCCAACCCCATCACGTAGCAACTGACCGATACCTTGCCCGAATACACTGACCCCAAGTTTCTGTTATAATGGATGTTACCCATAAACATCCCCGACTGGCTCGGAGTTAAGGAGTCCACCATCTTTATGTCCATCGGCAGCATGTTAAACCACGACAACGGACAATGACGCTCCATCTGAGGAATATGGATCGCCATTCCGTCAGAAGTGAAGCTCCAGCTCTCGGATATATCCAGAACTTGGGGGTTCTTCACAGTCAAGGCATCCCCGAAGAGGAACTCAGGCTTCAGGAATTCTTCCCCCAATCGCCCTGAGTTCATCATGGCATAGAGAAAATAGAAGGACTGGTTCTTGATAGCATTCAACCTCTCCACAGGCTCATCTTTGGAAAGCTGGTTCACCACATACTGGACTATGTGGTCGAACCGCACACCCACAGCAGATTGGGCTGAACCCACCAGGGGCTCTCCCGCAGGATTGACTGGCAGATTCACTGAAAAAGACAAAGGAAACAAGTTAGAAGATGGCCAGGTAAAACTATTTAGTATTTCTGGGCTTACACGGCTCTGATTAGGTGGATCCTTATGCGGCATAATTAAAAAGGGGGGCTTATGCAGCTTTATTTTTACGGGGCCTCATGCGGCCCAGCTCAAATGAGCTTATGCGGCTCGATTTAGCGAGTGTTCATGCGGCACGGTTTAGAAGAGCTTATGCGGCTCTGATTTGGTGCAGCCTCATGCGGCTCAGTTCAAATGAGCTTATACGGTTCGGCTTAGCGCGGCCTCATGCGGCTCAGTTCAAATGAGCTTATGCAGTTCTGCTTAGCGCGGTCTCATGCGGCTCAGTTCAAATGAGCTTATACGGTTCTGCTTAGCGCGGTCTCATGCGGCCCAGTTCAAATGAGCTTATGCGGTTCTGCTTAGCGTGGCCTCATGCGGCTCAGTTTAAAGGGAGCTTATGCAGCCCTGTTTTGTGGGGGTTCATGCGGCTCAGTTCAAAGGGACTTATGCGGCCCTGTTCTTTGGGTCCTCATGCGGTCCAGTACTTATGCGGCCACGAGACGACTCTCATGCGACTCGAACATAGGGCATACCCCATGCGGCTCGAACATAAGATGTACATACGGCACGTACAACACAATGAACTTGAAATAAAGACGAAGAAGGCTCGCGCATAAAACATACGGCGTGGCCATGATGGTTAGGGTTTTTTGCAATTCCTTCCATCATCCTTACCAGCAATGGCAGGGTGAGCATCAGGATGGACTGTGGGCGCCGCAGTCGACGAGGAAGCTACTCCTTTACCCTTCGCAGCAGAGAAAGCCTTGGAAGTCTTGGGAGCCATTGATGATCGGAGAAGGAAGAGAAGACGGCGACTTAGGACAAGAATAGTTGAAGAAAAAAGAAAGTAAAGAGTCTCTCTCTTCCAAGAGCACTCGTATTTATAGGTAGACAGGTGGGGCTCATAGATCGATGGACGCTTCGATTTATGAGCTTCCTAGGAGAGGAGACCGACTCTTAGATTTCTATCCCCCGCATGCAAAAGATTACTCATAATCATTAAGAATAAATTCGAATATTTAAAGCTGACTCTTGGGATCCTATCCCAAAAGACAACTTTAAATCAAAACAAATCAAGGGCAATTATTAAGACGCCTACGTAGCAGGCAGAGCTGCATGCGGCCAGAGCAGCCCATGCGGCTAGAGAATTCTATGCGGCCAGAGCAATCCATGCGGCCAGAGTAATCCATGCGGTCAGAGAAGTCTATACGGCTATGTGGGCATGCTTCTTATTTAAAGTATTTCAATTTTTGCAAAATTAAAAACTTTGAAGGGGGTCTTGTAGAAGCATAAAAAAGAATAATAATTCATATGCGGCCCAGACTCAACATGCAGCTCAAAAGCTCGAAGAATCTTATACGGCTCGGAGAGACCCATAGAGCCGCATACGGCTCAGGGACTTTTATGCGGCTCAGGACGATCCACGTGGCCTCATGCGGCTCAAAACAGACCGATGACAGCTGGCCATAATTACTTCATACAGCTGGCCATTTAATGCTCTGACATAAAGTGACAGCTCTGACGGCTCTGACATAATGAGGAGACGCGTCAGGCTCCTCAAAAGACGAGAAAATTTCTGAGACAGTCAGCACAGTCCACAAAATCCAAAGAAGCTTTCTATGCGGACCGCCTACCCTTATGCGGTCGCCACCCTCATGCAGCTGCCACCCTCATACGGTTGCCACTCTCATGCGGCTCGGATTGTGGGGGCCACCCTTATGCGGTTCAGTTGGAGGCCACCTCCCCATGCGGCTGCCACTCCCAAGCAGCTCGGATTGTGGAAGGCCACCCCTATGCGGTTCAGTTGGGGTTCACTCTTATGCGGCTACCACTCTCATACGGCTCGGATTGTGGGGGCCACCCTTATGCGGTTCAGTTGGAGGCCACCCCCCATGCGGCTGCCACTTCCATACGGCTCGGATTATGGGGAGCCGCCCTTATACGGTTCAGTTGGGGTTCACTCTTATGCGACTATCACTCTCATGCGGCTGCCACCTTCATGCGGCTCGGTAGTCGGGGCCACGCTCATGCGGCTCTGCCAGGACGTCCCGTCTATACGGCTTGTATCACAATGGCAGTAGGGACACGTGGTAGGAGATCGACTAAGACTTATTCCTCCACGTTCATACGGCTCTCAGCGTAATGACGGTTGGGACACGTGGCAGAAGATTGACCAAGACTTATTCCATCGGATTTGATGCTATCAACAAATTATCATAATGCAGATTTGTTGCAATCAATATTAACTGCCCAGATCGATTTCCAACAAACTATACAGATTTGGTACAATCATCATTAACTGCCCAAATTTGTTACAATCAACATTAACAGCCTAGATTAATTTTCAACAAACAAGATCAAGGCTAATCTTCACCAAATCCCTAACCGCCCATTTTTAAAGGAGCAATTACTGCACACCCTACTTATCAAAAAGTCTTATAAATAGTAAGGTGCCATTCCCTTGCAAAAGGTGGACACAGAGAGCGGCGAAGACACAAAGAGAAGTATAGAGCAAAGGGCATCCAGCAAGAGCATTTCTTCATCAGAGCCGAAGCGACGTCCGATCGTCCAAGGAGTAAGGCAGAGTTGATAGCACTCTCCCGAGCCTCTACCGTCACCCCCAGAAAAATAAAACAATTGTACTTTAGATTGCTTTTCCTAGGTTTTGTCCCTAGGCACTCTTATGTACAAGCGAGTTTGTAGTTGTGAAGTAAAAGTCCAGTCCTCCCATAAAACTGTTCTGTTCTTTTATAATCAATGGCAAACAGTTCCGTGCTTGCGCTTTTGGATGACGCTTTTTAAAAAATATGCTCCAAGAGGCTGCGCTTTTGAAAGTTGTACCTTTGGGCACTTGGGTGACTGTGCTTTTTAGAGGCTGTGCTTTTTTGGGGCACTTGGGTCAAAGCTCCCAAAATTTTGCAGCTGTGTGGGGTTCGAGAAGTGATAACTATTGACTGGGACTTGGTCAAAAATTAAACATGGCAGATTTATTGTCATAAATACGAGGTTTATCCTATTAATATGGAGCCTTTGACTGGCATCCACTTGGCGCATGGGTTTGACCGTGTGTCCTATAGATAGGAGTATTTTTGAGGAAGAACTCATTCGCTCATTCTATTTTACACTTCATGTCAGAGACTTATCTGCACCTCGATGACTGCGATCCTCCTTGGCGAGCCTGGCAACACATGTGTCAGTCGTGGGCTAGGATCGTAGATTTTCTTATTTAAGGAAGTGGCCAATATGATGAAAAGCTTTGTCAGACAACTGAGGCGAGTTTAGCTGACTCTGGGAGGAGTTGTCCGCTTTCATGCAGCGTGCTAGCTATATTCTATCCCGAGACGACATCGAGTGTTAAGATGTTGAATACATGGTTTGGATTGATTGCCATTCTAAACTCTATTCAACCATCGCTTAGTTCACCTGATAGAGGAGCTACGCAGGTTGTCTTCGGCTAATCCATATGGCCGAAGACAAGGTTAAGGTTGTGCATGCTAGCAATATATGGCCGAGGAGGGACCTGCGCTTTTTTTAAAAATTAATGTAGGTGCTATTCTATAGATAGATAGATTTTTCCCATGTAATCATGAATATCAATAAAAATCTATAATAGACTTCCATCGTGATGTAATCATGAATATCAATGAAAAAAAATCTCTTTGGGCGCTTTTTTCAATACTGTGTAATACTTCTTAAGAGCATGAGTCTTGTTGTCCGACTTTGCCGATTCGATGTGCACAGAAGTTGTAGTCCACTCTTTTGTAGGGTTTAGCGACTTAGCTCTGCGCCAAATTGCTCGTAGTGTACTTATTATTTTTCCATTCTTCTATACTAACGTGTTTGTCTCGCTAACTTCCATCATAAGTTCAATAGACGTAAACTCAACCGTTACCTGAATCCAAATCTAACAACAGAAATTCGAGGGTCATTCCCTTATCCCTCACTTTTGCGTAAAGCATAATCCTTGACGTAATTCCTTATACAACATCATTATGATCATCCTATGGGTCTCTAATAATTACTTTGATTCGATGGTCAAGTCTCTATGGCCAGCTATCCCGAAGCTACGTTCGATAATTGTAGATCATCAATGATGGACAGTTACTACGGACCATGTTATATCATATCTCGGAGCGAAACCATAACCCGATGAATTTTTTGGCATTCTAACCCAATCAAAGAATATACTTCCAATCCTGAACAACTCATGCACTACCATCGCCAACATGTCTGTAACCAAAAAGCATCTAGCCATATAGGGTCCTAATCTATCTACCCAAAAATCAGTATCCAAGACACTAAGCTTATTGAAGACATCCTCAATAACTTTATCATCTTGTCCAGAATCCATTATGAACTTTTTTATCATACCGTTCGACTTTTTGTACTGCTACATACAAAAATTGATATCATAGGCCTGCTCTGTTTTGTATCCTTACATCACGCTTAAGTTTTTTTGCGTATCTATTTCGCACGAGCGACATATTAAACTGTTCCAACAATATTGTCCCGTCGACTTGTTCACCGATCCATAAAGTAACGACATTCCCACAGTATACTCAATCGAGTGACTTCTGCCAAATCCATTCCAATACGCTATATCCATTTTGATACCGTAAGGGTAAACTTAGAAATCTAACTTAACCATCAACTCGACTCGCATCACATATATCCAAGTTTCATAGAGAACTTTCCCATACTCGTTGTACAATTCTACAATTATCCACATCCACTATAATCCAATCACATAACCAAGTTACTGATTGTCCAATATCAAAATCCTCAAGTAATAACATCATATATACTCTAAGTTTTATGTGACTCAATCATACTGCTCCCTCATACTCAAACAAGTTTCCTCCTGTGCAACCAACAATTTCCTTATGCTTACAAAAATTACAGCCCATGTCTGTTACTCCTCGATATACAATAATCCTTCGCGCACATATAGATGCATACAGACTATCAGTTTCCTTAGGTTTGATTATTTGTGTCATCAAGCATATCCCATATCGACTTGCTGCACCGATGCAACTATGTCGTATGGTATTACTCGGTATCATCAAAATTTATAAAAATACATGCATCAATCATATACTATATTGTATATTTCACGTGATTGTGTCAAGCAGCAATCCTATTAACTCTTTATCTGGGTTCATTTGATTAGTATGCTACACAAGCATAAAGGAATACATAGACAGATCAATTCATTAAGAGTAAAGAAAAAATATCGTAGGTTCATCGAAACCACCCACCATGAAGAAAGTATCCACCTCGATCGAGCAGATCTTGAACCAGGCCTCAGACAGACAATCTGATGTGATACACAAACTTTC
Source organism: Iris pallida (assembly GCA_029216955.1). NCBI lineage: Eukaryota > Viridiplantae > Streptophyta > Magnoliopsida > Asparagales > Iridaceae > Iris > Iris pallida. Next base: position 23,019,428 of record JANAVB010016599.1, read on the forward strand.
CAATCAGTATTGTTAGCCCAATGATTGTATCATATTTTGAATATGGCTAATTGATTAAGTTTAACATATTGATGTCACTAATATTCATATAATCACTATCATGTTGCTAGTTAAACTTAGCATTGACCTACTTTCATTAATTTATCATAATGCTATACTGCTTTGCTTACCTAACATGTACTTGTAAACAACCAGTAAGCATGATCAAACTAGGACATATGCAGTGAAGAATTAATGATGGGCCAAAGACAATATTATACAAGAAGACAGGGGTCGAGGGGGCAGCGCCCCCCGTGAGGGTTCGAAAGCGAAGTCCTCGAAAGGTATTTAGATTTTTAGATCTGTTTAGACAACTGTCGTCAAGAAAAAATACGTCTTCAAGTTTGCTCAAATGCCAAAAAATAGACATCATCAAACGGCTATCGGTTTTTATATTTATTATGTATTTTTATTTTTATTTGAGTCTAGAAAAATATGTAAGATTGATCGGATCGGTAATGGCTTAGTTATTTTCAGTCCACAAAATATAGCCTTCTTATCAACCAAATTTTCTATCCAAAGTCCACAAACAAAATAGTCCAAAACCCATTAAAATGGCCCAAAAAGTTCTATTTTGACGTTGACAGAACTTGGCTAGAACTCGGCCCAAGTTCGATCAAGTTGGATAAGCTTGTTTTTGAACTCCCTGAATATCTGTGTCCAACGTTCGAATGCGAGATTTCTGCATCCGAATTCTACCCAAATTTGGTTCATAAAAACAATATAAATACAGAAAAAATTTCACATTTCTAAATAACCCAGTCTCATTCTCTTCTCTATTCCTTAAGTGTTTTCTACGAGCTATGCACTTTCATACAAAGCATATACTACTCTTAGCCAAGTCAATATCAGTTCAGTTCAATCTAGAGTTTGGTTTTGAACAGTTGTATCTGAGGCTATGTCAGAAAACTTTCTAGTTTTCAAACACCTTCTAGAGTTGGCCATGCACTCGTTGCCAAGCACAGTCACTACAACATAATAGGCGATTCCTCATGGTTGTTACCGTGACAAATATTTATCATCACGGTAAAAATCGATACGGTTTGGACGTGGTAAATATTTTATAACGGTAATAACCGTGACATATTTTATTTTTTGTAACGATAATAACCGTGAGGAAAATACAATTTGTCACGATTATTACCGTGAGGAATTTACCATTCATCACGGTTATTAATGTTACGAAATATTTTTTGGTCACGGTTATTACTGTGACTACAATGTATTCTTCTGACAATATTGTCCACACATTCTAATGGATATAGCCATTGGAAATACAATATATATATATATATATATATATATACCACAAACATCCATTCAACTTGTAACTAAACCATAAGCAATATATCAATATTTCAACCATTCCATATAACATTTAAATAACAACTAAACCAGTATTTGAATCACGTCATTTCTGCTACATAATAACAAATAAACCACATAACTTCTAATAACTCAGTATCATATTTTATTAACCAATATTTGAAGCATGTCACAAACCACACAACATTTCAAACTTCTTTGTGTTTCTAGAGGAAGCAAGGCTTTCTTGAGGAAGTGAGAAGTATGAGCAAACCATAAAGGTGAGGAAACGTCCCACTGTTTCTAGAAATGAAGGAAAGTGCTTGGAATTGCATCAATGGCATATAGTAATGCTGGTAGATTCTGTAATTGGCCAAAACCAACTACAAATTTAGATCTTATAGTAAAATAATAGTAGTTAAAGAAGCTCCGTCTGTATGTCAAAGAAGCTTGGGGAGGTGACGAGGCCATTCGGAGACGAAGGAGAAGCTCGGGAGCCACAATACGGCATACTAGAACAGGGAGACAGAACTCAGGACGAGTTCTATCCCCTTGTGTCCAGAACTGTTCTGGCTTGCCCACACAGAGTTCCATCCGAACTCTGTGTCGTTGGGCTGAAGCTAATTTTAGGGTATTTTCTACACCGTTGGATCATATCCTCGGTCCAAATTTTGCTGCAGGATTAGGGGGTTTACATATGGTTTTTCCTAATCCTAATCACACACAACAGAGAGAAAAAGAGAGAGGAAGGAGGCAAGAGTGCTATTGCAACTTTGGGAGAGAAGAAGGACGATTGAAGGCCGTTTTCAAAGGAGGATCGTGTTCGGGTAATCTCTACTCGTCGTCTTTGTTCTTCGTAGCCTTGGATCGGGAGAAGTTTGTAGAGGGTGTACTCCTTTATTTTATTAGTGAAGGCTTCTCAAGGGTTGGACTCCGATCGTCTCATAGTTTTTTTTTTCAGTAAGGGTTTTTAGGTCAAAAATTCTCTGTGTCTGCGTGGATTGTGTTTTGGGATTTGGTTCGTGCGTTGTATTGATCGGTACTCTCGCAGGTACTCTCTAGTTTAGGGAAAAGTTTTTGTACTTTTTTTCCAACAAAGTGGTACAAGAGCACGGTTCTAGAATTCAGAAGGGTGTCAGGAGTTGACAGGAAAACCATAAAGTAGAGATAGATGCAAAGCCGGTGTGCATGGTAAACCTGATTGTCACCAACTATCATTATTGGTAGAGCAAGATAAAAGATTTATTGTTTGTCAAGAAGCTGTATCTGCCCATATTTGCTTCCGAGTGACCAGTTGATAAATTCGAGAAAGACTAGAAATTCGAGCACATATAGGCGTGCAAATATATCAGACAGTTCTTTGATTAGAATGTGTACAATCACGTTGCTATTATTGAGCACGCAAAGACGTTATGGGACAAGCTTGAATCTTTGTATGCGAAGAAGACCGGGGTAAACAAGTTGTTCATGATTCGGACGATGATGGATCTGCGGTAAAAGATGGGGCATCTATCACAGATCACTTGAGTGATTTTAAGGGCATGGTTGACCAGCTATCTTCGATGGGAGTCAAGTTTGACGACAAGGTTCAGGGACTGTGGCTGTTGTGTACATTGTCCGACGTGTGGGAGACCGTACGAGTATCTATGATCGCTTTTGCTCCAGAAGGCGTAGTCAGTCTAGAGTTTGCCAAGAGCGGGGTACTGAATGAATGTTGACCCAAAATCAAATTCAACCAAATATTGATAAAAGTAACAATATGATACTTGTCATAATTCAATATGACACATCAAGACAGAACTTAGTGCAAGACGGACGTCGGCTCTCTCCCGTAGCATACTCAATTTTTGAGTCTGTATTTTTATATTTAATTAGTCTAGCTAAATGTAAACTGAGTAGCACTGAGTGGTTTGGGCCTATACCTTATCTCCAAACACAAACCAAAAGCTCCACCAAACTAAACTAGCCCACCAAAGCCCATTTGAGCAATTTTGTCCTCTGGAGACAGTTCGGGCCGAACTCTGCCTCCACACAGAGTTCAGGCCGAACTCTGTCCCCTAAATTACAGGACCCTAATTTTTAGAGTTTGATGTATGCTAGTTGTCCAACGACCAAAAATTTGAATTCTTGACACAGAATTCTGGCCAAATTCTGTTTATCCCAACTAGTATAAATAGGCCTTGAATTCTCTCATTTTCAATCATCCAATCTTCTCTTCTCTTCTCTATAAGCCTCATATAAGCCTTAACCTTCTCATCTAGTAGCCACAAGCTTCCTAAGCCTCAAAGTGCTCAATGCTATTTAGTTAGAAGTTTGTGCAAGAGTCAAAAAAATTGCTTGAAAAATTCCAAGCATCGCCACAGCGATCTTTGTAAGAAGTTGACGTGCTCTTCTGAAAAAAAGGCACGGGGTGTAACTACTATTTCACAAATAGTGGATTTAATTATGCGCTAGAGTTCTCAGGCCTGGACTAGTCCTCCACGAGGGAAACCAGGTTAAAAACGACTGTGTTTGCGTATGCTCTCTTGATCTTTATATTTTCCGTATTTACTCTAATTATTTACTGTTGGTGAAAAGAGTTTATTTTTTATTTGGCTATTATTGTTATAAACTCTATTCACCCCCCCTCTAGAATTGTCTACCTGTTCTTCAATAGATATTAGAGCTCTGTTCTCTTAACAAGGACTAACATCCTAGAGCTGATCCATGGCAACCACACAACCTATGTTTTCCAATCATGGTGAAGGACAGTCCACACATAGGCTACCCCTATTTGATGGAACTAACTACACCTATTGGAAAACTAGGATGAGTTTCTATCTCAAGTCTCTAGACTTCGACCTGTGGACCATTGTTACCGATGGTTACAAAAAGCCCACCAGAATAGTTGTTGATGGAGATCTCATCGAGAAACCAATGACAAATATTCTGACGAGGAAAAGAAACAGACGAGTCTAGATGCTAGGGCTATTAATGCTCTTTTCTGTGCAATAGACAGGAACAAATTTAATAGGGTCTCCATATGCACCACCTCGCACGAAGTATGGAAGCTTCTAGAAGTGACGCATGAACAAACCACTCAAGTCAAGGAATCTAAAATTAGTCGTCTCACTCAAGAATACGAGGCGTTCAAGATAAAGCTGAATGAGACGATCACCCAAATGTTCACAAGATTTCTTGACGTCATCAACCCTCTGTCATCCCTTGGCAAAAAATATACAAATCATGAGAAGATCCGCAAGTTACTTAGGGGGCTACCGAAGATCTGGAACCCTAAGGTAACAGCTATTATAGAAGGCAATGATCTCACCAAAATGTTCATAGAAACTTTGATAGGAAAGCTGATGACCCACGAGCTCGACCTCAAAGACTTCGACGAACCTGCTCCAAAGGCAAAAGAGATTGCCCTAAAAGCTCATCGTCGAAGGGCTGATCCTGAAGAGACTGACGACGACAATTCTGAAGGTGATGATCAAGCTCTTTTAGTCGGCAACTTCAAGAAGTTCCTTCATTTCAATTGAAGAAAGAAGGAACAACAAGAAGACGACGAAGAAGAACCAATGTGCTACGGCTGTAAAAAGATTAGACACGTTTGAAAGGACTGTCCCTTCGCAAAGAAAGGCAATAGATATGAGAAGCCCTACAAGAAGCCTTCTTCAAGAAAGTATGCCAACACGAGTATTTGGCACGAAAGCGAAGCAAGTGATTCCAAGAAAGAAAATGACTCTCCTCAAGACACCGCTAATGTCTGCCTAATGGCAACATCCGAGAAGGTAACTAGCGAAACTCTCGATGACTTTACTTTTGATGAACTTGGCGATGCGTTTAATGATATACTAAATGACCACAAAAAAGTCATTAGTAAATATAAGCATGCCAAGGAGAAAATCAAAAGCTATGAAATATAGATTCAAAATCTTTCTTCCTTACTTGATAATGTTAGAGACACTCCACCCACGGAAGTCACTGATGAGGTGTCCAAGCTTAAGTTAAGCCTACATGATGTCGAAGCACTTATTAGAAAGCAAACACGAGAGATCTCAGCACTCAACAAAGGGCTTGCTGAAGAAAAGAACAAACACAAGGTCTCTATTGCTAAGATTGACGGTTTAAATGCTAAGTGTAATAAACTGAATACTGCCTCTAAGAAATTAGAGATTAGATTGGGAAAACAGGTTACTCAACCTCAAACCCAATCACACAGTCAAAAACACATACAAAACACAAGACCACTCATAATAGTAAAACACATCATCCACATGCAGCACGTAACCATGCTTATATGTACACGTACTCCCATGCAGCACATAAATCATATATACATAGACATCATTCTTAATATACTCATAACCATTATCCTGCTAACTATCACCATGCTACACATAGACATAACCATCATCCTACTGCTACACATAGTCACTATCCTACTGTTTCATATAACTATTACCATGCTGTATATAGACATCACAATCAACCTGTTCCCAACACAAATAAGCATGCTACTTGTACATACTGTGGATTACATGGTCATATCTCACCACAGTGTAGAATTAGAAAATTAGTTTATATCAATCTATATGCATGGGTACCGAAGACTAGCATTTCAGGACCCACAAGAACTTGGCTACCAAAGGTCACATCTACTCGTGATGTAGGTGGACCTTCCTTCCTCAACTAAAAGCAAGTGGATTCTCGATAGTGGATGCTCGCGACATATGACGGGAGACGCAAATCTTTTTGCATCACTATCGATGAAGGAGGAAGGGTATGTATCCTTTGGTAACAATTTAAAAGGCTACATCATAGGTAATTGTACTATTGGTTATCCTCCTTCTCCTGTAATAAAGGATGTCTTTCTAGTGACCGAGTTAAAGCATAACCTGCTCAGTATAAGTCATCTTGCAGATCATGGATATGATATTAACTTTGGACAAAATAAATGCTATATTTATGATAGGTCAATGGGAGACATTGCTTTTGAAGGAATAAGAGAAGATAATATTTATATTTTCTATCTATCTAAAAATACTAACAGTGCAAGAAGATGCCTCTACACCCACAAAGATGAGACACTGTTGTGGCACTAGTGTCTTAGTCATGCCAATATGGATACTATATCCAAGCTATCAACAAAGAAGTTAGTAAGAGGTCTGCCCGACATCACATTCAAGAAGGACACGGTATGTGCCGAATGTGAACTGAATAAGGTAACCAAATCTTTATTTCATTTCCTAAATACTGTAAGTACTACTAGACCCTTGCAATTACTGCACATGGACTTATTTCGTCCCAGTAGAGTAGCCAGTCATGGTGGAAAACTCTACGCTTTTGTTATAGTAGATGATTTTTCTAGATTTACTTGGGTTTTCTTCCTTTCAAACAAAAGCGATGCGATTTCAGTTTTCAAAATCTTTGCCAAAAAGGTCCAAAATGAAAAAGGCTACATGATTACTCGAATCCGAAGTGATCATGGAGGCGAATTCAAAAATTCTGATTTTGAAAAGTTTTATGAAACAAATGGTTTTGATCATGAGTTTTCTTGTCCTCGAACTTCGCAACAAAATGGTGTTGTGGAACAGAAGAATAGGACTCTTGGCGATATGGCTAGAGTCATGTTGAATAAATTTTTACTTTCGAAATATTTTTAGGCTGAAGCTGTCAGTGCAGCATGCCATATTTTAAACAGGGTGCTTATTCGACCTATTTCGAAGAAAACACCCTGTGAGCTTTGGTTTGGTAGGACTCCTAATGTCTCATATTTTAGAGTGTTCGGTTGTCGTTGTTTTATCCTAAATACCAAAGAGAACTTAGGCAAATTTGATGCCAAAGCTGACGATGGTATTTTTTTTGGTTATGCTGCCAAGAGAAAGGGATATAGAGTGTTCAAAAAATGCTCGATGATTGTAGAAGAGTCTACTAATGTGACTTTTGATGAGGAAAATAGTGCAGCAGCTATCCCCGACGATGATGTTGAGCCATCAACTTCTACGCCGATGAATACCACCCCTGAAACCAACTCTCTGGAGGGCTTACCGAAGAAGTTCGCATTCAAGCCGTCACACCTAGAAAACTTGGTAATAGGTGAGGTATCACGCGGAGTAAGTACGCGATAATCGTTAAGAGATTCCATTGCTAACACTGCATTCATTTCGTAAATTGAGTATAAAATTGTTTTAGAAGCTTTTAATGAAAAGTTTTTGATTTTAGCTATGCAAGAAGAACTCAACCAATTCGAGAGAAGCCAGGTCTGGGAACTTGTTCCTAAACTAGCTAACCATTCGATTATTGGTACTAAATGGGTCTTTTGTAACAAAGTAAATGAAGATGGTTCAGTCACTCGCAACAAAGCTCGTCTAGTAGCTCAAGGATACAACCAAGAGGAAGGTATCGACTAAGATGAGACGTATGCTCCTGTTGCAAGACTTGAATCCATTCGGATGCTTTGTGCCTTTGCAAATTTTCAGAATTTTAAACTTTTCCAATTGGATGTCAAAAGTGTTTTTCTGAATGATTTTATTAAGGAGAAAGTTTTTGTAAAACAACCCCTGGCTTTAAAAATCACAAATTTTTCGACCATATTTTCAAACTCAAAAAGCGCTATATGGCCTCAAACAAGCCCCCAGAGCTTGGTATGAATGCCTAAGCAACTTCTCGCTAGATAAATATTTTTCAAAAGGAAAAATTGACACTACACTTTTTATCAAAAGTTTTCAAGACACCATTCTATTAGTGCAAATCTATGTTGATGATATCATATTTGGGTCAACTAATGAAAATCTATACCAAGATTTTGCTAAGTTTATGTAGAACGAATTTGAGATAAGCATGATGGGGGAGCTCACCTACTTCATTGGATTGCAAGTCAAACAAACTTTGTAAGAAAATTTCATCAGCCAGTCAAAATACATAAAGGATATGCTGAAGAAGTTCGATCTTGACAACGTCAAACCAATCAGTACCCCTATGGCTACTACGACCAAGCTGGAACCTGATAAAAGCGGCAAACCTGTTGACCAACGCAAGTATTAAGGTATGATTTGTAGTTTACTTTATCTAACTGCTAGTCATTCCGATATCATGTTTAGTGTTTGTCTGTGTGCTCGCTATCAAACTAGCCCTAAGGAATCACACATGTCCGCCGATAAACGTATCTTTCGATACCTTAAGGGTACTATTACAGTGGGCCTGTGGTATCCCAAATCCACATCCTTTGACCTTATTGGTTATTCGGATGCTGATTTTGCGGGGTGCAAAGTCGACCGTAAAAGTACAAGCGACACGTGTCATTTATTAGGCAAGGTTTTAGTCTCATGGTTTAGCAAGAAGTAGAATTCTATTGCACTATCCACAACAAAAGCTGAATATATCGCAGCTGGTCGTTGTTGTGCACAAATTCTGTAGATGAAGCAAACCCTTGCAGATTACAACCTATCTTTTATGCACATTCCTATATTGTGTGATAACGCTAGTGCTATCAACCTTACTAAGAACCCTATATGTTACTCATACACGAAACACATTAAAATTTGTCACCACTTTTTGCGTGATCATCAACAGAATGGTACTATAAATTTAGAATTTATTGACACTGATCATCAGCTGGCAAATTTCTTTACAAAACCACTATCCGAAGAGCGATTCAACTTTCTTTATCGTGAATTAGAAATTTTGGATGAAACGGTTATTCATTAAATTGACCTGCATAAATATCGATTATGTCACGGTTCTTTATGATGACTTTTGCTATGGGTACAAGCCGAAACGATCTTTTTGACAACAAGGCGTAAAAGCCTAAGTGACACGGTGCACTAGTCTTCGAACTACCGCTAGCTGGGATCCGGCCCCTGCAGCTACCCCATGGCAGTTTCACCATACTGATTTGTGTCATAAATCTTTGTTTATTATATAGTTTAATTTTATTTATGACTTGCTAAATTCAAAATTTTGAACTTTATTTCATTCACTCTATTCAGCTTTTATTTGAAAATTTTCTACTTGGGCATTTACTTTTGATATTCTAAAAAAAAATTTTCCTCCTTTCATTCTTTTAAACTCAGCATTGGTTTCAAACTGGTTTCAGTTCTGGTCCCAAAACACAGAACTCGGGTCGAACTCTGCCTAATACAGAGTTCGGGCCGAATTCGGTCTGTATATTCCAGAACTCCCAGTTACGTACAGCCTTTCATCCGTTTTGATCCTAGGGTCTAGGATTCACCCGACCATCCGAACCCCCTTTCTTAAAATCGGGTTCTCCCTCTCTCTCTTCTCCATTGCCTCCTCCAAAACTTCTCCAACTCCTTCCTCTTCAAACCCTAACCCTAGATTTCTCTTCCTAGAGAGAATTTCTTCTCCAAACTCAAGGAAAAGATCTCTTGCATCATTCCCTTCCTTCCTCCAATATTCTCTTGAGGTATAATTTCTTTTTTTTCTATCTCAATTTCATATTTTCTTTATTGTTCATGGCACCTAGGTTGTTTAATAGAGGAAAGAGGGCTAGAACTGAGGGTGCTTTCTCATCAAACCCTCATCCTCCTCGTGATGATCAACCTATTCACCCTATTTTTAATCCCCCACGACCCAATGACCCCGACACATTCGATGATCTAATTTTTGTGTCATTGGACGCCTCAAACGAATAGTTTAATAATTTTCGATCACGGCCCGTGTGCGTGGGTCATCCCATCAACTTCACTATCTTTTCTCGTTATGACTCATTATTCAATGATTTGTGTCTTGATGAATTAGTTTCTACTACTTCACTTATCTACTTGAATACAATTCAAATATTTTATTGCAATCTTACATTTGATGATACACATTTATATTCTCGTGTTGCTGGAATTGATATATCATTCGATGACTTTGAACTTGCAGAATATCTCGAGATTTTGGAACCCAACTCGTAGGAGAAGCTTGTCAATGCACGCAAGTTTTAATTCCCCGATGGGTCTTCCCTTGAGAGTTTCAAGGACGATTTATGTACCCCAAACACACATCCACGCAAGTTACTTGCAAAATTCCTTAACCCCTATTTCTACGAGCTTCATCGTATTGTCTTTTCCACGATCCTGCCCAAAGCGGGATCGACTGATGAAGTTTTATATTTTAAGATTTCTGCTTTGTATCACCTTCACTTCCATGTCCCGTTCAACCTTCCACGTACTATGATGGACTGGATGATCAATGCAAAGAAGAGGCCACGATCATTGGTCTATGCTCTCTATTTGTCTATGGTTTTTCGTGCCTTTCATATCCCTCTCGATGAGTGCCAATTCCTTCCAGCCCCTGCTTTTCTATCTAAGGTAAGGCGGCTTCAGGCAGCTGTCGGATCTCCTGCTGAGTCTGAGCATTCTGATGCTCAGGCTGATGCACCTGCTCTTGGACAGCCTGCGCCCGTTGTAGGCCATTAAAAAAATGACAGTCACGCTGAGTTGATCAAGACAGAGTCAAAAGTCACGCTCAGTTGATCAAGATAATACTTACAAATCACGCTGAGGGATATCTCATCATTTGTCAGAGAGTAATTATGACTGACAGCACAACAGTCGAAGAATGTCTCTTCGTATGCCACGTATGCACAGAACTCGAGAGATCACAGCCGACTATTGCGTGACTTTCGAAATCTTCTTCAGCAAGACTCAACCTTCGTCAAGTTGGCATACTAAAAGAGCTTCTTGTCATTTAATGCGACTGACAAAAGCAATCACTGTCAAAGATTTTGTGTCAGTCGAGGCACGCCAAATCAAGACAGCTGGCAGTTCTATCTCAAGTCTGCGTGTATTTGTGAGATCTTCATCTCAAACGTGCGTGGATTCTGAAGTTTTCTTCTTCAAGTCTGCGTAGATTTTGAAGCATTTTTGCATCGAGTCTACGTGGATCCTGAAGCTTCTTGCCCCAAGTTTGCGTGGATTTTGAAGCTTTCTACACTGAGTCTGCGTGGATTTCGTCTTCAACAAGTCTGCGTGGATTTCATCAAATTGGAGTACGTGGTAGCCATGCCACTGATCTCTCACCTGCGTGTCCTGTAACTTGCACATGACTCATGCATGATCGCTATGTGTCCAACAGTTAAAGGCCACGTCCAGTAACTGCTCACAGTCTTGCGTATGTTAAATCCTGCGTGATTTTTAACTAGGTATAGACTGTGAAGTCAGTTATCTTTTCAGTTATTTTTGACTCTATAAATAGAGTTCTTTTTCTCATTTATTGTACAGATACATAGTTATCTACTGTCAAAATTTTGAGAGCTTTTCTTCTTCGCATAGTCCAAGGGATAAAGTGATCGTCTTCTAGATCAGATTCCCACAGTTGTAATTTTCCCAGATACACAATAAATAAAGGAATTTATTTATGGAAAACAAATTGGCGACTCTGCTGGGGAACCATCTCCTCTTCTGAGATGGTAACAACTCAATGCGACACTTCGTCAATCGGCTCGACGAAGAAGGTGATGACGATCAAATTCGATCAACTCGCCTATGAAGAAATGCAGCTGGCTAAGAGTGGTAAGCCCACTACAGCCTCCATCATCACTGCCAAGTCGAAGGGACACTCTGTCTATGTCCCTAAGAATCGGTTGGCAGTCAATGGTAAAGTCTCTGTCACAGTGTCTACTCCTAACACTGGCAAGAACTCTACTGCAAGCACGCACACTCTTGTGCGCTCGAAGATGACAGCAATCAAAGGTCACGCTGACAGTACTGGCTCTTTAGCCAAATCTGTTCCATTGTGCAATCTCACATCCAAAAATCATGCTGACAGTACTGGCTCTTTAGCCAAATCTGTTCCAGTGTGTGTTTCCAAAATTAAAAGTCACGCTGACAGTACTGGCTCCTTAGCCAAATCTGTTCCAACGTACAATTTCAACCCCAAAAGTCACGCTGGCAGCACTGGTTCCTTAGCCAAATCTGTTCCAGCTATAATTTCAAACCCAAAAGTCACGCTGACAGCACTGGTTCCTTAGCCAAGTCTGTTCCAGTGTGTAATTCTAAAATCAACAATCACGCTAACAGTGCTGGCTCCTTAGCCAAGTCTGTTCCAGCGTGTACTTCCAAAGTCAAAAGTCACGCTAACAGCATTGGTTCTTTAACCAAGCCTGTTTCAGCGTGTATTTCATCTAAGAAGAATAGCTCTTTAGCTATCTCTTCTTCTTTGCCAAGTTCCACTAGAACTGGGGGTGGTCTTCCACACAAAGTCCCTTCGAAAAGGAATAACTCTTTAGTTGTTTCTTCTGTTCCTGTAGTTTTTACTTCAGGAACAGCTTTGACTGACAATTTTGTTAGTCAAAGAAAAAAAGATGGTCTTTTGACTACTCTTCTTTCTGGACATTCTATGTCTCAAAACTTGAATGAGTCTAAGAAGAAACATTCCTTAATGTCTTCTTCTATGACTTCTTCGAATTGGGCACAGAATCTGTCCATAAAGGAGGGTTTGTTACCAACTCCTAATCAAGGGGGTGGTTCAACTTTTCCTTCTCTGCAAATATCCAGATCAATGGAAGGAAAACTCCATGTTTCCAAAATTAATGTGTTACCTCCAACTGATCTAAGAACAAAACTTAACACTTCTGGTGATAAGAAACCATACCAGTTGGAAACAAGGATAAGAGATCCAGATGCAGAGTATGCAAGAAACTATGTGGCTCATATTAATTATTCTCTATATAATCAAGAGCCATCAAGACCCAAGAACAAGAAATATACTCCTCAATATTCACAAACAGATTTACGAGAATATCTTCAACAGAAGAGAAGAAGTAATTTTGTGTCAAAGGACCATGCTGAATGTGACTTCTATCCAAGAGTCATAATTCAATGCAAATGTCAATCAATGGCTTATGACCATGTTGATCATGAATGTGACTTCCAGGCAAGAGTCACAATGTAATGCAGATGTCAAACAAAACGACAATCTGTCTTCAATCAGATTCAGTGTGAACCTATGCCTGATGAAGATGAGCCTTTGTTTGCTTCTGTCAATATGACCTCTCGGGATACTGGGGGTAGAGTTGATAGTCCAGATGGAGTTATAGAAATACCAGAGCAAGAGTCCTGGCTTCTAGTCAAAGAAATTTGATCTCTGAAGATGATTCTGAATTCCTTGGAGAATCTAACTTCCCACCTCTTCCTACTGGGGGTAGTTCTTCTATAATTGATTTTGATGCACAAAGCAATGATTCAGAACAAACAACATCCACCAGTTCATCAATAATCCCTCGTACAGTCACGACTTATATGGTTGATGGGAATACTGATGAACCTTCTTCTTCCTTGACTCCTCAAGATCAAAGGATTGCTTCTTTGGAACAGCAAATGAAGTCTATGGCTGATACTATGAAATCAATGTATGAACTCATGACAGCTCAGTTGCAGAATCGACAGACTGTATCAGATGCCATACCAACTGACACTGATATAAGTCCAGTACAAGTTCCTCCAGCAGTACAATCCAATACACCTGGACCAGCTCAACCAAATCCTAGTCTCTCTGGAGCTGGGGGTAGTGCTTACAATGCTGTTCCTCCTCCCAACTATTCTCTACAAGCTACAACTCCACAATCTTTCAGAGTTGTTAATGAAGAATTGAGGAATCTCAAAACTCAATTCGAAGCATTCAAACAGAAAGATGGTTTACAAAGGTTAGGCATCAAGCAACCTTATCTGATAGAATGGAAGCAAGTATCGTATCCTCATAAATACAAGCCTCCTACTATCTCATTCTATGATGGAATCACTTCTCCAAGTCAGTTTATTAATCACTTTAAAGTGATGACTGATCAATTGCAACCAAGCGACGCCCTCCTTACTCGGGTGTTTGTTGGATGTCTCAAGGGAACGGCTTATGAATTGTATAGAAGTCTCCCAGATGGGAGCATTACCTCATTTGCCGGTTTCAAACAGATGTTTCTTGAACAGTTCTATGAAGGGCTCAATGACATGACTATGTCTGCTCTTATTAGAATCAAGCAGAAAAATAATGAAACTACAGAGGAGTACATTGAACGGTTTCGAAGAGAAGCTCTGAAGATGCCTCTTGGAACTCCTGATGCTGTCACCATCGACACATGCAAATCAAACTTGTTGCCAATCATCAGCATGTGGACAGGATCTACCCAATTTCAAGATTGGCCTTCTTTCATAGTTAGTGCCAAGGCTGCAGAAATTAGTGCTGAAACCTTCAAAGGTTTAGGAATGCAGATGACTCCCAAAGAAACAGGTCAAGGTACTAACGATAAAAACAATGCTCGCAAAGAAAAAGAAACTCTTGAAGTTAATCTTCAGAGCAAAGATGCATCAACTGTTCCTACTTCTACAACTCAACAACCAAGAACACCTCGTCCCAAAGAAGAATATTCTTTCGATGATGACGATGTCCTTGGTATCTTTGAATGTCTGCTGAAAGGTAATAAAATACAATTACCTGAAATCAAGAAACCTGATGAAGCTGGTAAGACAGATCATCCCAAATACTGCCCATATCACAGAATGTTGGGTCACACAATTCGTACATGTTATGTACTGAAAGGAAAGATCCAAGAAATGATTAAATCTGGAGCTATCTCCCTTACTCCAAAAGAGAAGACCGTCACCTCCAACGTCGTCTCTATGCAATTCGGAGATTTCCTTCCTCAACTCCTTGAAAGTGGGATTGTTCCTATTCCCAAGGCAACTCTTGAGATAGTGAATATTCCTCCTCCACAATCTGAAGGATTAGTGCCAATCACTTTGGAAACTGAAGAAATCATGTGGATTCATCCTGATCTAGTGGCAGATTTTGAATCTTCTTTTCCTCAAAATACTACTTCTCGAAAGTCCAAGAAGGCTGGAAAAATTAAGTCATGTCATATGACGTCTCTTGGGTCTACCTCTGACACAGAGCCAAAAGAGAAAGAAGAAGCACTTGTTAGTGCTACTCGAACAGGAAAACCTTATCTAAAGGATTATTCCAAAGATCCTGAGGATACTCTTGATACCCCTCCTGTTGATAAAGACGCTCCTAATGTTCCTCCTGAAGAAGAATCATCCACTGCACCTGCTCCTTCCAAGCCCACAGCTCTTGAGAAAGGCAAACAACAGGCTCGGTTTGATAAACCAATCAAGAAGTCCCCTCCTCTTGGACTTCAGAAGCCTTATAACTTCGACATTCTAGCTCAACTTGCTAATACTCCAGCTAGAATGTCCCTCTTTGAACTTCTACGTCTTTCTAAAGAAACTCGGGAGACGTTAAGTGAAGCACTTCTTCAAGCAGACTCTTGTCTTGCACAATTGAAGAGGCCAGATGCAGAACCTGCCACTTGCTTACATTGCAACAGTGTATTGGAGATTATCCCAAATATCACCTTTATACAAGATGACATGCTACTGGAGGATAATCGACATGATCGGCCTCTCTACTACACCGGTTATATCGATACGATGAAGATAGATCGTATCCTTATTGATCCAGGGTCTGCTATAAGCATCATGCCAAAGAGTCTGTTGGATGAACTAAAAATCCCTCTTCACAAACTCTCTAAAACGGTTACTACTATCTTGGGATTCAATCAAAGCCGAAGCGAGCCTTTGGGAAAGATTCATCTGAAGCTTCAGATAGGCGATTTCAGATCCAAAGTCACTTTCTATGTGATTGAGATCATGGGATCCTATAATCTTCTTCTTGGGAGGCCCTTTCTTCATGAAAATAATGTGGTGCCTTCTACTCTTCATCAGTGTTTTAAATACATTGATAGCAATGGAAGAGTACAAAAAGAAGTTGCTGATATAAATCCCTTCCATGGGGTTGAAGCTTATTTCAATGATTCCCGAATGTACAAAGAAGAGTATACAAGGGTCATACAAGCTATGGAGAAAGAGGATGCATAAAGTGAGACTTTAATAATCCCTGTTAAAGGTCGAACTACTCAGCAACAATCTCTCAAACCCTCTGGAGAAGGTTCTTTCATCATTCCAGTGAATGTACGGATCTCTCCGTTACCTCAGTCGTCTGCTCAAGACACAATGATCATTCCTGTCAGTGGGCGTACTACAGTTCATGTATCTTCACATGATACTCTGCTAATTCCAGTTGGAGGGCGGATTACTCTTCCATCTCAAGCTTCAAGGGAGCTCATCTCTTCTGAGCCATTTGTTATCGATCTTAATCGAAACAAAGCTTCTTCTCATTCTTCTTCTTCTTCCCCTTTAGTCATTGACTTGGCTAAGATCTCTAAGGCTCAGCCTTCTCCCAATATAAATATTACTGCTTTTACATTTAATGAAAAGTCTCCATCTTTGTAGTACGCTGATGTGTGTAATTATGTTCATAGTTATTTACATTTGTTAGATGACTTGAACACAATAACCATTGGAGTTGTACAGACTGTTCATACAGATGTATCCCTAGAACCTGTACAATCTTCATACTTTCTAGTTCCCAGCAGAAAGCCAGGAGACATTCCAATATTCTTCTACAAAGGGCCCCAAAGTCCTTCTGATTTAGAAGATGATGACAAAAATGATGATACTGGAAGATTACAACTACGTCGTTATAGTCAGCAATCTAAAGACATCATCAAAAATATGGGCTATGACTTTAGGGCTGGCCTCAATAGTGAAAAAGGAAGAAAAATGCATGTTCGTATTCCTCCTCTAAAATATGGAAGGACAAAATACGGATTGGGCTATATTGCTCCTACTCCTTTTATCAATATTGTTCATGAAGATCCTGAGTCTGATGAAGATAAGAGATCTGATTCTTCCAGTACCACTTCTTGCGAATCCGATACGAGTATCGGCGATTTCTACTGCAATATTCTGTCTTCCAATATGGTTTCTATTGACCATTCTGAAGAAAGTGATGAAGAC
Source organism: Iris pallida (assembly GCA_029216955.1). NCBI lineage: Eukaryota > Viridiplantae > Streptophyta > Magnoliopsida > Asparagales > Iridaceae > Iris > Iris pallida. The sequence continues at coordinate 23,036,614 of JANAVB010016599.1, forward strand.
GAAGAAGAGTTTGAAATCTCACCTGAATCAGAACAATGGGCCCAAAGATTAGATAATCAATGGGAGTTCCGTTTCGAGCAAAAAGAACCTCCGACTGAAGACAAACTTATTCAAATAGATGTTGGTGAAGAAGGATCTCCCAAACCAATATTCATCAGTGAAAGTCTTTCAGAAACTGATAAGCAAGACATGATCAAACTCATTCGTGACTACATCGATGTCTTCGCTTGGAGTTATGAAGATATGCCAGGACTTGATCCATAAATTATAACTCACAAGCTCAATATCTTGCCGAATGCTAAACCGGTCAAACAACAACAGCGACGATTTCGCCCAGACATTATGGATGCAATTGAAGCTGAAGTCAATAAACCCATGACCTCCGGGTTTATTAGAGAGGAACAACATCCCGATTGGGTGGCTAACATAGTTCCTGTCCTTAAAAAGACTGGCAAGATCAGAGTATGTATAGACTTCCGCGATCTCAATACAGCATGCCCTAAAGACGAATTCCCTCTACCAATCACTGATGTCATGATTGATAATACCTGTGGATTTGAACGGATGTCATTCATGGACGGGTATTCTGGGTACAATCAGATTAAAATGTTTCCAGACGACGAGAAGCACACTTCTTTCAGAACGCCGATCGGTACATACTGTTATACAGTTATGCCATTCGGTCTCAAGAATGTAGGAGCAACTTATCAACGAGCTATGAGCACTATATTCCGTGAACATTTGCAAAAAATAGTCGAATGCTATGTTGATGATATTGCAGTCAAAAGTCGACAAAAGGAGGATCATATCCAAGATTTGATGACTATATTTGATCTAATGCATAAGCATCAATTAAAGATGAACCCTACTAAGTCCTTCTTAGGCATCTCTAGTGGTAAATTTATCGGCTTCGTCATTACCTCTAAAGGTATACACGTGGATCCCGAGAAGATCAAATCCATCCAAGAGATGCGTCCTCCACGCACCTTAAAAGAGCTACGAGGATTTCAAGGAAGGATCGCTTATATCAGGAGATTCATCTCTAATTTATCAGGACGCTGCAGACCATTCAACAAACTTATGAAGAAAGGTGTTTCTTTTGTCTGGAATAATGAATGTCAGAAAGCATTCGATGATATAAAACAATATTTGATGAGCCCTCCAGTATTGGTACCTCCCGTTTCAGGAATTCTATTTCTCCTATATACTCGAGCAATGAGTCATTCATTGGGTGCATTACTCGCTCAAAAGAATCAAAATGGTCATGAACAAGCCATCTACTATCTCAGTCGTACTATGACCGGAGCTGAACCTCGATATTCACCGGTCGAAAAAGAATGTCTAGCCTTGATGTTCGCTGTTCAAAAGACACGACATTATATCATTGGCCAGACTATTCATGTCATCTCCAGGATCAATCCTATACGGATCATGATGAAGAAACCCAGTGTTTTGAATTCTCGATTAGCTAACTGGAGAATCCTACTTGCTCAGTATGACATGCATTATATTCCTCAGAAGTCAGTCAAAGGACAAGCTTTAGCTGATTTTCTAGCTGCTCATTCAATTCCAGAAGATTCAAAACTCTATGACGAAATTCCAGATGAAGTTCTAGATTCAAACCAAATTGCTGAAGAAGATCCTACTTGGCGTCTATTCTTTGATGGAGCTTCAAGGATAGGTCCTAATGGTGATATTGTCGCTGGAGTTGGAATCGTTCTTGTATCGCCAGAAGGTCTTGCTATCCAAAGAGCTTATTCTCTCGACCAGCCATGTTCAAACAACGTAGCTGAGTACAATACATTACTCATTGGTCTTCAACTCGCTAAACATCTAAATATTCAACATTTGGAGGCGTACGGAGACTCTAAACTCATTGTTAATCAGATAAGGGGTACTTATGAAGTTCGCCATCAAGATCTGGTTCCTTATCATAGATCAGCTATATCTATGGCTTCTTCGTTTGAAGAATTCTTCATTGAACATGTTAGGCGAGCATGTAACACAGAAGCTGATGCTCTAGCTAATCTTGCAGCGGTGTTGGCTATCCCGATCAGACGACAACAAATGATTATTGTTCGCAATCGAGAATTATTTCATCTGGAAAATAACCTAACTCTAGGGCTTCCAGTTGACATTGAAGAATCAACATCTCATGACGTCAACACAACAAGAGGATTTGGATTTAGTCGTAAATCTTTATCATCTTCATCTGATTCCAGTATAGAATTCATCTTCAGTAACTCAGCCGAGAATCAAAATACGGATACGGATTGGAGACTTCCTTTCTTAGATTTCGTATTGTATGATATTCTTCTGGATGATCCGAGTGAGGCAGCATCTATCAGACGACGATCACTCCGATTCTATTACAATCATACAACAAAGACCTTATATCGTCGAGCTTATGATGGTTTACTTCTTCGATGTGTTGCCGGTGATGAGGCTCAACAAATCATTCGCAAAGCACATGATGGAATTTGTGGAGCACATCAGCCTAGACCAAAACTTCAAGACCGTATTCGACGTATGGGTTATTATTGGCCCACTATGGTATCAGACGCCATCGAATATGCAAAGAAGTGTAAAGCTTGTCAAATCTATGCGGATTTTATTTATCAACCTTCAGAATTTCTACATCCGACGACAGCATCGTGGCCCTTCGAAGCTTGGGGCATGGACATTATCGGCCCGATCAATCCGTCGTCATCCAAGGGTCATCGGTTTATTCTCGCAATAACCGATTACTTCTCCAAATGGGCCGAAGCCATTCCTTTGTCTGAAGTTAAGACGTCCAATGTCATCAACTTTATTAAGCACCACGTCATCTACAGATTTGGTGTTCCTCGACGCATTATTCATGATAACGGACCACAGTTCGTTAGTCAGAAGTTTACTCGATTCTGTGACGATCACCGGATCAACAATGTGGCTTCTACTGCATATAATCCGGCAGCTAACGGATTAGCAGAAGCTTTCAACAAAACTATCATCAAACTCCTAAAGAAGTTTGTCTCTACTAACAAACGTAATTGGAGTGAGAAGCTCGGTGAATGTTTGTGGGCTTATCGCACTATAGTTCGTAATGCTACTAAAAGTACAACCTTCTCTCTGGTGTATGGTTGCGAAGCTGTTCTTCCATTAGAGATTCAAATTCCTTCTTTAAGGATAGCAATCGCTAATGAACTCACTGCTAAAAATAATGATCGTCTTCGACTTCAAGAATTAGAAGCTCTGGATGAAAAGCGATTATCTGCTCAATAGAATATTGAATTCTATCAAGCTAGAATCTCAAGAGCTTTTAATAAGAAAGTCAGAGTTCGATCGTATCAAAAAGGAGAGCTTGTTCTAACAGTCAGACGTCCTATGACTATGACTCATATGAACAAGGGCAAATTTGACGCAAAGTGGGAAGGACCCTATATTGTGAGCAGAGTTTTCTCAAATGGAGCTTATCAACTCTCAGAATTGGATGGTCGAAAAGTTTTGATGCCTATTAATGGCAAATTCCTTAAAAAGTACCATGTATAAATGTAAATGCTTGTAATCATCAGACAGTTTCATGTTTAGAAATAAAAATTTTATTTTATTTTAATCATGAATGATAATACATGATATTAAGGAAGATCACTATCATCCTTTTCTACATTTGGACGTGGGCCACTGCCATCCTTCTCGAAGACGTGATCAGCAAAAGAACCGAGGACCTCCTTGCTGGAACCCACGAGGAACTTACAAGCGGCCATTCTCATGGTTTCTTCTTCTTCAGTCTTTCCTGGTTCGAGTAGGAAGTCCAGAATGTCCCTTGGTGGCTTGGGTGTAAACGAACCTTCGCCTGCTTCCGTCTTCTTCGTTTTGACTGGATCAGTAGGGCGTTCTTCAGTGCCTTTCTGAACCTTTGAGGCAATCTCAGTCTTCTTGGATGCTTCTCCAGACGACATTTTTATGTTGAGGAGTAGAAGTGTTCGTTCTTGTCAGATTTTTGCTATATTTATAGGCAGAAGTTCCTCAAATAGTGAAGCGTCACATTCATCTGACGATTCACATATTCACTAAATGCTTGACGGTTCATCCGTTCATTTCTCACATTCGTCCGACGATTCACACATTTATTAATCATTCGACAGTTCATCCATTCATCATTCCCTAAATGGTTCGTCCGTTCATAATCTTCTATCAATTTATTAAGTGGGGATTCGTTATTTATCATGTTTTCATAACCTCTGAATCAATTCCGAATCTATCTACTCATTTATCATTTTTGACCTCTGCATAGAAATCAATCTATTTTCTTTTGAGTTCCTACATATTATCACGTCCATAATACCTCTGATAATATCATATACTCTAAAACAGAAAAGAAGATTTTATTATCTATCATGTCCACAATTCATCCACAAATACAAATTATTGAGCATAGAAGAATTATCATTTCCATTCTCATTTCACCATAAAAAGTCTATTACATTTTCTTAGACTTTCTTACAAATCATAATAGAAATCTATTACAATCTTAGATTTTCATTATACACCACAAACAACCTAATAGAGATCTATCTTCTTTTTTGGATCTTCTCCGTCGGATCTTCTCCGTCAGGTTCGTTGTTGGTGGCAATTCCTGATTGTCTGGGTCCCAATCACGACCAGATCAGCAGGAATCAAACTCTGGTCTTCTCTCTCAGACGAGAGGAGAACCACAGAGTATGGCAGCCCGAAGTCGTGGTGCTGCCAATACAACAGATGGATTAGGAGCGGCCTTTCAGAGGAGACAGGAATGTATCCAAACCTTGGGATACAATTCCTAGTTCTGCCTTGAAAGGAACTCTACTACCCGATTTCTCGGGGTAGAGTTGACTCCACCATCCAACTCTCGTGTATAAAGGCTCTTCCTACCATCTGAGGAAGATCCTTCTATCCTACGAAGAGTTCTGAGTTGTCTGATGTACGCGTCAAAAGCGTATGAGCTCCCTGATGTAGGTGTCAGCAGGATATTCTCCACAGCATCTACATCACCAATGCCAGTTCTGAAGAAAATTTTCAACCGAGCTTCTGCAGAGAACAGCAAGGAAGAAGAGAATTAATCAACAGAAATGTCATTTGGCACGCATTGGCTAGTCAAGCGTGCATTTTTCAGTCAGAAACATAAAAGCCTATCTTCAACAACAACAAAAATGGTACGCGGACTTACCATCAAGTTTGGTGCTAAGGATTGGCAAACCCATATTTGATACAGTGCACAGAAATCGAACATTAGAAAGCATTGCTTTCCTGTTTGAGAATGAAATCTCCCAAAAATTTTATTCTCAGAGAAGAAGAAGAAGAAGAATGGGAGATGAGTATCTTTGAAACTTAGCTATCTATTTAAAGGACAAAGTACAAGCTTATTCTTGGAAAAGATCCGCGTGAATAGCGCTCATAAACCATGGAATGAATGACATGTGTGTTTTGGAAGACAGCGCAACATTGGAAACAGTCAAAGAGTGCTAATTAACATTCTTCATTAATGCACGCTGTTCAAACACAAAAGTTGTACTACATTCTTCAAGACAGGCACTGATGGCCTTACAAAAGACAAAAGAAGAAGTGCAACATTTTCAAAAGAAAACAAAAGAAGCATAAAAGACACGCTCTATTTTACAGAGCGGCTGAGCTTAGTGCCCAATTCTTCTACACTCTTAACCTCCATGCGGTGTAACAGAGCCTTCAACATTTCACGCTGCTCTGCAAGGCTATGTCCATCAGAAGAAGACGAGCCATCTAAGCCAAAATAGCTCAAGAAATTCTTGGCTAATTGCATGGGATCGTCTTTGAACTCGAAAACCAGAGGCTCCGGTTCTTTACCCTCAAAAGTGGGATCACCATGGGAACAAAAGCCCAACTTGCGTGCTTCTTCCTCAGCTTTCTCCTTTGGTGTCATGTTGACGTAAGATGAAGATTAAATGAATCCTCTCCCTGTTTATATAACAGAGCTCGTCGGCGGTTCATATTCCACCATAAACTGGATGCAATCAGTCTCGGAAAATGAAGACTCATCATGACATTTAATAAGTTCATTTGGATGTTTTCAAAGAACTTCGAAGTCTTTCCGACTTCCGAAAAATTTGAAGTCACCTCAGCGTGACTAAGTTCATTTTTATCTTATTTTCAAAGTATTTCAAAAATTTTGAAGTCTTTTCAATTTTCGAAAACTTTGAAGGGGGTTTTGTAGGCCTTTAAAAAATGGCAGTCAAGCTGAGTTGATCAGGACAGAGTCAAAAGTCACGCTCAGTTGATCAAGACAATACTTACAAATCACGCTGAGGGACAGCTCATCATTTGTCAGAGAGTAATTATGACTGACAGCACAACAGTCGAAAAATGTCTCTTCGTATACCACGTATGCACAGAACTCGAGAGATCACAGCCGACTATTGCGTGACTTTCGAAATCTTCTTCAGCAAGACTCAACCTTCGTCAAGTTGGCGTACTAAAAGAGCTTCTTGTCATTTAATGCGACTGACAAAAGTAATCACTGTCAGAGATTTTATGTCAGTCGAGGCACGCCAAATCAAGACAGCTGGCAGTTCTATCTCAAGTCTGTGTATATTTGTGAGATCTTCATCTCAAACGTGCGTGGATTCTGAAGTTTTCTTCTTCAAGTCTGCGTAGATTTTGAAGCATTTTTGCATCGAGTCTGCGTGGATCCTGAAGCTTCTTGCCCCAAGTTTGCATGGATTTTGAAGCTTTCTATACTGGTCTGCGTGGATTTCGTCTTCAACAAGTCAGCGTGGATTTCATCAAATTGGAGTATGTGGAAGCCATGCCACTGATCTCTCACCTGCGTGTCCTGTAACTTGTACACGACTCATGCATGATCGCCATGTGTCCAACAGTTACAGGCCACGTCCAGTAACTGCTCACAGTCTTGCGTATGTTAAATCCTGCGTGATTTTTAACTAGGTATAGACTGTGAAATCAGTTATCTTTTCAGTTATTTTTGACTCTATAAATAGAGTTCTTTTTCTCATTCATTGTACAGATACATAGTTATCTACTGTCAAAATTTTGAGAGCTTTTCTTCTTCGCATAGTCCAAGGGATAAAGTGATCGTCTTCTAGATCAGATTCCCACAGTTGTAATTTCCCAGATACACAATAAATAAAGGAATTTATTTATGGAAAACACCCGTACCTCCTGCTACTCTTGAGTCTATTCAGACCATGCTTCGCGATCATTTTATGTTGGAATACAACCACTGGACCCAGCTCGACTATCGTACCACCTTGCAGATGAGTGCCATCAGCAACTCATTGTATGACATCCGGTATACTATGTCTCGACATCCTTTTATGCCACTTCCTATGGAGCGGGATCTATCTCGCGACGGGTACCGTATCGACGACCCATGGGTTATGCGCTATCTGGATCCAGATACGACCTTCGTGGATCATCGTTGCTCGGATACTGATCCATCTGACGACGCTGGACCATCTCGCGCTCCATGATGGATGTGGTCCCTTACCTGCTGCTGCTGCTGAGGATCTTATTTTAGTTTTTATGTATTATGGACTTCTATTTTATGTAGTTGCTTTTATTGTATAAGTACACTCTATGGTCTGTAGCTCTTCAGACTTTATATGCAGTTTATCATGGTGTGCTTGCCAGTTACTTTCTTAAACTAATTTCTGTTTGTTTAAGTTTGCTATTTATATTCGATATGCATCTTACTAAATGACAAAAGGGGGAGAATTATTTGATATTCATATCATATTCTGTGATATCTATGTTTTGGTAGAGATTGTGTTTATCAGAAAAAAGAAACATTGGCTTACAGAGAAACAATATTTATGGGGGAGCTATTTTTACGGGGAAGCTATTGCTTCTATGCATGACTACTACTTGTGTCCAGGTATGAACATTGAATATACAAATATCATTTTGTCAATTATCAATATGGGAGAGATTGTTGACCCAAAATCACAGTCAACCAAATATTGATAAAATTAACAATATGATACTTGTCATAATTCAATATGACACATCAAGACAGAACTCAGTGCAAGACGGACGTCGGCTCTCTCCCGCAGCATACTCAGTTTTTGCGTCTGTATTTTTATATTTATTGATTCTAGCTAAATGTAAACTGAGTATCACTGAGTGGTTTGGGCCTATACCTTATCTCCAAACACAAACCAAAATCTCCACTAAACTAAACTAGCCCACCAAAGCCCATTTGAGCAATTCTGTCCTCAGGAGACAGAGTTCAGGCCGAACTCTGCCTCCACAGAGTTCGGGCTGAACTTTGTCCCCTAAATTGCAGGACCCTAATTTTTAGGGTTTGCTGTATGCTAGTTGTTCAACGGCCAAAAATTTGAATTCTTGACAGAGAATTCTGGCCGAATTCTACCTATCCCAACTAGTATAAATAGGCCTTGAATTCTCTCATTTTCAATCATCCAAACTTCTCTTCTCTATAAGACTTATATAAGCCTTAACCTTCTCATCTACTAGCCACAAGCTTCCTAAGCCTCAAAGTGCTCAGTACTATTCAGTTAGGAGTTTGTGCAAGAGTCAAGAAAATCGCTTGGAAAATTCCAAGCATCGCCACAGCGATCTTTGCAAGAAGTTGACGTGCTCTTCTGAAGAAAAGGCACGGGGTGTAACTACTATTTCACAAATAGTGGATTTAATCCTGAGCTAGAGTTCTCAGGCCTGGACTAGTCCTCCACGAGGGAAACCAGGTTAAAAACGACTGTGTTTGCGTATGCTCTCTTAATCTTTCTATTTTTTGTATTTACTCTAATTATTTATTGTTGGTGAAAAGAGTTTATTTTTTATTTGGCCATTATTGTTATAAACTCTATTCACCCCCCCTACAGTTGCCTACCTGTTCTTCAATGAAGAGATACGGAGACGTTCTAAGGGCACTTCATCCACATCCTCCCACTCAGAGGCACTAGTTTCAGAGAGCCGTGGAGGAGACAAAAGCAGGGGTCCAAGTGGCGGCAGAGACAAGAGCAGAGGGAAGTCCAAGGGTCGGTATGAGGACTCAGAGTGTTACCATTGTGGCAAGAAGGGCCATATCAAGTGGAACTGTTTCGCTTGGAAGAGAGAGAAGAAGAGCGACAAGGAAAAGCAAGATGAGAACACTACAGCGGCGGCATCGACACATGGAGGCGATGTGATCGTCCTAGGTGATGAAGTTATCATAAATCTCGTCTATGATGATAATTCTTAGCTGGTGGACTTAGGGGCTTCAGCGCACGTATCTCATAACAAGGCACTATTTGCCACTTACACGATAGACGACTGTGGAGTGTTGAAGATGGGCAATAGAGATGTGTCGAACGCGGTTGCCATTGGAGATATACATTTGAGGACGAAGACGAGTGCAGTTTTTATTCTCAAAGATGTTCATCATGTCCCTGATATCCATTTCAAACTGGTGTCGGTTGAAAGGTTGGATGACAAGGGATTCTTCGGTCTCTTGGAGAATGGTCAGTGGAAGCTTTCCAGAGGTTCTATGGTGATTGCTAGAGGAATCAAGAAGTCCAGTCTCTACTATATGGAAGGAAGCACACAGGGCACAAATGAGGTGAACGCAGTTTCTGATTCGTCGACCGAGTTGTGGCACAGGTGGCTTGGCCATATCAGCGAGAAGGGGATGAGATACTTGGTGAACAGGAAGGTGATTCCCGGGCTCAAGTCTACAAAGTTAGAGAAGTTTACGCACTGCTTAGCTGGGAAGAAAAATATGGTGTCTTTAGAAAGTCATCCAAGTTCAAGGAAGCCGACGTTGCTCAAGTTGATTCATTCGGATGTCTGTGGTTCTATGAAGATAAAATCTATTGGATGTGCTTCTTACTTTGTAACTTTTATTGATGACTGTTATAGGAAGGTTTGGGTCTATGCCTTAAAGACCAAGGATCAGGTGTTGTCCACTTTCAAAGAGTTTCAGGCCTCTGTTGAAAGAGAGACAGACAAGAAGTTATTGTGTGTTCGGTCCGACAACGGCTACGAATACGTTGGTCCCTTTGATGCTTATTGCGGAGAGCAAGGGATACGACACCAGAAGACTCCGTCCAAGACATCTCATCTCAATGGTGTAGCGGAGCGCATGAACAGGACACCAATGGAGAGGGTGCGGTGTTTGCTATCAGAAGCAAATTTGCCAAGCAGTTATTAGGGGCGAGGCTCTTCTCACAGCTACTTATGTTATTAATTTATCTCCTAGTGCTTCTTTACAGGGTGATTTGCCTGACAAAGTATGGTACGACAAAAAGCTGTCATACAATCACCTACGAGTGTTTGGTTGTAAGGCCTTTGTGCATGTACCGAATGACGAGAGGTCCAAACTTGAGCCAAAGATGAGGCGGTGCATCTTTGTCGGCTACGGTCGGGATGAGTTTGGCTATAGACTCTATGATCCAGTAGGAAGAAAGCTCTACAGAAGCAGGGACGTGAAATTCGTCGGGATCATACAATAACCAACACTCAGGATTTTAAGACGCCTTCTGAGGCTGAGGAATTACCTGAGTTAGAGTCATTTCGCTTCGAGAAGTTTCCAAAGGACATCGCAGAGGATCCAGTTATGGGGGAGCAGTACATGGAGTTGCTCCCAACCTTGATCATCAGCTTGCTGATGGTGGTCAGGGTGTCTCGCAGGAGGATGAGCATACCGGAGAGGCAGTTCCTGAAGGAGAGAAGGCTGTTGGTATACAGCCAGCACTAGTGACTCCATTGAGAAGGAGCGACAGAGAGCATCGACCATCTATGAGATACTCACCGGATGAGTATACGCTACTGACTGACGGGGGAGAGCCCAAAAGCTTTGCAGAGGCTATGGAAGACGAACAAAGACAGGAGTGGATGCAGGCTATACAGGAGGAGATGAGTTCCTTACATGCCAATTCTACTTATGAGCTGGTGCGGTTATCAAAGGACATGAAGGCTTTAAAGAATCGATGTGTGTTTAGAGTGAAGCAGACAAATAATACAACTCGCCTTCGATACAAAATGAGGCTGGAAGTTAAAGGCTACGATCAGCAAAAAGGCGTGGATTATGATGAGATCTTTTCACTGGTCGTCAAGCAGTTGTCTATTCGGGTGGTGCTAGCATTAGCAGCCAGTTTTGACTTGAAAGTCAAGAAGATGGACATGAAGACGGTATTCCTCTACGGTGACCTTGAGGAGGAGTTATACATGGAGCAGCCAGAGTGATTCTGTGAGAAGGACAAGTCACATTTAGTCTGTCGGTTGAGGAAGAGCTTGTACGGTCTGAAGCAGGCTCCGAGGTAGTAGTACAGGAAGTTCGAGTCATTTTTGGGGGAGCATGGTTATGCACGGACGACGTCGGACCATTGCATATTTGTGAGGTACTTTACCTAGGATGATTTCATCATTTTATTGCACTATGTTGATGACATGCTATTAGTGGGTCGGAATGCCACTAGGATAGCGGAGTTGAAGCGCCAACTGGGCGCAGCCTTCTCTATAAAGTATTTGGGCACAACAAAGATTGTTATTGGGATAGAGATCAGCCGAGAGAGAGAGTCCAAACTGTTACACTTGTCCCAAAAGAAGTACATTCATCGGGTACTTCAGCATTTCGGGATGGACGGATCGAAGAAAATGAGTTGTCCCCCTGTGGCCCACTTTAAACTTACTGAGGAGCAGTGTCCATCTACCGAGAACAAAAAAGAAGATATGGAGGGGGTTACATATGCCTCAGCTATAGGAAGCCTTATATATGCTATGGTGTGTACAAGGCCAGAAATGGCTCATATAGTTGGCACAGTTAGCAGGTATCTTTCAAATCCTGGAAGGGTACATTAGAGTGCAGTTAAGTAGATTCTACGATACCTTCTGGGCACTACCGATTGGAGACTTTATTTTGGTGGTGACGAGCCGAAGCTGGTTGGATATACTGACACTGATATGGCAGGAGATGAAGACACGACGCGATCAACTTTGGGCTATGTAATATTGCTCGCTGGAGGAGCGGCATCGTGGTAGTCGCGGTTGCAGAAGTATGTTGCCTTGTCGATGACAGAGGCAGAATATATTGCAACAACGGAGGTTTGCAAGGAGTTGCTTTGGATGAAAAAGATATTACAAGAAATAGGGCTGAAACAAGAGCAGTATACTTTGCTTTACGACAGTCAGAGTGCTATTCACCTTGTGAAGAATCAGACCTTTCATAGTCGGTCCAAGTACATCGAGACTCGGAATCATTGGATACGGGTTGTGGTTGAGAAGAATGATACAAAGCTTGAAAAGGTTCATACAAATGATAACGGAGCAGATATGTTCACCAAGATTCTACTAAAGAAAAAGTTTGAGTTCTGCAGACAGATCGTCGGAATGACGATCCCCTCCACATAGTTGTGAAGGAGGAGAAATGTTGGTGTGGGTGGGGTTCCCAAACTATATGAAGAAGATCCCGGAGTGCGACGAGCGCCATCTGTATGTCAAAGAAGCTCGGGGAGGTGACGAGGCCTTTCGGAGACGAAGAAGAAGCTCGGGAGCCACCATACGATATACTGGAACAGGGGAGACAGAACTCTGGCCGAGTTCTGTCCCCTTGTGTCCAAAAATGTTCTGGCTTGCCTACACAGAGTTCTACCCGAACTCTGTGTCGTCGTGCTGATGCTAATTTTAGGGTATTTTTACACCGTTGGATCGTATCCTACGGTCCAAATTTTTCTGCGGGATTAGGGGGTTTACGTATGGTTTTTCCTAACCCTAATCACACACAACAGAGAGAAAAAGAGAGAGGAAGGAGGCAAGAGTGCCATTGCAACTTTGGGAGAGAAGAAGGGGATTGAAGGCCGTTTTCGAATGACAATCGTGTTCGGGTAATCTCTAATCGTCGTCTTTGTTCTTCGTAGCCTTGTAATCAATATTTTTTGCTTCCAAGTATTGTGGAGATCCGTGTTGGATCGAAAGAAGTTTGTAGATGGTGTACTCCTTTATTTTATTAGTGAAGGCTTCTCAAGGGTTGGAATCCGATTGTCCCGTAGTTTTTTCACAAGGGTTTTCCACGTCAAAAATTCTCTGTGTCTGCGTAAATTGTATTTTGGTGTTTGGTTTGTGCGTTGTATTGCTCGATTCCCTTGTAGGTACTCTCTAGTTTGGAAAAAGGTTTTCGTGCTTCTTTTCCAACAAATACGTGTCTGGTGCGGACATAGATAGGGTATTCGTGCAATATAGTTAGCAAATAAACACGCTAGTTAGGAGCAGTAACTAAAACTAATCAACCTGTTTGTGGATAGATTGAGAACCCGGTGCCTGTTCAAAGAGAGGAATGCAACTCTGTAGGAAGCCAATACCACTAATTTGTGCCCTATAAATTTAATAACATTGATCATCAATAGATCATATTGGTCTGGTAAGTTCATTATATTTCTGTGCCTATATATACAATTAAGCTCATTGATTCGCAAACCAAGATTTAAGATTTGTTCATGTTACAACTATGTCAACTTCTCATAACCTAATTAATTAATTATACACTTCTTACCACAAATTTTGAGATAAAAACTATTCTAAATGGGTGTTTGTGTTGTCAAAGTAGAGATAAGAATGCAAGTTATGCATTGATATTGTTAATACATATGTACATAAATGCATCGATCCAATGTAACTTTATATAGTGAACAATTCATAACCAGAAAACACTATGTCAATAGTAGATATGATTAGCCCTTCCAATCTAGGCCAAATGCCTCTTTTGTACAAACACCAACATTCTAATGAATATGGACATGGATATCGATATGAATATATGATCATTACCGGCTTTCATGTGTTCATAGTAGTCTCAGGTGTCAAGACATGCCAAAAGAAAAGTATAATTTTAAGTGGTCAGGTATTAACTGGATAATTTGGGGCCCATACCTTGGTGATTTGAGAAAATGCCCCAAAAGTTAATGGATTCGGGTTGAGGTTTCCTTCGGTGCCTGTTGTGCCATCGGGCCTTTTTCGACAACTTTTCTTGACTTCATTGAATTATACTAGTAAGTGAAACCTATTAGAACAAAAGGCCACAATATTAAACCACCAAATAATTTTTATTAAGATTCATAGACAATAATAAGGTGGGCTCCAGTTATTAAGGTAAAATTATAATTGTGATTAGAAATTAATGACCAGCCTCTTATCCTATTCACTTCGACCAATGGACAACAAAGTCGAAAAAGGAAACAATTAAAAATGTGCATTCATAATCATTTTATTTTATACAGTGGTGTCAATGGAGTAAAGAATTCTACATCTAAGAGATGATAAAAGTTCAATTTCTTGTGTTGTTGAAGTTGGTCGTACACTTGTTCCCAAGCACGGTATTGTAAGAGTTACAAGTAGTTAGTTAAAGCTTGTACTATAGTGGATTAATATCGTGCAAGAGTACTCGAGACTGGATTATGTTGGCCCATTGGTCATGGTCAAACCTGATTTTAATAATTGATAAAACTCTGTCTCGATATACGGAATAACTCAGATGTTTACTCAAGATATTTTGGACACTTGAACACTGACCAAGATTGGATATCGACTCGTTTAAGACTGAAGCTATGTTTGCCACTCGAGATTGTATTTCTTTATGCAATATAATTTTTATTTTTATTGAGTCTAGGAATATATTGTACAGCAAGTCGTACTGGCAAATAGGCTATCCAAAATTGTTTTAAAAAATGACCTTTGTTTTGAAAAACATCTTTTATTTACAAAAGCTTCTGAAGGATTTCAAAAAGCCCAAAAATATTTTCTTAAAATATTCCTGACCAACCCTGATAGAACTCGGCCAGAGTTCGGCCAGAGTGAACGTTATGTGAACGTTGATTTTTGAACTTGGTCTCCCTTCAGTTGCGGATTGTTACATAGAGTTTTGTCAGAATTTTGTCCGAATTCTGTCAGAGTTCTACCTTTAGAAAAACTATAAATGGAGAAGAATTCTGATCATTTAAAATTACTCATTCACTTTCATCTTTTCTCATCTAAAGCTTACGTTTCTTCCAAAGAGTTTCCTAAAAAGCTTTCATTTTCAAATCCCAAGCCAGTTATAATTCTCTAGTCAATTTGCCGGTACAGTACGG
The DNA here is from genome assembly GCA_029216955.1 of Iris pallida. Taxonomy (NCBI): domain Eukaryota; kingdom Viridiplantae; phylum Streptophyta; class Magnoliopsida; order Asparagales; family Iridaceae; genus Iris; species Iris pallida. Next base: position 23,051,688 of record JANAVB010016599.1, read on the forward strand.
TCTAGAAGATTTCAGAGAAATTGTATTCAGAGGCTTGATTGAAGAAAGACTCTTCAAAACTGAAGTTGGTCGAGTTATTCGTATCAAAGGTCGCGTCTGTAGAAGTTGCAAGGACTTCGTATGAAACTTGCAGGATTTTTCAATAGTAGATTCAACTGGAAGCTAGAGTTCTTCTGACTGGACTAGTCCTCACAAGAGGGAAACCAGTATAAATTGCGGTATTTGTATTTGTCTTCTGATCTCTTTTCCTTATAGTTATTAATTTATGATTATTGATATTATTTATGTGATCTAACTGCTAACAAGTTTTTAATTAGCAATATTCTACTGCCTACTCTATTCACCCCCTTCCTTCTAGAGTATTCTGTTTTACGACTTCGTTCCTATAATTGGTATCAGAGCGAGTTATACAGGTAAAGCAAGGTAAAACTGCAGTTATATTTAATTGTTATATAGATCACAGCATTACACATGCCACTGTAAAATTCACAAGTGAAGGCCAAGCCACACACAGACCTCTACTGTTTGACGACACAAACTATAATTATTGGAAAACACGGATGAGTTTTTTCTTAAAATCTCTTAATTTTGACTTATGGTCTATAGTTATTGATGATTACAAAAAGCCTTCTCGTATTACTGTTGATGAGTTTGAATTGATAAACCCTATCATAAATATACTGAGGATGAAAAGAAAAAGGCCAGTCTTGACGCACGTACTATTAACGCTTTATTTTGTGCTTTAGACAGAACTGAATTTAACAGGGTGTCGACTTGCACAACATCAAATGAAGTGTGAAAACTTCTCGAAATAACCCACGAAGGAACAGCACAAGTCAAGGAGTCAAAGATCAGCAGACTTACTCAAGAATATGGGGCGTTCAAGATGAAGCCAAATGAATCCGTCACTTAGATGTTTATGAGATTTTTGGATATTGTAAATCCTTTGTCTTCATTAGGCAAGGAATACAGTAACCATGAGAAGATTCGCAAACTTCTACGAGCTCTCACAAAGAACTAGATTCCAAAGGCTACATCAATCATTGAAGGGAACGACCTCTCAACAATGTCTCTGAAAACACTCATGGGTAAGCTACTCACTCACGAATTGGAACTTCAAGACTTTGAAGATGCTACACCAAAGGAGAAGTCAGAGAAGTCGATCGCTTTCAAGCCTCAACATAGAAGAACCGTCGAAGATGATTCTGATGACAGCGACTCTGACTCTGAAGATCAAGCTCTTCTGGTAAGAAGATTCAAGAAGTTCATGAGATTCAACAGAAGAACAAAGGACAGCAACAGCAACAACAACGAGGAAGATCCTATTTGCTACGGATGTAAGAAAAAATAACATATGAAGAAAGATTGTCCAACAGCATCATCATCAACAAGAAAAAGCAGCAAATATGACAAAGGCTACCTGAAGAGATCTACATCAAGAAAGTACGCCAATATAAGCATATGGCATGAGAGCGAAGCCAGCGACTCAGAAAACGAACAATCGGATGACGTTGCAAATGTATGCTTGATGGCTTGCGATCAGGTAATCACTAATCTTCTGTTTGATCCTTATGATGATTTTGACCTTTGAGCAATTAGGAGAGGCTTTCAGTGACCTGTTAAATGACTACAGAAAACTGTATAGTAAATATAAAACCTCTAAGAAGGTACTTAAAGGGTACAAAGGTGAGATAGGAAGACTTACCGACCAACGAGCTGATGTTAGAAATAATGATTCTTCAATTGAGTCTGGTGACCTTTCCTCTATTAAGTTGTTGTTATACGAGACTATCAAGTTATCCGAAGAAAAAGACCAAACTATCATCCAGCTAAAGGAAGACCTATGTAAGGAGAGAAAGAATCTCCAGTGTGCACAAGTCAAAATTGAAAAACTTACATATGACTATACTAGATTATATGACACCTCTAAAAAGTTAGAAATTAGTTTAGAAAAATGGTCTGAAGTTGCTGCTTCCTATTCTAACACGTGTCAATTACCGAATCATCGGAACACACCCAAACCAAACACTGTCAAAAACTATACCAAACCTATGCCCAAGAAGACTAATAGGCATGCATTTTTCTATACTAGAAAACCAAAATCATCCAATCATGCACCTCACACCACTTTCAACACTCAACATGCAAAATGTCATTATTGTGGCCTTATTGGTCATATATCTTCTGTATGTAGAATCAGAAAGTTAGTATATCTAAATATTTATGTATGGATACCAAAAACTAACATGTCAGGACCCTACAAGAAATGGGTACCAAGAGTTTCATCTGTAAACTGTTTTGCAGGTGGAACGTCCTTCACATGCTAGAAGCAAATGGATCCTCGACAGCGGTTGCTCACGGCACATGACCGGTGATGCATCATTATTCGCAATACAATCGAAGAAGAATGAAGAAGGATATGTCTCCTTCGATAATAATTTAAGAGGGTACATAATCGGTATCGGTGACATTGGTAAGGCTCCCTATCCTGTGATTAAAAATGTCTGTCTAGTTACAGAGTTAAAACATAATCTGCTCAGCATAAGCTATTTAGCTGATCACGGTTATGGCATTAACTTCATCAAAGACAAATGTACTATAGTTGATAGCTCAACTGGTAGTACTATCTTTGAAGGTATCAGGAAAGACAACATATATGTTTTCTATCTGTTAGAAGATGCTAACAAAGAAGGTAGATGCTTGATAGCCAAGAGCATTGAGAGTCAACTATGGTATATGAGACTCGGTCATGCAAACATGGACACAATTTCAAAACTATCCACAAAGAAGTTAGTACGCGACTTACCGGACATATCTTTCAAGAAGGATACGGTATGTAGCAAATATGAAAAGAACAAAGCTATTTGATCCGTCTTTAAATCCAAGAATGATGTAAGTACCACTAGACCTCTACAATTGTTGCATATGGACTTATTTGGACCTAGTAGAATTGCTAGTCTAGGTGGTAAGTTATATGCATTTGTCATTGTAGATGATTTCTCTAGATATACACGGGTATATTTTCTTGCACGCAAGAACGATGTTTTGTCAGAATTCGTCACCTTTTGCAAGAAAGTACAGAATGAAAAAGGTTTCATGATTACTCGCATTCGTAGTGATCATGGCAGCGAATTTGAGAATGCAGAGTTCAAACAATTCTGTGACACACACGGTTATTTGCATGAGTTTTCTGCCCTAAGACTCCACAACAAAATGGAGTTATGGAACATAAGAATATGACTCTATCTAAAATCTCTAGAGTAATATTGAACCATTTTAGTCTACCTAGATACTTTTGGACTGAAGCTGTCAATACAGCGTGCTATATTCTCAATAGGGTTCTAATTCGACCTATATCGAAGAAGACTCCCTATGAGTTATGGTTTGATAGAACACCCACTATTTTATAATTCAAGATATTTGGTTGTAAATGTTTTATTCTTAATACTAAAGACAATCTGAGTAAATTTGATGAAAAGGCCGATGAAGGTATCTTTTTAGGTTATGCGACAAAGAGCAAAGGGTACAGAGTCTTCAACAAGAGAACCATGATCATCAAAGAATCAATTAATGTCAAGTTTGATGAACTAAATCAACATTCAGTCGATAACGATAATGAAGACGTGAGTACACCAAGTACAGCTACTGCAAAATCTTTCCACAAAGATGCAGAACCTTCATACCAAGCACCAGCTGAGTCTTCAAGCAAAGAAGCCGGAACCAGCAATCCTGAGCATATGCCGAAAGAGATAAGATTCTTGGCAGATCATCCGAAGGACTTGGTAATTTATGAGATTACCAAGGGTGTAAGTACTCGTTCCTCTAATAAAGATATAACTTCTTGTGTTACTTTTATTTCACAGCTTGAACCCAAAAAACATTGAAGAAGCATATAGTGATAATTTTTGGTTAGATACTATACAATATGTTAAACCAATTTGAATGGAATCAAGTTTGGTAACTTGTTCCCAATCCCATTGATCATCCGGTCATTGGCACCCTTTGGGTATTCCGAAACAAACTGAACGAGAATGGTTTAGTAACTCGTAATAAGGCTCGACTCGTAGCTCAATGATACAATCAAGAAGAAGGTATCGACTACGATGAGACTTATGTCCTAGTTGCGAGATTAGAATCCATTTTCATGTTATGTGTATTTGCATGTTTTCATAATTTCAAGTTATTTCAAATGGATGTTAAAAGCACATTTTTGAATGGTTTTATAAAAGAAGAAGTTTATGTAGCTCAACCTCCAGGTTTTATTGATTTCAAAAATCCTGGTTATGTTTTCAAGTTGAAGAAAGCCTTGTACAGTTTGAAACAAGTCCCTCATGCTTGGTACGATCGTCTAAGCTCTTTTCTACTTGACAATAGTTTTTCAAAAGGAAAGGTTGACACTACAATGTTTATAAAATCTTCGAATAATAATCTTCTTTTGATTCAAATCTATGTAGATGATATTAGTTTTGGATCCACTGATGAATCTCTTTGTCAAGAATTTTCAAAGTGTACACAGAATGAGTTTGAGATGAGCATGATGGGAGAGCTGAAATTCTTTTTCGGACTGCAAATCAAACAAACCAATAATGGGACGTTCATAAATCAAGCAAAGTACACAAAAGACTTATTAAAGAAGTTTGACTTGGAAGCAGTCAAACCACTTAGCACTCCAATGGCGACTTCAACCAAGCTTGATATTGATGAATAAGGCAAACCCGTCGACATACGTAAGTATCGAGGTATGATCGGTAGCTTACTATACTTAACTGCTAGTCGACCAGACATTATGTTTAGTGTTTGCTTGTGTGCACGTTTTCAAGCCAATCCTAAGGAATCACATCTGTACGCAGTTAAGCATATCTTTCGATACCTTAAAGGCACTTCTTATGTCGGCATATGGTATCCTAAAATCACGTTATTTGACCTAACCGGTTATTTTGATGCCGATTTTGCCGGATGCAAAGTAGATAAAAAAATACCAGCGGCACATGTCATTTGACCAACCCTAGTCTCTTGGTTTAGCAAGAAGTAAAATTCTGTCGTATTATCAACAACTGAGGCTGAGTATATCACCGCAGGACGTTATTGTGCACAAATTTTGTGGATGAAGCAAACTTTAGAAGACTTTGGATTACATTACACACACATATCCATTTTCTGTGATAATACTAGTTCTATTAATTTAACTAAGAATCTAGTATGTCACTCTCGTACTAAGAATCTATTGGCTGACATATTCACAAAATCTATTGGCTGACATATTCACAAAACCTCTAGCAGAAGATCGTTTCAATTATTTACGTCGAAAATTATGAATTTTAGAAGTCAATATTAATTTTGTTTTATCAATTAGTTTATTAAATACTCAATAACTGTTTTCGAAACAAGCCTACAAAGAGTGTATCTGTCACCACGACTACGGTCGAAGCGAAGTGGTACTTAATTGTTCCCCGATGAACTTCCGTTAGCTGGGACAGTACTCCTACAGCTAATATGAAACAGATGCTGAGTAAAGAAAATTAATTTATAAAATAATATTAATTATATTATTTAAAGTTTAAAATTACTAAACTTTGAATTAAATATTTGAAATGAGTTGATAAAAAGGATATGGCCCACAATTTTTTTAAAAAAAAAACCCAGGAGAACCCTAGGCAAATTCGGCCCGAATTTGGTCCGAATTCGGCCAGAGTTCTGTTGGTGATGTAAGTTTTTAAGTCAGAACCCGAGGCCTTCTCCTCTTCATCTCTTCTAAACTATTTCATCACAGCAGCAACAGCAGCCGAAGAACCCCGAAACCCTAGCTTTTCTCCAATCTCTTTCTTCCAATCTACGTAGAGAGTTCCATCCAAAATTTGGATTCGGGCGGAGAATCGCGTCCTCTACAACATACTTGATTCTCGAAAGGTATAACTCCTTCTCTCCTCCACTTTTAAATTCTTAGGGTTACCTAGTTTTAGAAAAGAATGCCTAAGGGATTCAATCCTTTCAAGAGGAAGAAGACTAATGCCAGTGAAGAGGCATCGTCTTCTGATCCGAACATGGATTCCCTATTTCTCCGATCCAATCGGGTGACGGAGTATCAGATGAGTTTTACTTCAAAACTCATGACCAAGCATTGCTTTGGTATACCGACTTTGCTATGCTTACAATATGCACAGGCGCTCCGATTAAATGGACTGTATTTCTAGATCACCGTCCTTTGTTTGAGGCATTAGGGTTACACTGTCTCGTTACCCAACAATTCCCTATAGCTACGAATGCCCTTAGACTATTCTATTGTAACTTCGTGTTAGACACTTTTACACAAGAACTCGTGTTGGCGGGATCGATATCGAGTTCGATGATGTATTGTTAGCAAAAATCCTTGGTATTCCAAACGAATGTGACCCGCTCGATGACAACACCGACTTCGACTTTCCTGAGGGCACGAATCTTGAAGCTTCAAGAATGAGCTTTGTGCGCCAGCACGTGCTCGTCCTGTAAAGTTTAAGGCCAATAACTTGAGCTTGTTTAACTACGAGTTACATTGCATCATCTACTCCACTATTCTTTCCAAATCCACTTCAAAAGATGATGTCACTGCACTAGAACTCTCTGTCCTCTATCACATTATTAAGGGGATTCCTTTTTCTGCCCCTAAGACTATCATCCAGATGATGGGTAGATGTCGTGAAAGTGAACGCAATCTCTCTTATGCGATGCTTATCCCTCGCATCTTTTAGCATTTTGATATCGACTTATCCACTTTCGCTCTGGACCCTGAGCCCAAGTTTCTTAAGCTTTCTCGTCGTAGCATTTACACTACTCCTCTACCTCCTATACCTGCTCCTACTGCACCTATTCCTCCTCAGACCTACCCAATGACTTTTGAGGGTATTCATCCGCATCTCTTGGATTTGCAGACTTTCTTTGTTGACACTTCCCGGTAACGTGAGTTCCGTGATGTGACTCGGTTCCAGGCTATTGCCAACTCGTTTGTCGATCTCCGATTTGCTCAGACGTGTCATTCTACTAGCTCTCTTCCTAGAGACCCTATTGTATCTGGTTACCGCTTTGAGGATGAGGTGGCACATCAAGGAACGCTTACGATTGGTATCGTAGTTCTGGTGCTACTCCACACACCTCTTGAGCTGGCACATCTGGAGCTGGTCCATCCGGACATGGTGGACTTGCTGGCACTGCAGATGATGATGATTATGATGAGGATGATATGTGATTTATCGTACTATTGAGACTGATTTTATTGTCTTTGTTTACTTGAAAATGCTCCGACATTCCAAACTAGTATCAGTACTCTTATTTGGTTATGATTTCTATTGTGACTTTTTTGTCTGATGGACACGTTATATGCTTTCTTCAGCATATTTTATTCAGTTTAAAAAAATTTCATAGCATTATCTTTTATTATGCTTCCATTTAAACTGCCTGTAAAATATTTTCTGCTTATCACATTTTTTTATTGTCTGTGATAAATTTATACCATGCCTGTGATAAATTTTATATATATATCTATATTTTTGTGTTTCTTTACTGATTGTTACTCATGCATATATTGCGGGGGAGCTTTCTCTTTTGCAATTATTTTGCTAAGTGACAACGGGGAAGAAATAACATCTAACATCTTCGATCTGTAAGAATACAGGTTATAAACAATCTACAGGAACAAATTTTTTTGGTACATTATATCGGTACAATTTGTTTTGATAAAGACCAAAGATGTTATATCGGTCAAGGTTTGTCAATTATTAAAATGGAAGAGATTGTTGGCCCATCGGTCATAGTCAAACTTGATTTTAATAATTGATCAAACTCTGTCTCGATATACGGAACAACTCAGATGTTTACTCAAGACATTTTGGACACTTGAACACTGACCAAGATTGGATATCGACTTGTTCAAGACTGAAGCTATGTTTGCCACTCGAGACTGTATTTTTTTATGCAATATAATTTTTATTTTTATTGAGTCTAGGAATACATTGTACACCAAGTCGTACTAGCAAATAGGCTATCCAAAATTGTTTTAAAAAATGACCTTTGTTTTGAAAAATATCTCTTATTTACAAAAGCTTCTGAAGGATTTCAAAAAGCCCAAAAATATTTTCTTAAAATATTCCTGACCAATCCTGATAGAACTCAGCCAGAGTTCGGCCAGAGTGAACGTTATGTGAACGTTGGTTTTTGAACTTGGTCTTCATTCAGTTGCAGATTGTTACATAGAGTTCTGTCCGAATTCTGCCAGAGTTCTGCCTTTGGAAAAACTATAAATAGAAAAAAATTCTGATCATTTAAAATCACTCATTTACTTTCATCTCTTCTCTTCTAAAGCTTACGTTTCTTCCAAAGAGTTTCCTAAAAAGCTTTTATTTTCAAATCCCAAGCCAGTTACAATTCTCTAGTCAATTTGTCGGTACGATGCGGTCTAGAAGATTTCAGAGAAATTGTAATCAGAGGCTTGATTGAAGAAAGACTCTTCAAAACTGAAGTTGCTCGAGTTCTTCGTATCAAAGCTCGCGTCTGTAGAAGTTGCAAGGACTTCGTATGAAAACTTGCAAAATTTTCCAATAATAGATTAAACTGGAAGCTAGAGTTCTTCCGACTGGACTAGTCCTCACAAGAGGGAAACGAGTATAAATTGTTGTGTTTGCGTTTGCCTTTTGATCTCTTTTCCTTAAAGTTATTACTTTGTGATTATTGATATTATTTCTGTGATCTAACTGCTAACAAGTTTTTAATTAGCAATATTCCGCTGCCTACTCTATTCACCCCCTCTAGAGTATTCTACTTTACGACTTCGTTCCTACAGATTAGTCTTTCATGAGGAAAACCAGTATATATCGCTGTGTCACTGAGTTTGAATCTTCTTAACTCTTTACTTTTACTAAAACTCATATACTGTTATTTATTTGCTCTTACTAGCCATATTACATATTTTTTAATTATGATATTTATTTGCTACACGCACACTCTATTCACACCCCTCTCTAGAGGTGCTCAATAGTCCTACAAGTATACTCATACACGTTAGCCAAGCTCCATAATCCATTTCAATCTGACTGAGTTAAGCAAGCCTCCATCGCCACTCAAATCCTATGATACCTCGTACAACACAAATCCAAATCAACATATACCAACTCGAAGCGAGACACAAACCAAAAAACCTAACACTTTACCTTTGCGCTGAGTGAGACACAATACTGAACACATAGATCACTAGTCGATTCCTCTGCATGAATCTAAGTCCAACCAAACATTCGAGTCAACAAACTATCATAATGTGCCACGTGAAACAGGGCATTACAGGGAACCCCACCCAACCCCAACAATTAGACCTAATAGCGCTGCAATACAAAGTCAAATAAATCACCATTACTATAACAAACAAGCAGAAGAATATTATAGGGAACACGATGGGATCCAAATCAAAGTCAAAATGAGATATGATATTTGACTAGATCCATTTGTTCTAAAATAATTTCGTTCACACCAATCCTAATTGTCCATGTCTTATTATTACAGTTTCTAATCGATGTGGGATTAAACTATCAACTTCAAGGATACCACCTTTTGAGCATTCAACAAGAAACAAGAACAACTCGACAATTTTTATCTTAGCTTGTTTATGCTTGCTGAGCAACCACGCATCGACTACCTTTGTTTGTTCCCACAAGTTGAACCCCTAGGAGATCATACTATCATCTCGATCTATTCGACCAAATAAACAAACTGACACGTTCATCCATACCAGCACATGGTGCTAACTACGACATCAAGATCCACCTTAGACGTATCAAACCCACAAACATTAGGTATGATCTGCATATATGTGAATGTCTGACACCTAGACAACCTTATGGATGATGCTCCTAACTCTACCTTGAGAAGAGAGCATGTATAAATATAATTATACGCATGAACTTTCAACAAAATCTGTCTCGAACCAATTAGAGTTGTCCAAATATTTTTCGTAACCTTGGGTCCTGATACCATTTGAAGAGATCATAATGTGACCTGAATCAAAGTTAATCCATGAGGTATAATATTGGACTCGACCAATATGCCTTACAATAGAATTTTTTAAGTAAGATCTGGACCAGAATTCGATTATATTTAGTCTATTGTAACCTTGGGATTTGATAACACTTGAAGGAAGTATGAATTGTTGAAATGGACCAATATGACTTAAAAGATAATTCTCATATAAGATTTGAAACAATTCTAAATGTAGAAACATGAAAAATATGGAGTTCATACGGATTACAAATTGCCGCATAGGTACTTCGGGCCAAACAGGTCCGCTTGAAGGAAAGCCGCATGACTGTTCAATAACATATGCGGCCCATCGACAAACAGCTGTAAAAGGAAGACATGCGACTGATAAAGCTGACAAGTTCTGGCAAAACATGACATTCTGACACTTCGACAAGAAAGATAAGACGTGAGACATCGTCCAAAATTAGGGTTCGTACGCCTCCATGCGGCCAAAAGAGTGTCATCCAAGCCGCATGAACCTCATGCGGCCCAACTTATGTGGCCCCAAAGTTTCCAAACTTTATACAGCCAAGAGTAACTGTGATCCAAGCTGCATGAGTCTCATGCGACCCCACATGATCGAAGACTGAGAACACCATACGCAACGGGACACGTGGCAAACGGACCAAGTCCCCAACTACCCAGATTTGCTGCAACAAAATACCAACAAATCGACAGATGGCAGCCCAAGAGCGGGTCTTCGCATGCTAATCATCCACGTGGCCGCAAGCCGTCCATACGGCTCAAAATACATCCTATTATAAATAGCAGGGTGCCATACCCCTACAAATGCTGGCAACCTTCAAGAGAAAAGCAATTTTTTCACGAGCTAGAGACTGCATCAGATAGTCCACGGAGTAAGGCAGAGTTGATAGCACTTTCCCGAGCCTCCACCGTCACCCCCCAAAATCAAAACTAAACAATTATACTTAGATTGTTTCCTAGAATTTCTTTCTAGGCTTTCCTTTGTACAAACGAGTTTGCAATCAAGTTCAGTGTTCTGTAATACCTGTCTTTGATTTTTATGGCAAACATTAACTTCATGATCACAATCTCTATCTTATGTGGAACTAATGTACCAACTCCATTTTCATCACCATTTGAGTACCTTTAACCGAAAACGAGATAGAATCCAACAAATACAGTTGAATAAAATAATAAGGCAAAATTAAATTTTTATTTATTTGGTGAGAGGTCATTAGACCTAGCAGCACTGGAATATGAAGATGAATAAATCAGCATTAGTAAAACACACAAATATAGCCAATATATTAAAAATTATAAAAGAAAAAAACTAAATTTTTATTTCTTTTGCAAGAGTTCAGTAGATCCAAGAGCAATACAACATGAAGCTGCATAAATGTAAAGCTCACAATAACAAAGACAACATACTTTAAAGAATACTCACAGGAAGAAATATATTTTTATTTCTTTTACTAGAGGTCATTAAACCCAGTAGGCCTAAATCACATCTCTACTAATATAAGTGGCTTAGAAACCGCTCAAAATTGATTCGTCTATTGTCACTCCCGTTTTTCGTTATACGTATTTCCAGTGTACGTATATGAATTTTGACCCGTATTTTATTTTACTATATTTTCGTATTTCTTTATGGCTTGCCTTGATGTATCTTGACTATGGTTGACCTTGGGTTGGTTTGGTCCAACTTGACTTGCTTTGGATGGCTTGGTTTGGTTTATTTTGATGGTTGGTTCAACATGTTGAATCATCCCATCTCTTTATAAAACCCAACCGCCCCTTCTCTCTTTTCATTACTTCCATTCATTTCTTCACCTTCTTCTTCATTACTCTTCCACCAACCTAGAGAGCTTAGGCAAGTGTAATCTTGCTTCATGATAGATCTTAGATTTTATTGTTCCATTATCTTTCCCTCTTGATTCTAAACCTCTTTAGAACTTGGAGTTCTTGGGTAAGATGAAGGGATCTTTGTAGATCTAAGTTGGTGTCATTTTCGGTTTTCTTGGGTTTTGATCTATCAAACTTTATTATTTTTATGTTTGATTGTTCTATGTTGTACATAATTTGATTTTACTCAAAATGGACCTTTGAAAAGTTAGATTTTGACTTGTTTTGAGCAAGTCATGGCCAAAGCAAGTTTTAGACACCTTCTATATTCATCTGTCCTAGTTCTGACAGGGACGATGAATAGTGCCAGTCCGCATGGTTGCATAGTATCGCATAGTGCCAGTCCACATGGCTGTATAGTGCCGTATAGTACCAGTCTACATGGCTGCATAGTGCCGAATAGTGCCAGTCCGTATGGATGCATATTGCTTGGCCGTATAGTGCCAGTCCGCATAGCTGCATAGTACCAGTCTGCATGGCTGCATAGTGCCTGGCCGCATAGTGACAGTCTGTATAGCTGTATAGTACCTGGCCGCGTAGTGCCAGTCCGCATGGATACAAAGTGCCTGGCCTCATAGTGCCATTCCGCATAGTTGTATAGTGCTTGGCTGCATAGTATCAGTCCGTATGAATGCATAGTGCATGGCCGTATAGTGCTAGTCCGCATGGATGCATAGTGTCTGGTCGCATAGTGCCAGTCCGCATAGCTGCATATTGCCTGTCCGTATAGTGCTGGTCCGCATAGATGCATAGTGTCTGGCCGTATAGTACCTATTTTGGCCGAATTGTGCCAGAATTTGTAGCTTTCCTTTCCGAAAATTCTTAAAATAATTTTTATTATTTATTTGATTTAAATGGTGATTTTTAGAATTTATAAATAATTATTTTAATTAATTATTACGGTAGATGACTTTAGCAATGGTTGAGTTTTGAAGTACCAGACGACTAGGAATCATGACATGGATAGTGCAGTGGTATGCCTTAGTGTACTAGCCATGCCAGGAAAGGCTGAGCCATAGTGATGCCCTAACTAGGAAAACCAGGCTAAGTTGTGGCATGACCCTATAAATAATCTAATTATTTAACTATTATTATATAGTAGACTTGTAGGAGACCCGGCTGCACCAATTTAGTCCGAACGGGACCCGAACCAAATCTGAACTCGGGTAGGGATGTAGTGAGATCAAATACACCCATATAGACATATTTCAAGTAGATGCAATGCCTATTATTGGTTATTGTATTTTGTTATTATTATTATAGTTATTGGCATTGTTGATAAATGGAAGGAATTTATTGTTGATGCTATAATTAATATAAAATATCTTTATTATCGACTACTTGTGTTCTTAGGAAAAAATATATATTATCGTAGGACTACTTATAATAGAATATATATTTATAGATTATTATGACTATTATTTATTGTTATTTATTTATTTATTTTTTATTGGAGTTTCATATGAAGCATATGACAAATTTTTATGCTAAAGATTGGAGCAATTTGAAGGCCTGAAACGACTGAGCCCAAGCCCAGCCATTCAGAATGGCCCAGCCAAGCAATCAGCCCAGCCTAAATCAAAAGCCTAGCCCAGCCAACCTTCTCCACACAAAACAAAGCCCAACCAAACAATTCACAGCTGAGCAAACCCAGGCCCAACCGAGAACACCTAAACCTGACCCTTACTTCCCACAGTTAACACAAATCGAACGAAACCCGAGCAGAATTCCCCCTCCCCCCCGCGCACGTGTTTTGTTCGACAGTACCTATATAATCGGGGGAAGGGAGATGGGAAATCAAAAACCCTAACCTAAAACCCCACAACGCCAACCACAGCTTCCTCTGACACGCGTGCACCGCAGGCCGGCAGACACGTACGGCCATGCGCGGGCAACAACGGCCATGCCAGCCAGGTAATCCATTTTTCTTTCCTGTTTTCTTCTCGCATACTCGATCGTTTTTGATCTCATAAATTCCTACGGATAGATGAAATGACCCTCTACAATCCCCATTAATTGGTTCGATTGAAATCAATCGGGATTTTGAGTTATATCAACTTGAAATTGATGAAAAACCTGTTCAAATAGGACAGTTTCGAAGTTGACACCCCTGTTTTTGTAGAAAGATTGTGATCGAGGCATTAGGAATTTTCCAAAACTATATAAAGGCAGTTACAGACAACATATAGGACTTCACGACCCTTTTTGTTGATTTGGAAATCATCGACTATGTGTCGAGAAATCGAATTCCGAAGTTGAACGAAAAACTGTTTTTCGAAAATACGAATTCCTTCGATACGACGTGCGTCCAGCCAATCCCGGCGACATGGTCGCGAACCGAAAGCATCGAAAGGTGCGTATCGGCTTCGTGGACGTGTGGGCTTTGACAAAATTTAAATTGGTCGCGTGTGCACGACAAATTTGATGCGTATCCGTCGAAATTTACTGTATCGACCACTTTTCACAAACTCTAATTACTTTGTGCACGCTCGTCAGATCGAGACAAAACTTATGCCAACAGGACCGTATTATTTTTTTGGTTATGTATGCCAAGTTTGGTCCAATTCTGAGACAGTTGATCGAATCGTCGTTTTGCGGGCCCCACGGTCCGATTCAACGGACAATTTGGTGTACGGTCTACCGGAATCCAAAATTGGACATACCGTTGGATTCGTATCATCAAAACTAATCTGTAGACATATAGTTTGATGACTTTAGAGACCATTGACTCTGGCACGCTTTTTGGTGCAAAGCGGGTCCAATAGCGGATACCGTTTTGACCCAAAATTACCGTTTTACCCCTGTGTCCAGAATTAGACTTAATAACAGGCACTCCTAGCTAATTTGACTATTCTGGGAATGTTGGCAATATTTATTTCAGCTTTCGGAGACAGTTGTGATGATTTGGACTTATTTGGCTTACCGGTTGACGGTTTATTTTTGGCTCTTCGTGCTACCACCAGGCAAGATACCTTGCCTCCCTCTGCAGTTCATTTTCATGCTTATAGTTCATCTGTTTTAGTATATTATCTTTAGTTACCTTAGTTGCTATAGATTTATATGATAGCATGTTTACTAGTTTATTGTCTTGCTTGTATATCAGTATTACCTGACTTGATAGCGTAGTTACACCGGGCTTGTCCATATTATGATTCATGCTAGGTTGTCCTTACCTGTGTCATGACTGAGTTGTACCATATCGTCACCTGTATCTTGACTGAGTCGTGTCTACAAGTATGTGTGATTGAACTGTTATTCCTGTATCATTTCCACAACCTGCGAGTCCACACACGTGGCGAGGGTTGTCCGTTTGCACCTGCGAGTCCACACACGGAGCGAGGGTGACTTGTCTTGAAACTGACATGCGAGTCCACATTCGGGGTGAGGGTTTGGTATTACATTGATCTCGTGTTCGCTTGTTCATCCAGCAGTTCAGTTACGCGTAGTTGTTCTTGTATTCCAGTTCATAGTTACCTGTCAGTAGCCAATGTCAGTCTCATGTATAGTTCCTGTTTATACCCTTTTTATATTATTGTATGATTAAACTGTTAGATAGGCATATTTTTATGTATCTTGCTATATCCCTTGAGGACCTGATGATCTCTTCAGGTAGCTGATTGCATGGATTTAGTTAGCGGCTCATGATGGTAGTAATTACACCTACAGGGAGACAGGTATTTGCTTGTGATTTTTCTTTATTATCCTCTCGTGCTTTATATCCCATGACATGATATATTCTGCTTATTTCAGACTCATATCATTCTTGGAGTCTAATCGGACAACATGCTAATGGGCTGCAGACCATGACCCATAATTGTTCAATCTTGTCTTATATATTCTTATGGATTGATATACATTATGGATTACCATATTAGCCATGATACCATGACCTTGACAGCTTATACGTACTCGAGTCGAGCTGGAGTCCGCTCGATACGTAGCTGGCTTGCTCACGAGCTCGCGTCCGAAAGCCGGGTGCGGGTCGTGACAAGTTTATGTGGTGGCCCATGCAGGTCAGAGCATATCGTACCTGTTACGTAACTATACTGATACGAGCCTGCGACTATGACTAAACCCTTAGAAATCTCAATCCACTCTACCTTGAAAATTCTCCTAGAAATTCTTTACGTCCTTAAAAACTCCATAATTGCTATCGATTATACTTTCTTGCTTTCCGTACCAATGATTCTCGTCCCTCTTTATTTCGAGGAGACGAACGATCGTGCTGTCTAGGATTTATCAAAAATTCTTAAATTATAGTATAATATTGTTTGACTATTGAATATTTGGTTGTTAAAGATATGAGGGATTATACATGCCATATGCCCTAGATATCTGTTGGAAGGACTGTTAGCCAGTAATTAGAATATTATAAGATTTTAGTGACCGTATTTTGAGGAGTAGTATGACCAAAGGTAGGTAGAAGTCCTCAAGTATTCTGGGTTATAAAATGACTAGAGAATGTTACAAAATATTTTGAGAGATTAAATTTGATTAGATTAAGGTAATAGTAGAGTTTGAATTTTACGGGATAGTCATCAATTAGAATTTCGAAGACGAAATTATTTTTAAGGTGGGAAGATTTGTAGCTCCCCTTTCCGAAAATTCTTAAAATATTTTTTATAATTTATTTAATTTAAATGGTGATTTTTAGAATTTATAAATAATTATTTTAATTAATTATTACGGTAGATGACTTTAGCCATGATTGAGTTTTGAAGTACCAGACGACTAGGAATTACGGCACGGATAGTGCAGTGGCATGCCTTGACTAGTGTACTAGCCATGCCAGGAAAGGCTGAGACATAGTGATACCCTAACTAGGAAAACCAGGCTAAATTGTGACATGACCCTATAAATAATCTAATTATTTAACTATTATTATATAGTGGACTTGTAGGAGACCCGGCTGCACCAATTTAGTCTGAACTGGACCCAAACCAAATCTGAACCTGGGTAGGCATGTAGTGAGATGAAATACACCCATTTAGACATATTTCAAGTAGATGCAATGCCTATTATTGGTTATTGTATTTTGTTATTATTATTATTGTTATTGGTATTGTTGATAAATGGAAGGGATTTATTGTTGATGCTATAATTAATATAAAATATATTTATTATCGACTACTTGTGTTCTCAGAAAAAATATATATTATCGTAGGACTACTTATAATAGAATATATATTTATAGATTATTATGACTATTATTTATTGTTATTTATTTATTTATTTTTGATTGGAGTTTCATATGAAGCATATGACAAATTACTATGCTAAAGGATTATTAAATTTATCTTTATAATCATTTTAATAATTTTTGATTAAAATGGCTACAGTAGAAGGATTGAATAATAATTATGGTAATTATAATTTTATTAGCAACCATAGTTTTAGTATTGTAGTGATATTAATAGTAATTAGTATATATGATAAAAGGTTGGAGCAATTTGAAGGCCTGAAACAATCGAGCCCAAGCCCAGCCATTCAGAATGGCCCGGCCAAGCAATCAGCCCAGCCCAGCCAACCTTCTCCACACAAAACAAAGCCCAACCAAACAACTCACAGCTGAGCAAACCCAGGCCCAACCGAGAACACCCAAACTCGACCCTTACTTTCCACAGTTATCACAAACCGAACGAAACTCGAGCAGAATTTCCTCCCCCCCCCCCCCCCGCTCGTGTTTGGTTCGACAGCACCTATATAGTCGGGGGAAAGGGAGATGGGAAATTAAAAACCCTAACCTAAAACCCCACGACGCCAACCACAGATTCCTCTGACACGCGCGCACCACCGCAGGCCACCGTCGGTCGGCAGACACGCGCGGGCAACAACGGCCATGCCAGCCAGGTAACCCATTTTCCTTCCCTTTTTTTCTCGCATACTAGATTATTTTCGATCTTGTAAATTACTATGGATAGATGAAATGACCCTCTACAATCCCTATTAATTGGTTCGATTGAAATCAATCAGGATTTTGAGTTATATCAACTTGAAATTGATGAAAACCCTCTTCAAACAGGACAGTTTCGAAGTTGACACCCCTGTTTTTGTAGACAGATTGTGATCGAGACATTAGGAATTTTCCAGAACTAATTAAAGGCAATTACAGACAACATATAGGACTTCACGACCCTTTTTGTGGATTTGGAAATCATCGACTATGTGTCGAGAAATCGAATTCCGAAGTTGACCGAAAAACTATTTTTCGAAAACACGAATTCCTTTGATACGACGTGCGTCCTGCCAATCCGGGCGATGTGGTCGCGAACCGAAAGCATGGAAAGGTGCGTATCGGCTTCGTGGACGTGTAGGCTTTGACGGAATTCAAATTGGTTACGTGTGCGCGACGAATTTGATGCGTATCCGTCAAAATTTACCTTATCGACCACTTTACACAAACTTCAATTACTTTGTGCACGCTCGTCAGATCGAAACGAAACTTGTGCCAACAGGACCGTGTCATTTTTTTGGTCTTGTATGCCAAGTTTTGTCCAATTCTGAGACAGTTGATCGGATCACCGTTTTACGGGCCCCACGGTCCGATTCAACGGGCAATTTGGTGCACGGCCTACCGAAATCCAAAATTGGACACACCATTGGGTTCGTATCATCAAAATAAATCTGTAGACATGTAGTTTGATGACTTTAAAGACCATTGACTCTGGCACGCTTTTTGGTGCAAAGCGGGTCCAACGACGGACACCATTTTGACCAAAAATTACCGTTTTGCTCCTGTGTCCAAAATTAGACTTAAGGACATGCAATCCTAGCTAATTTGACTATTCTAAGAATGTTGGCAATATTTATTTCAGCTTTCGGAGACAGTTGTGATGATTTGGACTTATTTGGCTTACCGGTTGACAGTTTATTACCTTGCCTCCCTCTGCAGTTCATTTCCATGCTTATAGTTCATCTGTTTTAGTATGTTATCTTTAGTTACCTTAGTTGCTATAGATTTATATGATAGCATGTTTACTAGTTTATTGTCTTGCTTGTATATCAGTATTACCTGACTTGATAGCGTAGTTACACCGGGCTTGTCCACATTATGGTTCATGCTAGAGTTGTCCTTACCTGTGTCATGACTGAGTTGTACCGTGTCATCACCTGTATCTTGACTGAGTCATGTCTACAAGTATGTGTGATTGAACTGCTATTCTTGTATCGTTTCCACAACCTGCGAGTCCACACACGGGATGAGGGTTGTCCGTTTGCACCTACGAGTCCACACACGGGGCGAGGGTGACTTGTCTTGAAACTGACCTGCGAGTCCACATTCGGGGCGAGGGTTTGGTATTCCATTGATCTCGTGTTCGTTTGTTCATCCAGCAGTTCAGTTACGCGTAGTTGTTCTTGTATTCCAGTTCATAGTTACCTGTCAGTAGCCACATGTCAGTCTCATGTCTAGTTCCTGTTTATACCCTTTTTATGTTATTACATGATTAAACTGTTAGATAGGCATATTTTTATGTATCTTGCTATATCCCCTGAGGACCTGATGATCTCTTCAGGTAGCTGATTGCATGGAGTTAGTTAGCGGCTCATGATGGTAGCGATTACACCTGCAGGGAGACAGGTATTTGCTTATAATTTATCTTTAGTATCCTCTCGTGCTTTATATCCCATGCCATGATATATTCTGCTTATTTCATAGACTCATATCATTCTTGGAGTCTAATCGGACAATATGCTAATGGGCTGCAGACTATGACCCATAATTGTTCATTCTTGTCTTATATATTCTTATGGATTGAGATACACTATAGATTACCATATTAGCCATGATACCATGACCTTGACAGCTTATACATACTCGGGTCGGACTGGAGTTCGCTCGATACGTAGCTGGCATGCTCAAGAGCTCGCGTCCGAAAACTAGGTGCGGGTCGTGACAGAATTTCTTCCAACTCCCAACATGAAAGTTGTAGATCTTTTCCTTGGCTTCAAGAATATGTTATTGGCTATTTTATGCAAGTTTCTCTCATTCATGATAATGTAAGGATAGAACATGATAATGGCCTGTTAAGGCGCACTCTTAACAAGTAACTTGACATGATAATTCTTGATAGTGACCCGTCGTGGTGTACTCTTCACAAGTAACTTGACATAATAATTCTTGATGGTAGTCCGTCGTGGCGCACCCTTGACAAGTAATCTTGATAAGTAACCTAACATGATAATCTTGATATGTTGTTACGATGGCTATCTTGACTTGCTAAGTAACTCTTATCTTGACACCGTGGGTGTTTGTGCTTGTGTAAGCTACATGTCTTGTCTTACATTATGTCTAGGACATGAATTCCTGGTTACCACGGTCAGGGATTCATACTGAATCTGACTAGGATAATGACTAGATTGATCAAGTAGTCCATTAAGAGATTTCCCAGCTACAGGCAGTCCCATTATCTGGGCACTTTAATTGGACTTGTAGCCTGTCATCGAGTAGGGCACATTTCCAGCATACTGTCATGTGTTGCACCCCCAAGTCACCTAATCCAACTCTCTCAACTTGCAACTGAATAACCTGGATTAAGTTCGCAGGGCTTGTGGCTGTCGGAATATCTCATTGCATCTTGCTAGTAACTAGGCTTGTGATAACCCTAGTTAGTTAAAGTATCAAGCCGTACTCTTGGCTTGGCCGTGAATGTTGGATGGAGTCCAATCCTGTGTAGTCTTGTCTAGATCTAGTACATGGCTATCTCAGGACATGCTTGTTTACGCTTTACTCTTAGCATTAAATGGCTAGATACCCGGTTCTGTTTAGGCAAAGGGTTACAACCCCGGTTCTTGTTTGGTTTAAGGATTATAACCTGGCTTCTAGAATAGTTCCTCGTCCTCTCGTCATTTATTGCCTTATTTATATTTTATGTCTTCTTGTTATTATTATTGTTTATGTTCTAATATGCTGGTTTTAGTTATTAAGTGAAGCCTCCCTTGTGGCACTTGCTCTTTCTGGGATCTGATCCAGCCGGTTTTGTATGGGCAAATTTCAGAGTAGCTTCCGAGGATCTTCCATCCTTCCATCCATATGGTGAACACTGGAAGAAACCCTGGCAACGAGTGGGTTTATTTTGCTCTTCCACTCTAATTGTAAAATTATTCTTTTGAGGCGTTTAGCCACCGAGCAAGTGTTAACTCGTGTTGAATACCTTATTTACTGTCTGCCTACGGGCTGTAACATGATTAACAAATCATAGGGTTGATCGTGTTTGACTGAAACTATTGCTAGTCCTTATATTTTGTACGACTAGTTTCATGATCATCTGTAAATGAAATGTATGGTACGCCTTACTATTAAATATCTGATGTCTAACATCTTGTAACTATTATTACTTGCTTGAGATTGAGACACTAGGCTTGTTCTTGACCATAAGAGACTGATAGCTTATATATAAACCCTCATACATCTAGACAGTCGTGATCGTATATCGAGGTATATTACACTTCTATATACGTAGCTGGCTGTGTCTGTCCCCCGCTCTCCAGTATTCTGGTTTTGGCGCGTGACATCTATGTCGTTTATAAAAACTCCATTAATTATTTAAAAAATCCAATTATTTAACTACCTAATATGATTTACTTATAACTAAACAATTTTAAACCAAGTATCAATGTGGAAGGTATTTTTCTTGGCTGCTTGAGTTTAATTCCTAGGGACGATAGTATTTATAATAAATTTAAATTAAAAGTTAATTTTTTAGCAATCATTTTATGTGCGTGTAATGAACATGCACGTTACTAGTCTCTACTATTATAAAGTGTCTTCAAAACAGCTTAAAAATGAACCGTCTAAGGCGTATATATATCCTTAGTTAATTAAAAAAAATACATATGTATATCCTCAAGTAAATAAAAAACATACAGATTTTTTTTTCAAAATTAACTTTTAATGATAATAAAAAATTACCCTAAATGACCCATCAGAATTTTTTTTTTGCGATACCCAACGTAACTCACGGGACTTTGTGCACACTTCTTTGTATGTCTTTTGTGCCCACTGTCCTAAATTTTTACGCACAAACACACCTACCTTCCCCGCGGTTCGATCCCGAGACCGTCCGCTTAGCTAAGGTGCTTATACCTCTCCTCATGCAGTGACCACAAGAGCGAGTTGAGCTCGATACCCATCACAATTGAAAATTAAGATAAAAAATCTTAACTAACAGCTTAACTACCTGATATTGTCTACTAACTATACATATATCTATAACAAATTCTAATTAAAATATGAACATATACATATAACTACCTGATATTATCTACTACCTTTTAATCTCAATCTTTCAATTCAAATCTAAGTAATGTAACATAGGGTGGTTTCATAATATGAAACCACCAGGATGGTTTTGGAGCATATATATATATATATATATATATATATATATATATATTTATATATATATATATATATATAAAACCCTCTAAAAAACCCCTTCACTCTAATTCGTAATATTAATGTTAATATTAATGTTAAAATTAATGTTAATGTTAGTATTAATGTTAATATTAACATTAAATTACGGATTAGAGTGAGGGGGGTTTTTAGGGGATTTTCTAAGGGGGACTTTTGATCCGCTTCCATATATATATATATATATATATATATATATATATATATATATATATATATATATATATATATATATATATAAATATATATATATATATATATATATATATATAGAAAATTCTACAATACATCCGCTGGAAATGGATGTATCGATACATCCGAAATCTGGACCGTTGGATTTTAATCCAACGGTTCAGGTTTAATTCAGATAAAATAATACAGGAGACATCATTTAATGCTGATTTAGACTTCTGACCTGTTGGTAACTTGCTTTAGCAGGTCATTCTTCACTTTAATTTTTTCAATGAACACCCTAAATTAACTCATATTTACTCTCTCAAAAGTCCATCCAATTTAATCTGAACCTTTTTTTTTTTGGGTTACAGGCCATGGTAGTCGTGGTGGTGCTGGTGGTGGTGGAAAGAGAAACGGAGATGAAGAAGGAAATAAGAAACGGTTCGGATCGCGTCGAACGTCGTCGAGCACCCCTAGAACAACGAGGAGTACCAGCTGCGCCGAGAAGAATCGGTCCGCTTCGCGTCGGACGTCGTCGAGGCCTCCTCGAACAAGGAGAAGTACCAGCGGCGCCGCTCTAATTTTACTGCCCATGCCATTGTCTGAAATTTTATTTTTCATTAGGAGTACCAGCTGCGCCGAGAAGAATCGGTCCGCTTCGCGTCGGACGTCGTCGAGGCCTCCTCGAACAAGGAGAAGTACCAGCGGCGCCGCTCTAATTTTACTGCCCATGCCATTGTCTGAAATTTTATTTTTCATTTAACAATTTAATATTTTGTTAATAAAGCTACATGTCATGGTGGTGGTGGTGAACTGAGGAAACCTGCTTCTGAGGTCGGGCGGATTATTTTTTAACTTTTCTAAAGATAATATTTTCGAGGAGAATATTTTTTTGGACAAAAAATGGCCATTCTCTTTGCTTTTAACACGGAGAATGGTACATTTAGGACAGAGAATGGTACATTTAGGACGGAGAATACGGCGAATGGCCATTCTCTTTGCTTTTAATATGGCGAATGGACGGTGAATACGGCGAATGGACGGAGAATGGCCATTCTCTTTGCTTTTAATATGGCGAATGGACGGTAAATACGGCCAATGGACGGAGAATGGCCATTCTCTTTGCTTTTAATACGGCGAATGGACGGAGAATGGTACATTTAGGACGGAGAATGGACGGAGAATACGGCGAATGGCCATTCTCTTTGCTTTTAATACGGCGAATGGATGGTGAATACGGCGAATGGACGGAGAATGGCCATTCACTTTGTTTTTAACACGGAGAATGGCCATTCTCTTTGCTTTTAATACGGCGAATGGACGGAGAATGGTACATTTAGGACGGAGAATGGTACATTAAGGAAGCCGACAAAAGCTCGTTCTCTCAAATCTCTTCTTTGTGTAAATTAAATCCAAGGAGGACACAATCCCTAATTTTAGTTATTGCTTAGCAGAGTCTGCTTAGTTGTTGTAAAATTGTGGTGTTGCTTCTGTGGCACTTTCATCTTTAATCTCATATTTTCTATGAATATGTGTTCTGTTTGATTTTGATTTAGTAATCTTTCTGTATTTAGTTTTTTTGTTTCATCTAACAATTTAATATTTTTGTTATAAATCTACAGGGCATGGTGGTGCTGGAAGGAGAAACGGAGATGAAGAAGAAAAGAAGAAGTTCCCGTTCGCGGTGGACTTCGTCGAGTTCCTCAATCAAGCGGAATTAAACCTCTTATAGAGTTCCTTAATTGGAGTTGATCACGATAACCTTTTGTATTTTCAAACGGATAGTAGAATCTTCCTCGAGCCCTCCTCAATCAAACGGCTAGTAGAATCTTCCTCGAGCTCTCCTTAATCAAACGGCTAGTAGATTGTTTGCTAGTCTCGAAATTTATTTGTCTTTCCATCTTCCTCACTTTTTGTACTTCTCTCTTGCTATATACAATAGTTTTCTTGTTTCATAGTACTATTATTCATTCTGAAATACATAGAATAGTTTTCTGAAATACAATAGTTTTCTTGTTCTCAAGATGTCTACTCGTGTGGGGGGAAATGTAGAAGACGTAGAAGATTGGATGCCAAATCCAAATGAAACCTTCATTCCGCGTTTGTTGCGCAAGATTGAACAACATCTGTCGACGATTTCAGCTGTTGTTGCAAAGATAAAAATTGAACAAATGAAGTTATCTCGGCGTTTGGATAAGATTGAAGAATCTCAAGCTTTGAAGGAGGCATCTTCATCTAGAGCATTTAATAATGTGAAGGTGGTTTTCGTTGAATCTTCTTCCGAAGAGGAGGACGTGGAGCTGCAGTCTCGTAGTAAAGCATTGGACCGATATCTCGCATTGGACGCTATAGAAGAAGAAGAAACTGACTTTAGCAGTCCTTCTAAAAGAATGCGTCAAAATTTACAGCCGGTCACACCATCCAAAAATTTAATAAGGGGTTCAACCTCGAAGCCTAGCAATTGTACTAGTGTTTCTTCGAGATATTACGACTATATTTTTGCAGATGATAGACCTGATGAGTAAGTAATATGAGTTTTGATTTAATTCCAACAGTTTTTTTCTCCTAATTTATTCGTTTCTTTTCTTAGAGAAATAATATCATCTTGCAACAAAACCTATGTGTCTCGGTGGGAGATGAAGACCTTAGCTCCTTTAACTAAAATTACCAATGGGGTATGTATAAATAGTATATTTCTTCTTAGATGCCATCTATGTTTACTTCGATTCCATCGCTGACATTTTTAATAATTTATTCAGATTGTAGGTATTGTATCTGCTCTTCTCACCGTGGAGGAACGGAGAAGAACCTCCAATAAAACTAATGTATGGTTTTTACCAATAAGGATGTCGGTGAGTGAGCATTTTATTCTTCAATGCATATGCATTAACAATTTTATCGTTTGTTTGTCCTTCGTAATGTATTAATTGATGTGTATGTAGAAAGCCACGTTATCTCCATCCGTCAAAAAGCCTTATGAATTATGGAAGAAGTTTAAATATTTTCAGGATTACATGGGATCTTTAAGCACTTGTAAAGAGGTATTAATGTATTTATGTTTAAATATTAATCCTAATTTTCTGAAAATTTACTAATTTGTTTTACCTAATTATCCTGATTCAGATATACATACCCATTCATTTGGGCGAACACTATACTCTTGCAAGAGTTGTGTTTAAAAACAGGACTGTTGAAATTTGGGAATCACTTGCATCTAAAGATGATCCGATTCAAAGCAGAACAGTTATAAAAGAAATAGTAAGCTCATATTTATCAATTTTTATGAATTGGGTACAAGAATACGCATTATACCAATACATATTGTTTTCTGGTAATTGTAGCTTTCAAATTTGGATATCTTTCTCGAAGAAGAGATTTTGAAGCTGAGAGATGCTAGGTTCAGCTTTTCTACTTTTGCAATAAAACGTCCTTCTTATGTTCCCCGCCAAGGCAATTTAGTTGATTGTGGAATTTTTTTAATTGCATTCATGAAAGACCGATGTAGCCTGGACTACCGTTCTATCGATGTAAGTATGAAAATATGTCGTCAAAAACTTCAACTTTATAGAGCAATATTTTTTATGTTTGTTTGTTATATGCAGTTTGATGCGGAAAAGGAAAGACGCATAGTTGCTGAATGGATTACAACTTCAGAGCACAATGAAGAGCTAAAAAAGAAGTCCAATCTGGTTGAATATGGAAGACGATAATTTTTTTTCTTCTTCTTTTATATTTAATGTATGGAAAGCCCTAATGTATTATGTTCATTTGTTTTGTTGAGTTGTAATGACATTTTTGCCAAACGGCTTCAATTCTTTTTAATTAAGCAGAAAGGAGTATTTTGCCCTTCCATCGAATGACATTTTTGCCCTTCTAATTAATTCAAAACACCCCCGAACCCTTTTATTAAAAAAAGAAAAGGGAAAAAGAAAACCGTTTCGGAGCCTCCTCTTCTTCCATACTCCACTCTGTACTCAAACCTAGATCATTCTCCTCCAAAATCTTCAAACCTTCCTCCCCATTCGCAATATTCATACCATGTCGGCATCAGCGGCAGAATCATCACCGGCAGCATTACCAAATAGAGAAGATGCACCAGTTACAGAAAATCCAAAAGCGACAGACGGAGAACAACGAAAACCCTATTCTAAGAAAGTTGTAAAAAAGAAAAAGGAAAAAGTTGCTAAACAAAAAGAAGTGCAAGAAGAAGTGCAAACAGAAGGTATAACTTTGATTTTATGTTCGCAAATTCCGTATATATTTCAAGGAAAATGACATTCTCCGTCATAAAACGCATTTGAATGTTAAATTTTATTCGCCGTTTAATTTGTAACGGATAATGTCATTCTCCGTCTAACTTGAAACGGAGAATGCCGTTCCCAGTGTTAAAACCCATAAGAATGGCCATTCTCCGACCTAATTTTTGGTTTTTTTTTGTTTTGCAGAAAGAAAAA
Source organism: Iris pallida (assembly GCA_029216955.1). Taxonomy (NCBI): domain Eukaryota; kingdom Viridiplantae; phylum Streptophyta; class Magnoliopsida; order Asparagales; family Iridaceae; genus Iris; species Iris pallida. The sequence continues at coordinate 23,078,631 of JANAVB010016599.1, forward strand.
CTGTCAGGAATAAGGATTCAAGACTTTTCCATTCTACCTTCAAGCCAATGCTAAATCTTATGGAGGAGGTCAATCGAGATGCTGGCCGTTTACCTGAGCCAGTTATTGGTTCCTTGAAGAATACCGGTTTCTGGAATTTTGTCGAGATTTTTTACCAAAACAGAGTCCACGTCTCCGAAATGGCCAAGGTAACGGAAGGGCTTGAGAATTTAATTGCAAGTTACACAGAAGAAGAAGATGGCGTCGGGTGCTTTGAATTGAGCACCACTGTTAAAATCGCGCCAAGCGTCAAGGATATGGCAGTCATATTCGGTCTACCGCTGAATAAAGAAAGCGTTGATGATGTTTCTTACAGAAGATTGATAAAGGAAAAACAACAGCAGCCCATACCACCAGCATCATTGAGCCTGTGCAGAGATCATTTCACAAGATTGCTGGCTAATACTAAGGGCAAACACTCAGAAGTCACGAATAAGGAAGTGAGAGACAAGTTCTTTGAATTGTTACGACGGCTTCGTGGCGGAGATAACGCTGTTAATCCAGATGATTTGGCCAAGCTAATAATCTTCCACTTGTGTCAAACTGTATTCTTCACAAAGTCTGGCGGTTCAAATTTGCCGTACAGATTCTTGGCCTTGGTAGACAGTGTGGACGTGATCAACAGTATATGCTGGCCAAGGTTAATCCTGGCATATGTAATGGATAGCTTAAAGAGGAGTAGAAGCAAAACTGAACAGGGGGATTACTCAATGGCTTTCCACAAATTGGAAGGTTGCACAATATACTTCCTCTATTGGTTTGCAGAACATAGTAAATTTGTAGAAAGGAAGTTTGCCCCAATTCCTGATTACCCAAGATTTTTCACATGGAATGGGTACGATATCTCAAACTTCCTCAAGGCCGAATATCACAACAAAATGAGATCGAAGATGATATTGGAAGATCTGGTTATATCTGTTGGGGAAGAAGAAGGGCACAAAGAAGAGGAGCCACCTATAGAAGAAGTTGAAAAAGAGGGAGAGGAAGAACACCAAGAAGCAGGTGGGGATAATTTTGATGAACAACGGATAACACCGCATCATGAAATGGGCGCTGTGATGGACGACTCAGCAAAGGAATTGGAGGATTTGAGAAGACATCATTCTGATATTCTTGCGCAGAATAAAGAACTGAAAGAAAAGTTGAAAGAGATGGAGGCACAAGGAGCGCAGTTACGTGCAGCCAACTTTGAGAATGCCATACTCAAAGAAAAGCTGAAAGTGCTCCAGGCAGAAGAAGAGCAACAACGTGCAGTCAACGTTGTGATGGAGGGCTCTATGCATGAACTGGAGGATTTGAGAAGACATCATTCTGATATTCTTGCGCAGAATAAAGAACTCAAAGAAAAGTTGAAAGAGCTCGAGGCACAAGAATCACAACAACGTACAGTCAACGTTCTGATGGAGGGCTCTGTGCATGAACTGGAGGATTTGAGAAAGCAGAATTCTGTTCTTAAATCAGATCTACATGCACAAGGTAAAATCTTTTCTATTTCAAATTTCTGATTTGTAATCTTCCAGGAGAATGACTATTCTCCGTGTACTATAACACGGAGAATAGTCATTCTCCGTGTTATTTGGAACGGATAATTGCTATTCCCTATCATGTCGATACTGGAAAGGTTATTCTCCGTGTAATTCCAAACGAAGAATTCTATTCTCCGTATTATATTATACGGAGAATGTCATTCTCCGTGTTAGGTTCACATCATACATTTCATTGTTGTTTGTTTTATTTCAGTGCGAACAACCAAACAACTCAGAGAAACAAATGAAAGGCTCGTTGAGGAGAAAAGGGAGCTTCAAAATAAAGTTGAATCATTTAAGATTGAAGCCAATGAAAAGGATTGCAAAATTAAAGATCTCGAAGCCATGGCTAAAGTACTTCAGAATGAGGAGTTACAAGCTGCTGCTGAACCTGCTGCTCCAAGAGAAGTCAGAAGAAGAGGAGGATCGGGGGGAAAGAGGTTAATAAAAAGCAATACAGTTGGAGAGGCTAATAAAAAGCGGAAGGTTAATGATGCTACGAAATCCCGAGAAGACGCCAAAATGGCTGAATTAAAGAAGAACCGCGTCATACTAAGGGAATGCGATGAACTCTTACTTTGGAAACATGCGGATGAAGAGCTGAAGAAACAATACATCGACATCGTAATTCCCAGAAAGAATTCTCCAAAGTATGTATTCTGAACCCTTTTTTTATTTCGTTTTTTCTAGACTTTTTTCACAATTATGTAATGAGAATCTATCTTTATTAATTTAATCTAAACTAAATTTATGTGCAGTGATATGGTATACGAATTTTATCCGGAAAAGGGTGAAAATGAAGTTTCAGTCCAGCTGTCGGCAGTAGACATGCAAGACATACTCAACTATGACGACATGGAGGCTGGCATACTGGACATAATAATAAGGAAGCTGAAAGAAATTCAAGGCAGTAAAAGGTGTGCCCCGTCTAGTTCGAAGGAGGTGCCATTGATCCAGAAAAAAAAGCCGGCGCTCCAATCCCATAAGTGGTCTGCATTCATGACGGCCCACACATTGGTAAGAATTCAAACAGAAAAATCCATATTCATGTGTACACCGATGAAAAATGACAGAAAAAAATTAATCATGATATTGTATTTTGTTTTTGGGAAACAACAGACCGTCATTCAACGTGTCAATGAAGAAACCGCAAAACCCGGCGCCTGTGAAGACATCCAAAAAGTAGAAGACTTCGTCATGGGTTTGGAGGACGACATAGAGTTGTTATTCATCCCACTTTTTAATGCAACCATCAAACACTATACTATGCTCACATTCAACTTTATCTCCTACGACTGGACACACTACAACTCCTTGTGGCAAACCACGTACGATACGTGCAAGGTGGATGCAGAATTAACGAAGAAAACCTTAGAGCCTATCGTCAGGAGAAAAGTTGATATGATGAGGGAGAGATGCCCGGCGAAGAAGGAGTATGAGAGCAAAGTGCTGAATTGTTCTCTAAATTGCCCACAACAACGGGCACCCAACTGCCTCTTGTACACGGCGTATTATATGAATAGGTTGACGACTCCTCCCTTCGAAATACCGGGAGGAAATGACAATGAAACTCACCAGAAGATTACAAAGATGAGGTTGTCATGGGCTAAGGAGTTGCTTTCAAGCAAATATGTAAATCGATCCTAGCAATGACATTGTAAAACAACAATGTAATTATGATGTAATTGGGCAAGGAACTTCTGTCTTTTATAAGCTCTGCTTTTATAATATAATCATTTTTGAATTACATTTACATCGTCAAAACCACGAAAAGTTTGACTTTTATTTACATATGAAACAACTCGAACTCATGCGCCAAAAGGGCAGTGGGTTCCTTAGCCTCAGGAGTCTATCTCTTCGACATGTTCCTTGTTGAAGAAGGATGGCTTTGCACGGTGCTCTCCCTCAAAACAAAATTCCTTGAGGCAGTGGGTTCCTTTGCCTCAGTGAGTTCCTTTGCACGGAGGATGCACGATGAAGTGACTTGCCTCAAGGAGTCATGCTACGGTTCCTATGCTCTGACCATGCACGATCAATACCATCTACCACGCGGACACGAACTGAAAGACGACAGAGAACAACACTCCTTGACAGTTGAAGCTTTCAATTGGATTCCTTGAAGCAAAACACTTCATCGTGCATCGTCAGAGGAGTGTTGTTCTCAAGGAATTCAATTGAAAGCTTCAACTGTCAAGGAGTGTTGTTCTCTGTCGTCTTTCAGTTCGTGTCCGCGTCGTATTCATCGTGCATCGTCAGAGCATAGGAACCGTTGCATGACTCCTTGAGGCAAGTCACTTCATCGTGCATCCTCCGTGCAAAGGAACTCACTGAGGCAAAGGAACCCACTGCCCCAAGGAATTTTGTTTTGAGGCAGAGCACCGTGCAAAGCCATCCTTCTTCAACAAGGAACATGTAGAAGAGATAGACTCCTGAGGCAAAGGAACCCCCTGTCTCAAGGAATTTTGTTAATTTGTAGCAGAGCACCGTGCAAAGCCATACTTGTTCAACAAGGAACATGTCGAAGGGATAGACTCCTGGCTGGCGATTCGACAGAGCGTGGAATGATAATAAACTCCAAACTCATGCACATCTCAGTCTTCTGAAGGACTTCACCACCGTGCATCGTCAGACCAATGGAACACGTTGAAGAGATGAACTCCTGGCGGCAAAGGAACACCGTGCATAGTCCGAGCCAATCAACGTGCGGGCGCTTCGACAGAGCGTGGAATGGCAATAAATCCAAACCCAGGCACATGTCAGTCTTCTGAAGGACTTCACCACCAAAGCTTCTTCGAACGAGGAGATCGACAACCAAGAGGAAAGAGTCTTGCCAAGGCGGGGGATCGGTAGAGTCCATCGCCACAAGAAAAGCTAAGTGAGATGAGAACAAACTCTCTCTCTACACTACTGGCATTTATAGGCATGGAACAACTCGGACTCATGCGCCAAAAAGGCAGCCACTTCGAATTCTGCCCCTGCTCAATTAAAGCTAAGTAAGACTGGAACAATTAATTTCCATCAATACCAATGCCATTAATACCAATGAATATACCCCTTCGAATTCTGCCAACTTTGATACCCCTTACTGTATCAAAGTTTTTTTCTTGATACAGTAGGGGGTATCAAAGTTTGATACCCCCTATGTATGACATGTGGGCCCTTCCTGCTTTAAAAAATGTGTACAAATATATATATATATATATACATAAATTTTAATAGGGCCGACAAAACTCTTTTCTAACAAAACTCTTTTCAAAGTTTTGATACCCCGATGTATGACATGTGGTCCCCTCTTGCTTTGTAAAACGTGTAAACATATATATATACACAATATTTTTTGAGATGGCCCACATGTCATACATAGGTGCCTGTATCAAAGTTTTTTCCCTTTTAAATAGCACCCATAATTAACTTACAAAAAAAGTATAAATAAAACAAAATATTGTTATAGTCAAGATTTGAACCAATGACCTCTTGAATACAAGTCTAGCAGTGTAACCACGACACCACAATAGCATTCTCCGTGTTTTATTAAACGGAGAATAACATTCTCCGTTTGAATTAAACGGAGAATAGCTTCACAGTGTAAAAAACAAATTAGAATGTTCATTCTCCGTTTTAAATTAAAACGGAGAATATCATTCTCCGTTTTAAATTAAAACGGAGAATGACATTTGCCACATAAGAATGACATTGTAAAACAACAATGTAATTATGATGTAATTGGGCAAGGAACTTCTGTCTTTGATAAGCTCTGCTTTTATAATATAATCATTTTTGAATTACATTTACATTGTCAAAACCACGAAAAGTTTGACTTTTATTTACATATGAAACAACTCGAAGGATGCACGAAAAGTTTGACTTTTATTTACATATGAAACAACTCAATGGAACTCCTTGAGGCAAAGGAATTCCTTGAGGCAGTGGGTTCCTTTGCCTCAGTGAGATCCTTTGCTCGGAGGATGCACGATGAAGTGACTTGCCTCAAGGAGTCATCCTACGGTTCGTATGCTCTGATGATGCACGATGAATACCATCTACCACGCGGACACGAACTGAAAGACGACAGAGAATAACACTCCTTGACAGTGGAAGCTTTCAATTGGACTCCTTAACATTCTCCGTTTTGAATTAAACGGAGAATAGCATTCAAAGTGTTAAAAACAAATTAGAATGTTCATTCTCCGTGTCATTTGAAACGGAGAATGTTATTCTCCGTTTTGAACTGCACGGAGAACATATTTTCTCCATTTTTGATGTACTACGTTTTGAAATTGGAATTTAATGTTCTCCATTTTTATCTAATTGTCTTCTCAAACTTTTGCATTGGAGAACATATTTTTTTATCTAGTTGTCTCGTGTGAATGACATCTTGCCACATAATAAAGACATTATCTTAAGTCAACGACGTTTCATTTTATTCCATTTGCTCATTTTCACTATTTTGCTTTCGTACTTTACAATTACGATAATCGTGACCCATTTTTTTACAAAATCTACATATTCTAGCCTTCGGGATAGATTGACTTTCTGTAGGCTGGCTTGATTTCCCTTGAGAAGGCCTTCCTTTTGTTGCTACCAGATTTGGCTCTTTTAAAGCTTCATGCACTCCTTGAACTGCATCAGCTACCATTTGTTCTTCTTCGCCAATATCGGACACCATTTCTTTCAACTCCATCAGAACAGACGACATCAGCTCCGTTCCCTTCTCTTGAACTTTGCTTGATTTTTTACAAAAGTATGTAAACAGATTAACTTGTTCATTAATAGTACCATACCTTCTGCTCTTAATAATGTCTGGGTGGATGAATCTTCTTTCTGAGCCAGGTCCGGAGAGATAACTCTCTTTGCAATCCTTGAGCCAACGAGATTTTATCAAGTTCTTTGGAATATCTCCAATTTGTAATCTCTTCATTGCTGCAAAAATATGCCTACAAGGAATCCCCTTGGTCTCCATCCACATGCATTCACATGTTATGATGTTGTCGGCCGGAAGAAATGTAACCTTACGGTTGACACTGTCTGGCGACAAATACTTTTGGACAGTGCAAACTTCTGTCCCTCTTACGATGTGATGATAGGGAACAATATATGCATCAGAACGTGTGATTTCCTTCCTTACATCTATAAACACCTTTTTAGTGTAAATTGCGACAAATTTACCTTCTATTACGGCCATGCTAGTTTGATTCACAACTGGTGTTGAGAATTTATCATTGACATGCTTACCCATATGGCCGTAACGTAAGGCCGCCAAACCGTGGTCACAATTTTGAAGGGCCTTCCAAAGTGGCAGCTTCTCATTCAAAAACCTTTTCAGAAAAGCGTTCATAGATTCACATCTATTTGTTGCTGTAGAACCGCTAAAATAATTACCACGTAGGAATGTGTCCGCCCATCGCTCCCTCGTTCTGTACAATGCAGTGGTCCACTCATTGTTTTCTAAATTATAATCTGTTAGCATCTGCTGCCAACGGTTTTCAAATTCTTCGACTGAATAGTACCTGTTTAGAAAACATGGACATTAACTAAAGTTGTGATATTGTAACAACAACATACTTCAAAGTAAAGTAGCAAGTGTGCTATGTACCTTTTAATCAGAAGACTCAGTTTATTGTGAAAACCCTCTCGGTGTACATTTTTGGCAGCATTGTTAAGGATATGCCATGAGCACGTTCGATGAACTACGCTGGGCATTAAATCCTCAATTACTTTATTCATGGATCTGCAACCATCCGTGAGAACTGTCAATGGTAATTTGCCATTCATACACTCTAGGAATTTTTTGCAGAACCCAAGAATAAGTCTCCGCAGTCTCATTGTGGATCATGCAAACCCAAAACACAAGTCATCGCATGATTGTTTGTACCCACTAGAACCACCAACGGCATTTGACTTCTATTTGTTTATATGTAGAATCGAATGCTAGTGAATCTCCAAATAGTTCGTATCGAATCGACAAGAACCGTCGCCAAAGAGATGGGTCAATCTGGAATCTTCGTCTCCTTGTAGAGTAGAAGAAAGCTGGGTCATATTCTCTTTGATTGAAAAA